>JARQOD010000005.1:544900537-544983193 GCA_033576555.1 Oophaga sylvatica | reverse complement strand
GGGGATCTTTAGATTAGCTGAACACCTCCCAGATCTTCCTCCCTCCCCAGCAATCACATATAAAGTGCTCCATAGTCTCTCCTGCTGACAACCAAGGGGACAATTCCGATCAGAGACACTCAGATGTTTCATGTTCCCCCTGACAAAAGGCCGGACTATGCATGAAGCCAAGTGACATCAAACAGTTTAGGAGGAAGTCGTTTCCCGTTTAGGAACCTAAGCTTTCCTGCAGGGTGGTGGTGACACAATCTCTCAGGCCAGTGGAGAGAAGAAGAAAGTCCCAATACATGAGCATACAGGTCTCTTCTCGTACTGCTCTCAAGTAAGACTTCTCCAGTCCCCACCTCCTAACACACTTCAGACCGTAGTCCAGATACTGGGGGGGTGGTCACCTGTCATCTTCTCCTCTTGAGACTGCCGCCTCGCACCCAAGATTCTGCAAAAGGCAATATCCATCCTGATACTATTTTACCCACAGGGAGCTACTGTTTGAGTCCATGTTCCCAAAATTCACCTTTTAGAAACAAGGAGTCAAAGAAAAACCCTTGGATTCAACATATCCAGCCCACCCTCTCTCCGCCATAAGGTACGTTATTCCCCTCTTTATTAGGTTCAACCTATTCCCCCACAAGAGCTGGAAGAAACAGGCTGAAAGAGCCTCGCTGAGAAAGATTCTGGCAAAGGGAAAATGAAAGAGACATACAGAAAACGGGGACCAGGTAGTCTTCAACATTTTGACCCTTTCTCTTAGGTCAGCCTCCAGTTTCTTCCCATCGCTGAACCTTTGCATTTCCGGCTTCCAATTTCTCCTCCCAATTTAGCGTGGCATTATCCTCCCCCCCAAATTTAACCCCTAGGATCTTAATATGGGTGGAGGCTTGGTAAACTGCGGCAGATCAAAGTGGGATCAGTATCTAATGTCCACAGAGCTTGACTCTTTTCAGGCTGACCAGAGACCCGGAGGCCCTCTGAGTAGTTTCTGATGGACGCAGATAACTTCTGCACCTCTTGAGGATTAGATATCACCAACGTCACATCATCCGCTAGGCAACAACATTCAGGGCAGGCAGTGGGGGACCGGCACCCCCTGAAAATCGCACTCCGCAGTGACCTCAGAAACGGGTCTAGGCAAAAAACATACAGGAGCGGACTCAGTGGGCAACCCTGCCTCACCCCCGCCCCAACTCCAAAAATGTCACCCTGCCAACCATTAATCAGAGGAAAGCTCACCGCCTCTGTACAAAGTCTTCAGCCAATCCACAAATGTCCCCGGAATAACCGTACTTTGACAAAGTGGCCCACAGATAGTCATGATCAACCCTGTGAAAGGCTTTAGCCGGTCCAGACTAACAACATATCTCCCAACCGCAGAGCTTTACATCTCTCAAACATCTCTCGTATCGAAGATGACTGCTCCAGAGATGTTCCGCCCTTTTACTGTGCCAAAACTGAGAGCCTGCCAACAGTGCCGGGGACAAACAGACTAATCTAAAAATAGGATCTTTGCTAGAATCTTCCTGTCCAATTCAAGAGGGCAATCGGCCTCCGTTCTTGATGCCGCTCGGCTCTTTACTTTAGATAGCAAATTAACGAGGACACTCTCATGGATGGAGGCATCAGGTGATTTTCTAGACAATTTCTATACACATCCACAGGATTGGAGCCAGGAGGTCCTGAATTTCTTATAGAATTCTGCTGTTATAACCATCTGGACTGGTGCCTTCTTCAGATATAATTTATCAATAGCCTCCTAACTTCCTCCACCGTTAATTCTGCTGTCAAAGGAGAAAAGGTCCAGATCATTAGTATCAGGCACTGGATTGCCTCAAGAATTGAGCCATCTTATCTTTATCCAAAACTTTCCTCTGAAACAAGTCAGCATAGTAAGATCTCACCACCTCCAGGATACCCTCCCGTAAATCCTGCAATACACCCTGGAGTCAATGAGACCTGTGACCATTTTTTTTGCCACCCTCTCCCTGCAATTCTCAAAGGGATCAGGGGCCCCTAAGGACCCATAATCCCGTTCAAGAACCAGAGAGGTATACCGGCTATACTGATACTGCCTTATCTCAGATTTCAGCCGGTCGATCTTCACTTTGTCATCCCCACCCGCCGAATACAGTGACTCCAATTCTTTGCGCAGCTTTAGGTACTGGCTGTACTTATTCCTCCCTTTATTAACTGACAGTCTCTTTAAGAGGGATCTGATATCCTCCTTGACGTCCTCCCACCAGTCGGTCATGTTGTCATAGAAGTCAACCCTGTCTAGATGAAGCTGGATTAGGGAGTGGGACACGACTCTGAACATAGGCATCATCCAGAAGACTGGAATTGAGCTTCCACAACCCTCTACCAATGTCCGGACGGTTAGAGGTCCCCAGACAGAAGCACAAGGCGAGGTGATCAGAGTAAGGGACGACCTTCTCACTTAGGGTGCCGACAGCCTCAGTAGGACTCACAAAAGCAAAATCTATCCTACTGCACCTGTTGGAACATGAATACGTGAATTTTGGCTGTCGACCTCCATGTGTGAAAACGTCAGCCAGTCCAGCCTGCGTTATGATGTTATGTAGGACCTTTCCGTCCCTGGTCACTGTCCTGCCTGAAGAGCTGTCACCTGATGTCAGTATGGCATTAAAGTCCCCCGCCATCACCACTGGAAGAGAAGTGAAGAGGTAAGGCTTAACGTCATTAAACAGCTGGATCCTGTCAGTCACCGTCTGTGGCCCATAGATGTTAATAAGCCGAGTCGCCTACCATGGAAAGTGACTTCCAGGACCAGACATCTTCCCATGACCACCCCCGTCATCCTATGCACAGTCACATCATTGGTGTTAAACAGACAGCGACCCCGGCATAAGGCTCCACAGCCAGCGACCAGAAAGATGGACCGGACCGCCATTCCTCTCAGCCTCTCTCATAAGCCCCAGAGATGTCAGTCGTGTCTCCTGCAGGAAGATGACATCTGTGTCCAGATATGTGAGATGTTCATACACCGCTTGTCTCGTCCTCCTCGCCTTAATACTATTGACATTACTGGAGGTCAGTGTTAATGAGAACCCCGCCATCACAACACAATATAGAAGGAGCAGAGAAATAGCCATCATCATGAGTTAAGATGTTCTGTCCACCACTGGTGTCCATGTCAGATTCTACCTGAGGGTCTACACATAAGGGCTTCCGCTTTGGCGGGGGATCGTCCTCTATGTCCCTGTCACACTCAGCATCAATTTTCCCAATTCTTTCTCATAATTGTCATCGTTGGACTCTGATAAAATTGCATACTTATTGGACACGACCATCACACCTGCAGATTTGGAGCCTTCTTACTCGCACTCTGACCGGTGTCATATTTTGCCTCAGGTTTACGGGAGGACGTGTTCTTTTTCTTTCTTTTGTTATGATTAATGCTCCAGTCATCAGATACAGACAGTGATGCTGAAGGGAGGGCTACCTGAGGCTGCTGGGCCTGAGGGACGACCTCCATGTTCCCCTCTGCACCCTCCTGCTCTGGTGTTACATGAGTGGTCTCCTGGTGGGCATCTGAGCTGGTCAGCATCTCTCCTGACATTGATTCCTCCTCCTCATGCGCCCCTATCACCACATCCTCATCCTCCTGAGCCTCTGCCCCTGCCATCACATCCTCATCAGGAAGACTCTGCAGATGTTGTGCCAGGCGTCAGGACATCCCTGTGAGCGTGGCCCATCTGACCACAGAGGTTGCACCTGACGTCCCGGCAGTCTGCAGCAACATGGCCGATTGCCCCACACAGATTGCACTTCACCACAGTACAGACGTTAGCCAGATGACCTTTGCCACCACATTTGAAGCACTTTCTGGCTGCCCGGGATAATAACATCTTCCCTTCTCCCTCCCAATGAAAAAGGAGTTGGGTAAGTGGGCAGTGATGTTATTATACTGCTGCAGTTTCACTACAGCTTTCCACCCCATTGTCCAGATACCGTCCTCATCTCTGACCTTGGTGAGTCCAGAGACAAGGTCACAGTGTCTCCGGAGCCACACCTCGATGTCTTGTGGGGAACGGCCTCATTCCAGAAGGTGACATTTACTGTGACTGTGTCCGGCCTGGAGATAGGAACCATCATAAACTTATTCCAGCCCTCAGCGTCCCTGAACTTGGGTAACTGGCCCAGAATCTGTCCAGGTCAGACGAGAGCTGAAGCTGACCTCATAGCCCTGCCTGTCCTGAAGATTAGACACCGCCAGTATCTGATTAACCTCAAACCCCATCTGGCCGCAGAGCAGCTCTCTCACCACATACCTGCGCTGTGGCAGATCCTCCTTGGCACCTAAGTATTTAAACCGCACCACATTAATGCGCTTGAATGTCTGCCGGTATACCTGGCGCTGGAAGTGAAGGATGGGGCGCCGCGGCTCCAGTCATTCCTGGGGGGCACCTGCCGGGTCACACTGGGCGACTGACAGGGAGAGGGCCTGCAGCAGGGGGCCTGTCACATCTTGTGGACTAGATGGTAAAGGGGGATAGTCACACATATCATGCACATTATCATTAGCAGCATCATTATCATCAGACAGTGTCACGTCAATTGCAGAATGTGAAACCCCCCAACCCCTGACCCCATGGGCACAGCATCACCAGCCACAGTCTGTGCCCCAGCCTCATCAGCACAAACATCCCCCATATACTGTCCTGCTTCCTGTGTGGGGGCACTCTGGGACCTGTGGTGCCTTTGCTGGAGTCTGAAGTGTATGTTCTTGTTCACACTCAGCTGCCTCAGCCTCATCAGCACAAACAGTCCCCCATATACTGTCCTGCTCCTGTGTGGGGCATTCTGGGACCTGTGGTGCCTCTGCTGGAGTCTGAAGTGTATGTTCTTGTTCACACTCAGCTGCCTCAGCCTCATCAGCACAAACAGTCTCACATATACTGTCCTGCTCCTGTGTGGGGCACTCTGGGACCTGTGGTGCCTCTGCTGGAGTCTGAAGTGTATGCTCCTGTTCACACTTCGCTGCTGCAGTTGTTTTCCCTCCTGGAAGCAGAAGCGGGCAGCCTGTAACACTGGCCGTGTCCGCTGCTGGGTGGTCCCGTCCTGAACATCAGGGGTCCTGGTCTCTACAGCGCAGCCCTGCTTATAGGAGGCGAACCGCTCCCGGTTCCTGTAGGTCTCTGCAAGGAGCCCCATGCCCTCCATCACAGACTCAATGTCCTGCACAACACTAGCCAGCTGTACACCCAGTGTGTTCAGTCTCAGGTCATACGCATCATTACAGGCAGGATTAGTGGTCTTTAGGGTATAGATAAAGTCTACTTCCATTTGCAGCGCTTTTTTCTGCTGCTGTAACTCACCCAGTTTTCTGACCAGCCCCGGTATCTCATCCGCTAGCTGCAGCTCGGGTGCACGCGCCGGCTCCACAGCTTTAGTCTTGACCACGGGTACAGGGCTTCTGAACACAGTCCTGTGCGGTTCCACCACAGATGGTTTTGTGGCTCCTTGGCTGGATGCAGGCTCCGCAGCAGGTTTATCACTGCCACCTGACTGCGACCGTGTGCGTCCTGACCGCGCCATACTGCCATGCTGCTGTAAGTTCTCCTGGATGGTTTGTCTTTCCAAAGACGTCCGTCTCTGCCTGGGAGCAGGAGAGGTGATCTGCACAGCTGGGCTGATCTCACCTGTGCACCTGGCAGGAGCTGCTTGCTGACTGGGAGTTACCTGACTTCACATTGTGCTGTAACCCTTCACTGACCGACACTTTTCCTTCTTGCTTCTTTGCTGGACTTGGAGAAGGTTTTCCTCCCAAAACTTTACTGACGGCTTTTTCCTCCTTCACAGAACTGCTGCAGCTTTGGCTCGCTGCATTCACTGGTCTGACAGTGGCTCAGGGATTAACATTCCATTAGGAGAGGCCTGGGAGGCTTGTCCCAGTGTAGGCCGGGAAGCCTGGGCCTTGCCTGGGGAGCTTCCCCGCCCAGGGTGGCCCCTCCCTGGGCTTGCTCCAGACATGAGGAGATCCACAAAACACAACCTCACAGCTAGGAGGCAGTATTATAGTAGCTGTATTCTTGTACATAGGGGAAGTATTATAGTAGTTATATTCTTGTATATAGGAGCAGTATTATAGTAGTTATATTCTTGTACATAGGAGCAGTATTATAGTAGTTATATTCTTGTACATAGGGAGCAGTATTATAGTAGTTATATTCTTGTACATAGGAGTAGTATTATAGTAGCTGTATTCTTGTACATAGGGGCAGTATTATAGTAGTTATATTCTTGTACATAGGAGTAGTATTATAGTAGTTATATTCTTGTACATAGGAGCAGTATTATAGTAGTTACATTCTTGTACAGAGGGGCAGTATTATAGTAGTTATATTCTTGTACATAGGGCAGTATTATAGTAGTTATATTCTTGTACATAGGGGCAGTATTATAGTAGTTATATTCTTGTACATAGGAGCAGTATTATAGTAGTTATATTCTTGTACATAGAGGCAGTATTACAGTAGTTATATTCTTGTACATAGGGGCAGTATTATAGTAGTTATATTCTTGTACATAGGGGCAGTATTATAGTAGTTATATTCTTGTACATAGGAGCAGTATTATAGTAGTTATATTCTTGTACATAGGGCAGTATTATAGTAGTTATATTCTTGTACATAGGGGCAGTATTATAGTAGTTATATTCTTGTACAAAGGGGCAGTATTATAGTAGTTATATTCTTGTACATAGGAGCAGTATTATAGTAGTTATATTCTTTACATAGGAGCAGTATTATAGTAGTTATATTCTCTGTACATAGGGGCAGTATTATAGTAGTTATATTCTTGTACATAGGGCAGTATTATAGTAGTTATATTCTTGTACATAGGAGCAGTATTATAGTAGTTATATTCTTGTACATAGGGCAGTATTATAGTAGTTATATTCTTGTAATAGGAGCAGTATTATAGTAGTTATATTCTTGTACATAGGGGCAGTATTATAGTAGTTATATTCTTGTACATAGGGGCAGTATTATGAGTTATATTCTTGTATATAGCAGCAGTATTATAGTAGTTATATTCTTGTACATAGGGGCAGTATATAGTAGTTATATTCTTGTACATAGGGGCAGATTTATAGTAGTTTATTCTTGTATATAGGAGCAGTATTACAGTAGTTATATTCTTGTAATATGGAGCAGTATTACAGTAGTTATATTCTTGTACATAGGGGCAGTATTACAGTAGTTATATTCTGTACATCGGAGCAGTATTATAGTAGTTATATTCTTGTACATAGGGGCAGTATTACAGTATTATATTCTTGTACATACGGAGCAGTATTATAGTAGTTATATTCTTGTACATAGGGGCAGTATTATAGTAGTTATATTCTTGTACATAGGGGTAGTATTATAGCAGTTATATTCTTGTACATAGGAGCAGTATTACAGTAGTTATATTCTGGTACATGGGAGCAGTATTATAGTCAGTTATATTCTTGTACATAGGGAGCAGTATTATAGTAGTTATATTCTTGTACATAGGGGAGCAGTATTATAGTAGTTATATTCTTGTACATAGGGGCAGTATTATAGTAGTTATATTCTTTACATAGGGGTAGTATTATAGAGTTATATTCTTGTACATAGGAGCAGTATTACAGTAGTTATATTCTTGTACATAGGAGCAGTATTATAGTAGTTATATTCTTGTACATAGGGCAGTATTATAGCAGTTATATTCTTGTATATAGGAGCAGTATTATAGTAGTTATATCCTTGTACATAGGGGTAGTATTATAATAGTTATATTCTTGTACATAGGGGCAGTATTATAGTAGTTATATTCTTGTATATAGGAGGCAGTATTATAGTAGTTATATTCTTGTACATAGGAGCAGTATTATAGTAGTTATATTCTTGTACATAGGGGCAGTATTATAGTAGTTATATTCTTGTACATAGGAGCAGTATTATAGTAGTTATATTCTTGTACATAGGGGCAGTATTATAGTAGTTATATTCTTGTACATAGGGGCAGTATGATAGTAGTTATATTCTTGTACATAGGAGCAGTATTATAGTAGTTATATTCTTGTACATAGGAGCAGTATTATAGTAGTTATATTCTTTTACATAGGAGCAGTATTATAGTAGTTATATTCTTGTACATAGGAGCAGTATTATAGTAGTTATATTCTTGTACATAGGAGCAGTATTATAGTAGTTATATTCTTGTAAATAGGGCAGTATTATAGTAGTTATATTCTTGTATATAGGAGCAGTATTATAGTAGTTATATTCTTGTACATAGGGCAGTATTATAGTAGTTATATTCTTGTATATAGGAGCAGTATTATAGTAGTTATATTCTTGTACATAGGGGCAGTATTATAGTAGTTATATTCTTGTAATAGGAGCAGTATTATAGTAGTTATATCCTGTACATAGGGGAGTATTATAGTAGTTATATTCTTGTACATAGGGCAGTATTATAGTAGTTATATTCTTGTACATAGGGCAGTATTATAGTAGTTATATTCTTGTACATAGGAGCAGTATTATAGTAGTTATATTCTTGTACATAGGGCAGTATTATAGTAGTTATATTCTGTACATAGGAGCAGTATTATAGTAGTTATATTCTTGTACATAGGGGCAGTATTATAGTAGTTATATTCTTGTACATGGCACCCCCCCCCCCCCCCCCCCCCCCCCCCCCCCCAGTATTATGTAGTTATATTCTTGTACATAGGGGCAGTATTATAGTAGTTATATTCTTGTACATAGGGCAGTATTATAGTAGTTATATTCTTGTACATAGGGGCAGTATTATAGTAGTTATATTCTTGTACATAGGGGCAGTATTATAGTAGTTATATTCTTGTACATAGGGGCAGTATTATTAGTAGTTATATTCTTGTACTTTAGGGCAGTATTATAGTAGTTATATTCTTGTACATAGGGGCAGTATTATAGTAGTTATATTCTTGTACATAGGAGCAGTATTATAGTAGTTATATTCTGTACATAGGGCAGTTTATAGTAGTTATATTCTTGTACTAGGAGCAGTATTATAGTAGTTATATTCTTTACATAGGGCAGTATTATAGTATTATATTCCTGTACATAGGGGCAGTATTATAGTAGTTTATTCTTACATAGGGGCAGTTTATATAGTTATATTCTTGTAATAGGAGCAGTTTTATAGTAGTTATATTTTAATAGGGCAGTATTATAGAGTTATTTCTGTACATAGGGCGTATTATAGTAGTTATATTCTGTACATAGGGCAGTTTATAGTAGTTATATCTTGTACATAGGAGCAGTATTAAGTAGTTATATTCTGTACATGGGCAGTATTATAGTAGTTATATTCTGTAATGGGCAGTTTATAGTAGTTATATTCTTGTACATAGGCAGTATTAAGTAGTTATATTCTTGTACATGGGCAGTATTTAGTAGTTATATTCTTGTACATAGGGCAGTATTATAGAGTTATATTCTGTACATGGGCAGTATTATATAGTTATTTCTTGTACATAGGGGCAGTATTATAGTAGTTATATCTTGTACATAGGGCAGTATTATAGTAGTTATATTCTTGTACATAGGGCAGTATTATAGTAGTTATATTCTTACATAGGGCAGTATTATAGTGTTATATTCCTGTACATAGGCAGTATTATTAGTAGTTATTTCTTGTACATAGGGGCATATTTATATTTATTCTTGTAATAGGGCAGTATTTAGTAGTTTATTCTTGTACATAGGGCGTATTATAGTGTTATATTTTGTACATAGGGCAGTATTATAGTAGTTATATTCTGTACATAGGGCAGTATTATAGTAGTTATATTCTTGTACATAGGGCAGTATTATAGTAGTTATATTCTTTACATAGGGCAGTATTATAGTAGTTATATTCTGTACATAGGGCAGTATTAGTAGTTATATTCTTGTACATAGGGCAGTATTATAGTAGTTATATTCTTGTACATAGGGCAGTATTATAGTATATATTCTTGTACATAGGGCAGTATTATAGTAGTTATATTCTGTACATAGGGCAGTATTATAGTTAGTATATTCTTGTACATAGGGGCAGTATTATAGTAGTTTATTCTGTACAAGGGCAGTATTATAGTAGTTATATCTTGTACATAGGGCAGTATTAAGTAGTTATATTCTTTACATAGGGGCAGTATTTAGTAGTTATATTCTGTACATGGCGTATTTAGTGTTATATTCTTGTAATAGGGCAGTATTATAGTAGTTATATTCTTGTACATGGGCAGTATTATAGTAGTTATATTCTTGTACATAGGGCAGTATTATAGTAGTTATATTTTGTACATAGGAGCAGTATTTAGTAGTTATATTCTTGTACATGGGGCGTATTATAGTAGTTATATTCTTGTACATAGGGCAGTATTATAGTAGTTATATTCTTGTAATAGGAGCAGTATTATAGTAGTTATATTCTTGTACATAGGCAGTATTATAGTAGTTAATTTTGTACATAGGGCAGTATTATAGTAGTTATATTCTTGTACATAGGGCAGTATTATAGTAGTTATATTCTTGTACATAGGAGCAGTATTATAGTAGTTATATTCTTGTAAATAGGGGCAGTATTATAGCAGTTATATTCTTGTATATAGGAGCAGTATTATAGCAGTTATATTCTTGTACATAGGAGCAGTATTATAGTAGTTATATTCTTGTATATAGGAGCAGTATTATAGTAGTTATATTCTTGTACATAGGGCAGTATTATAGCAGTTATATTCTTGTAATAGGAGCAGTATTATAGTAGTTATATCCTTGTACATAGGGTCAGTATTATATAGTTATATTCTTGTACATAGGGGCAGTATTATAGTAGTTATATTCTTGTATATAGGAGCAGTATTATAGTAGTTATATTCTTGTACATAGGAGCAGTATTATAGTAGTTATATTCTTGTACATAGGGGCAGTATTATAGTAGTTATATTCTTGCACATAGGAGCAGTATTATAGTAGTTATATTCTTGTACATAGGGCAGTATTATAGTAGTTATATTCTTGTACATAGGGCAGTATGATAGTAGTTATATTCTTGTACATAGGAGCAGTATTATAGTAGTTATATTCTTGTACATAGGAGCAGTATTATAGTAGTTATATTCTTGTACTATAGGAGCAGTATTATAGTAGTTATATTCTTGTACATAGGAGCAGTATTATAGTAGTTATATTCTTGTACATAGGAGCAGTATTATAGTAGTTATATTCTTGTAAATAGGGGCAGTATTATAGCAGTTATATTCTTGTATATAGGGCAGTATTATAGCAGTTATATTCTTGTACATAGGGCAGTATTATAGTAGTTATATTCTTGTATATAGGGGCAGTATTATAGTAGTTATATTCTTGTACATAGGGCAGTATTATAGTAGTTATATTCTTGTATATAGGGGCAGTATTATAGTAGTTATATTCTTGTACATAGGGGCAGTATTATAGTAGTTATATTCTTGTACATAGGGGCAGTATTATAGTAGTTATATTCTTGTACATAGGAGCAGTATTATAGTATTATATTCTTGTATATAGGGCAGTATTATAGTAGTTATATTCTTGTCAGAGGGGCAGTATTATAGTAGTTATATTCTTGTACATAGGAGCAGTATTATAGTAGTTATATTCTTGTACATAGGAGCAGTATTATAGTAGTTATATTCTTGTAATAGGGCAGTATTATAGTAGTTATATTCTTGTACATAGGAGCAGTATTATAGTAATTATATTCATGTACATAGGAGCAGTATTATAGTAGTTATATTCTTGTACATAGGAGCAGTATTATAGTAGTTATATTCTTGTACATAGGAGCAGTATTATAGTAGTTATATTCTTGTACATAGGAGCAGTATTATAGTAGTTATATTCTTGTACATCGGAGCAGTATTTATCTACTAAAATAAAATCCACTTTGTAAAGTAAGCTCGGAAGCTGCAACAGGCACGAACCTCAAGCCCAGAGCATTAACGTTGTGTGCCAGCCCTCTGCCTCCCTCTAGTGGCCAAAATGCAGCGTGCATCATATTTGTGTAAAGCAGGAGGAGATGCTTCCTAATTCACCTCCTCCACTCAACAAGACTCACTACTTATGTAACGCAGTACAGATATTGGAGACGTCACCTGCAGTTCTATGTAATACCACAAATAGTACACAAGCTAAGGATAATGGTGTTTTTTGTTAATGTTCCAGCTGTTTTTTTTTTTACTATACCCCGTTTCAGAATTTCCTCGTCTGTTTCTGATGTTATAATATGATATTACTTAGAATTATTCTTTGTGTTTCACAGCTGGTGGGTTTGTTGCAGTGTATCAGTGCAGATCTTCTGCAGGGCAGCGGCACAGATCCCTGGTCACGTTCCTTGCTCTGGAGGATTGGATCACAGCGAGGTTTTATCCCCGGATGTGAGCACATTCACTGACAGCTGAGGATCCTGACTGTTGTCAGCTTTTTGTAGGGTCAGCTCACTGCTGTGGGTTCTGTGGTGACAGAGCCTGACCGTCCCCCCGTGTGGATGGCGGTGTCCTGCTGGTGCCCCGTTTGCTGCCGTTTAGCTCTGTCTGCGGTTTATCTGCTGCTCTTGTAGTGTCGGGGGTCCTGTGGGGAGCAGTCGGTGCAGTGAGGTCCCCGCAGACCCCCACTTTGAGTGCGGTCCGACTGGTTCACCTGTATAAGTAGCACAGGAGTGTCAGCGGATCCCCCTCCTTCGCTCCTTCCTCCTCTTGAAGGGATTTGTACTAATAGAGCCGCTCTCCTCTCCCAGGAAGGGATTTGGGGCTAAATGAAAGGACGCCGTTTTGTTTTTTCCTTAGAAGCCCCCAGGAGACGGGATTTACATACTAACAATGGAGATTGGAGCCAGTTAAGCCTCGAGTGCCCCCAGCAGATTAAAGCGTCAGCTTCTCTGTATACACCAGGCTGGTACATAATCTGTGTGTCCCCCAGGACAAAGATTATCCATCGTCAGTAGTGGAGAGCCCTCAAAGTCAGGAGACTATCGCTGCCATGTGACCCCCTCCTGGCATGGGCTTCTATCAAGTGTCTTCAGTTTCAGAATTAACAAAGTTCCCAAAGAAGTTCTGCAGCATCTGATGCCACGTACTTCCCACTGCTCCGTCGGTGTGGAGAGCTGGCGGTGTGGTAGCAATGAGGGCACTGTGGCTACCTTCAGCGAGTCAGGGAAGTCTGTGTTGGTCACTGGGGGGTGTCATTGTGACTCGCTCTGTATGGGGGGGGGACACTGTGGCTCATATTGTGAGGATGCAGCTGTGCATTATTCTGCTGGTTTTCCACCAGCCGAGGTTTGTATTTTATGGAGAAATATCAAGTCAATGATTTTCTCTTAGTTGCCGCCATTGCTGACAGTTTCCATACATGCTTTTCTCTTAGTTGCTGCCATTGCTGACAGTTTCCATACATGCTTTTCTCTTAGGTGCCGCCATTGCTGACAGTTTCCATACATGCTTTTCTCTTAGGTGCTGCCATTGCTGACAGTTTCCATACATGCTTTTCTCTTAGTTGCTGCCATTGCTGACAGTTTCCATACATGCTTTTCTCTTAGGTGCTGCCATTGCTGACAGTTTCCATACATGCTTTTCTCTTAGGTGCCGCCATTGCTGACAGTTTCCATACATGCTTTTCTCTTAGGTGCTGCCATTGCTGACAGTTTCCATACATGCTTTTCTCTTAGGTGCCGCCATTGCTGACAGTTTCCATACATGCTTTTCTCTTAGGTGCTGCCATTGCTGACAGTTTCCATACATGCTTTTCTCTTAGGTGCTGCCATTGCTGACAGTTTCCATACATGCTTTTCTCTTAGGTGCCGCCATTGCTGACAGTTTCCATACATGCTTTTCTCTTAGGTGCCGCCATTGCTGACAGTTTCCATACATGCTTTTCTCTTAGGTGCTGCCATTGCTGACAGTTTCCATACATGCTTTTCTCTTAGGTGCCGCCATTGCTGACAGTTTCCATACATGCTTTTCTCTTAGGTGCCGCCATTGCTGACAGTTTCCATACATGCTTTTCTCTTAGGTGCTGCCATTGCTGACAGTTTCCATGCTGTGTTTGTGACACTACACTAATCCCTTGCACGTACGGGCAGACTGATCTCCACATGCATCGGATGATCCAGTGTCTGCGTGCACCCAGCGAATCCTGTCCCAACGTCCGTCTGGCCCAGACAATCTCCTCATATCTGCGGCCGAATGAATCCCTCGTGTGTAAGGCCAGACCGATCTCCACTTAGGTCAGGCTTAGCAAATCCCCGCATACACCAGACCAGCCTGATCCCGGGGCTTCCTCCACTGCAGGAGGTGATGGGTCCACACAGTGCGATATTATGTTATTTGTCCCCGGTGGATGACGCAGTTCACACAAGACCAGCCCGATCCCGGGGCTTCCTCCACTGCAGGATGTGATGGGTTCACGCAGTGCGATATTGTTGTTTGTCCCCGGTGGACGACGCAGTTCACACCAGACCAGCCCGATCCCGGTGCTTCCTCCAGTGCAGGATGTGATGGGTCCACGCAGTGTAATATTATGTTATTTGTCCCCGGAGGACGACACCGTTCACACCAGACCAGCCCGATCCCGGGGCTTCCTCCAGTGCAGGATGTGATGGGTTCACGCAGTGCGATATTGTTGTTTGTCCCCGGTGGACGACGCAGTTCACACCAGACCAGCCCGATCCCGGGGCTTCCTCCAGTGCAGGATGTGATGGGTCCACGCAGTGCGATATTATGTTGTTTGTCCCCGGTGGATGACGCAGTTCACATCAGAGTTGATCCACGGTTAAGAATATTTCTATAGTGCTGGATGCACGGCGCCCGCTCAGCTCTGCTGCATCCGCCACTCCGCCTAAAGAGAATTCATCGGCTCCGACCTTTTGGGTTCACAAATATAGGTCAGTTTCTCTTTCCGTGCTGCTTGGCTGACATTTTGATTCATGAGCACATGGAAATTTTCTTCTTGTGAATTGTTCTCCTTGTCCTCGCTCTGCGCCCGGCAAGAAATGAAGGGGGCGCCCTGCAGGTTTGGGACCAGTTGGGCCTCTGCTTCCAGTGCTGCGGATCAATGAGATGACACCGGCCGCTGGGTAAAGGCGATCTCTGCTGTATCCTATCACTGTGACACACAGGGCTCACAGGAAGGTCTATCTGCTGTACAGATGACTGCTCCTCCATGATGCACTGGCTTGCTTTAGGTCACTGCGCTTCTGTGTCTTGGTCTGTTACCATAGAGACGCATACTTCTAGACAGGAGCTGTGGACTCAACCATTTTCAGAGTTGCTTCGTTTCTCAGTTCTCATCCATCAGTGAGGAGGCAAGAGTGGCTGGGAACCTAGGGAGGTAGTGACCATGCTATTTTATAATTTTGGATAACAAGAGGAGGAAGACCTGTGAAGACTCAGACGTCAAGGTTAGATTTCAGAAAGGCAGATTTTAAGGGACTCAGAAAGAGAATTGGAGGGATCCAATGGCTGGATATCCTTAAGGACAAAAATGTCCAGGAAGGATGGAAAATCTTGAAAAATGAGATTCTCAAAGCACAATTGTTAACAATTCCGAAAAGAGTGAAGAATGGGAAGCATTTAAGGAAACCAGGATGGATGAAAACAGAACTTAAACACATGCTAAAAAGGAAGAAAGAAATGTTTATCAAATGGAAAGAGGGAGGCATATCTAAAGAAGAATGGGCAGCACGGTGGCTCAGTGGATAGCACTACAGCGTTGCAGCGCTGGAGTCCTGGGTTCGAATCCCACCTAGGACAACATCTGCAAGGAGTTTGTATGTTCTCCCCGTGTTTGCGTGGGTTTCCTCCGGGTACTCCGGTTTCCTCCCACACTCCAAAAACATACTGATAGGGAATCTAGATTGTGAGCCCCATCGGGGACAGCGACGATAATGTGTGCAAAACTGTAAAGCGCTGCGGAATCTGTTAGCGCTATATAAAAAAAAAAAAAAAAAAGAATATAATGCTGTCTGCAGAACCTGCAGGGCACAAATCCGATTATCTAAAGCTGACAATGAATTAAGGCTTGCAAGTGACATCAAAAGCAACAAAAAAGGATTTTGGGGATATGTCAAAAGTAAAAGAAAAGTCAAAGATGCTATAGGATTTTTACAGGATGAAAATGATGAAATGGTAAGACAGGATGTTGAGAAGGCTGAACTGTTAAATTCCTATTTTGCATCTGTTTTCTCTCAGAAAGGAAATGTAACATCAACTGATCTTCACTGTCCTATTAAAGGAATAGAAGAATCCAGGATATCTATAAACAGAAAGACAGTGAGGAAACACTTAGCTAACCTAAATGAATTCAAGTCTCCAGGACCAGATGAATTACACCCCAGAATACTGAAGGAGATAGCAGAAGAAATTCTTGAACCACTGTCCATAATCTTTGAAAATTCTTGGAGAACAGGAGAAGTCCCAGAAGACTGGAGAAGAGCAAATGTTGTTCCTATCTTCAAAAAGGGGAAGAAGGTGGACCCAGGGAACTACAGGCCTGTGAGTCTGACTTCTATACCAGGAAAGATCTTTGAACAAATTATTAAAGAACATGTATGTAAGTACCTGGATAAGAATGAAGTGATTAAACAGAGTCAGCATGGGTTTGTAACTAATAAGTCATGTCAGACTAACTTAATTTCCTTCTATGACAGAATCACTGACTGGGTGTGTTAAGGCTGGCGGAACGCACAAAATAATATAAATAATAAGTGCGTTCGCAGCCCGGGGTCCACCGTGCAGGCGAAGCCCGCTGCTGGCAAAAGGGCGCAAGAAGCAAACTCTGTTATCCCGCAGAGCTGCCAACATAAACGCCGTAATGCGCTGTGGCAATGAGTGCGAACTCTGTTACTCCACAGAGCCGCTAGAAGAGGAGCCGCAACGCTATATGGCGATGTGTGCGCACTCACTAGACACAACTGAGTGGCAAAGAAAACACGCTAGGGCGCTGACTAGCGTTGAAAGCGAACCCTGTTACGTCACAGGGCCGCTGAGAAAAAGCACTGTGTCCTGTAAGGCTCCCAGATACACAGTTAAGTGCTAAGCGCACATAAAGCGTGATCATGCGCTAATGTCCTCGCGGGAGTCACCCGCAATCTATGGCGTCTGAACGCCAGACCCTGAATACGGCAATCAAACTCCTCACCGGTTATGCCGGTAATCTAGGGCATCTAGGACACCGACCCTGACCAGCTACCATACCAAACTCCTCACCGAATAAGTCGGTATTCTAGTGGCTTATTTCAGCCGGGTCCCTATCCACACATACACATGACCACACTGGCGCATAGCATACAATGATTGATATTAGCGCATGGCGGCCCAGCCATGCTACCCTTTATAGCAACAGCTACAGGACCTTCCAGGAACAAGGACCAATGAGAAGCTGTTACAAACAAACGTAGCTACATGACCTTCCTGGCGGACCAATAGGAGCCGCTACAGCACCTGAACATGTGACCCCTGATCTCCAATGAGAGATCTCACTCTGGGCATGCTCAGATGGGAAAACGCAGGACTTTGTCTCAAAGACGACTGCTCCAGCACTGGCTATAATAGCAGATCCAGGAAAGGCAGCAGCAAGTCACTGCACAGTAGAGGAGTGGGCAAGACGCCTGGACCGACGTCTCTGCTGAGCAGGCTCCACTGTGGCCGGAGATGAATGGGAGACCGCAGCGGGACGGGTTCGAGACTCCCCTTGTGCAGCAGCGGGAAATCGAACCCTAACAGGGTAGATCAGGGAAATGCTGTAGATATAGTATATCTTGACTTCAGCAAAGCATTTGACAAAGTATCTCACACAATCCTTATTGAAAAAATGACTAAGTATGGAATGGACAAGGCAACTGTTAGGTGGATTCATAACTGGCTTAGTGATCGGACCCAAAGAGTGGTTGTAAATGGCTGCACATCCAGTTGGAAGAATGTCTCAAGTGGGGTACCACAAGGCTCTGTCCTGGGCCCTGTATTGTTCAACATCTTTATCAATGATTTAGATGAAGGAATTGAGGGTAAACTGATCAAATTTGCTGATGACACAAAGCTAGGAGGGATAGCTAATACTAGAGAAAAGAGAGCGAGGATTCAAAAAGATATACATAAACTGGAGCAGTGGGCAGCAACTAACAGAATGGTTTTTAACAGGGAAAAATGCAAAGTACTACATCTGGGCAATAAAAATGAAAAAAGCATATACAAAATGGGGGAATAGGGCTAAGTAACAGCACATGTGAAAAAGACTTGGGTATACTAATTGATCACAGACTGAACATGAGTCAACAGTGTGATGCAGCAGCAAAAAAGGCAAATGCAATTCTAGGATGTATCAACAGAAGCAACAGTCTAGATCACGTGAGGTCATTATTGCCCTCTACTCCTCTTTGGTCAGACCTCATCTGGAATACTGTGTCCAGTTTTGGGCACCACATTTTAAAAAAGACATCAACAAACTGGAGCAAGTTCAGAGAAGAGCGACCAGAATGGTGTCCGGTCTGCAAATCATGTCCTATGAGGAACGGTTGCAGGATTTGGGAATGTTTAGCTTGCAAAAAGAAGACTGAGAGGAGACTTAATAGCTGTCTACAAATATCTCAAGGGCTGTCACATTGTAGAAGGATCATCTTTATTCTCATTTGCACAAGGAAAGACTAGAAGCAATGGATGAACTGAATGGGAGGAGACACAGATTAGATATTAGAAAAAACTTTTTGACAGTTAGGGTGATCAATGAGTGGAACAGGCTGCCACGAGAGGTGGTGAGTTCTCCTTGAATGGAAGTCTTCAAACAGAGGCTGGACAGACATCTGTCAGGGATGATTTAGTGAATCCTGCTTTGAGCAGGGGTTGGACCAGATGGCCCGGGAGGTCCCTTCCAACTCTACCATTCTATGATTCATGATCAGTCCGTACTCGTTCTCTTTCTGCCCGTGTTATAGTCCCAGATTAGAACAACGTCTGCTTTTCTCCCAGGTACTGGAATGGTTCTGTATCCTGGCACAGAATGCATAGAGCAGAGCATGGCACCTCCGCTCCATTCTTCTCTGATGTGTGAAATGGTTCTGCTATCTCCAGCACAGACAGGCATAGAGCAGAGCATGAGCACCTCCACTCCATTCATTCTCTGATGGTGCTGGAAATGGTTCTGTTATCCCTGGCACAGACAGTGCATAGAGCAGAGCATGAGCACCTCCGCTCCATTCATTCTCTGATGATGCTGGAAATGGTTCTGCTATCTCCGGCTCAGACAGTGCATAGAGCAGAGCATGAGCACCTAAACTCCATTCATTCTCTATGGCGGTGCTGGAAATAGTTCTGCATTCTCCGGCACAGACAGTTCATAGAGCAGAGCATGAGCACCTCTGCCCCATTCATTCTCTATGGGATGCTGGAAATGGTTCTGCTTTCTGGCACAGACAGTGCATAGAGCAGAGCATGAGCACCTCCACTCCATTCATTCTCTATGGGGGTGCTGGAAATAGTTATGCATTGTCCGGCACAGACAGTGCATAGAGCAGAGCATGAGCACCTCCACTCCATTCATTCTCTATAGGGGTGCTGGAAATAGTTCTGTTCTCTCCGGCACAGACAGTGCATAGAGCAGAGCATGAGCACCTTTGCCCCATTCAGACAAGGCTTTGCAGATCTTTGCACTTGGGAATGCTAGGGATCCCAGCTATCAGACCCCTGGCAATCAGTAAGTCATACTGGCGGGCAGGGTATAACGTAGTGGGAAGACCCCAGCACCCATGAACTCTGCTTACATTGCACACCCCCCACAGCGACTCTGATCGTCCTCGCTCATCAGTCTCGTCTGTGGTCGCGTTATTGCCATCCAGTCTGAGTTGCAGGATCTGCTGTGGGAGCTCTATGGTTGGTTCCGCTTCTGCCTCGTAGCATCCTGCGCCTTTCAGGTAGTGCCGCTCGTCACAAGGTGCTCGTTCCTCTGTCTCGCCGCCGGTCTCCATGACTCCGTTTAGAAGCAGTGAATTATTCCATGGTGCTAATGTCTCGCTTCTCACCTCTGCTAATTGCACATACGTGTAGCCGCAGCGTTTCTCAGCTCCGCAGTGACGCCCCATGTCCGATAATGAATGCAGATCACCAGCCCCAGAATTGCCGCTCTGCTGGGGAGGATGAACCTTGTAGTTCCCTGCTCGTTATCGTGTATCAGCTTGACACCTGACCTTCAGGCTCCAGAAGGAAAGTGACTGTAAATGCATTCAATCACTTGCAAAAATATGTGCACCCCCTGCTGCTTAGAGGGTTTGGAGACATCCGCTGTGCCAGCTGCTGTCAGAAGCAGAAAGTCCCGTTTATATACTGATATCATAGCGCGTTATTCCCAGGAGGAGGGTGAGCAGTTTTAGGACTGTTGGCAGGGTGGAAACAGCAGGCAAGCAGGATATGTGGAGACAAGTGTGCAGGACAGGTTTATGAGGACAGTAGGTCTGGATAATGGAAGCTTGAGGCAGGATGGAAACAGTAGGCAAGCAGGATGTATGGAGACAAGTGTGCAGGACAGGTTTATGGGGACAGTAGGTCTGGATAATGGAAGCTGGAGGCAGGATGGAAACAGTAGGCAAGCAGGATGTATGGAGACAAGTGTGCAGGACAGGTTTATGAGGACAATAGGTCTGGATAATGGAAGCTGGAGGCAGGATGGAAACAGTAGGCAAGCAGGATGTGTGGAGACAAGTGTGCAGGACAGGTTATGGGGACAGTAGGACTCGATAATGGAAGCTGGAGGCAGGATGGAAACAGTAGGCAAGCAGGATGTATGGAGACAAGTGTGCAGGACAGGTTATGGGGACAGTAGGACTCGATAATGGAAGCTGGAGGCAGGATGGAAACAGTAGGCAAGCAGGATGTATGGAGACAAGTGTGCAGGACAGGTTTATGGGGACAGTAGGTCTGGATAATGGAAGCTGGAGGCAGGATGGAAACAGTAGGCAAGCAGGATGTATGGAGACAAGTGTGCAGGACAGGTTTATGGGACAGTAGGTCTGGATAATGGAAGCTGGAGGCAGGATGGAAACAGTAGGCAAGCAGGATGTATGGAGACAAGTGTGCAGGACAGGTTTATGAGGACAGTAGGTCTGGATAATGGAAGCTGGAGGCAGGATGGAAACAGTAGGCAAGCAAGATGTATGGAGACAAGTGTGCAGGACAGGTTTATGAGGGACAGTAGGTCTGGATAATGGAAGCTGGAGGCAGGTGGAAACAGTAGGCAAGCAGGATGTATGGAGACAAGTGTGCAGGACAGGTTTATGGGGACAGTAGGTCTGGATAATGGAAGCTGTAGGCAGGATGGAAACAGTAGGCAAGCAGGATGTATGGAGACAAGTGTGCAGGACAGGTTTATGGGACAATAGGTCTGGATAATGGAAGCTGGAGGCAGGATGGAAACAGTAGGCAAGCAGGATGTATGGAGACAAGTGTGCAGGACAGGTTTATGGGACAGTAGGTCTGGATAATGGAAGCTGTAGGCAGGATGGAAACAGTAGGCAAGCAGGATGTATGGAGACAAGTGTGCAGGACAGGTTTATGGGGACAATAGGTCTGGATAATGGAAGCTGGAGGCAGGATGGAAACAGTAGGCAAGCAGGATGTATGGAGACAAGTGTGCAGGACAGGTTTATGGGGACAATAGGTCTGGATAATGGAAGCTGGAGGCAGGATGGAAACAGTAGGCAAGCAGGATGTATGGAGACAAGTGTGCAGGACAGGTTTATGGGGACAATAGGTCTGGATAATGGAAGCTGGAGGCAGGATGGAAACAGTAGGCAAGCAGGATGTATGGAGACAAGTGTGCAGGACAGGTTTATGAGGACAGTAGGTCTGGATAATGGAAGCTGAGGCAGGATGGAAACAGTAGGCAAGCAGGATGTATGGAGACAAGTGTGCAGGACAGGTTTATGGGGACAATAGGTCTGGATAATGGAAGCTGGAGGCAGGATGGAAACAGTAGGCAAGCAGGATGTATGGAGACAAGTGTGCAGGACAGGTTTATGGGGACAGTAGGTCTGGATAATGGAAGCTGTAGGCAGGATGGAAACAGTAGGCAAGCAGGATGTACGGAGACAAGTGTGCAGGACAGGTTTATGGGGACAGTAGGTCTGGATAATGGAAGCTGTAGGCAGGATGGAAACAGTAGGCAAGCAGGATGTACGGAGACAAGTGTGCAGGACAGGTTTATGAGGACAGTAGGTCTGGATAATGGAAGCTGTAGGCAGGATGGAAACAGTAGGCAAGCAGGATGTATGGAGACAAGTGTGCAGGACAGGTTTATGGGGACAGTAGGTCTGGATAATGGAAGCTGGAGGCAGGATGGAAACAGTAGGCAAGCAGGATGTACGGAGACAAGTGTGCAGGACAGGTTTATGGGGACAATAGGTCTGGATAATGGAAGCTGTAGGCAGGATGGAAACAGTAGGCAAGCAGGATGTACGGAGACAAGTGTGCAGGACAGGTTTATGGGGACAGTAGGTCTGGATAATGGAAGCTGTAGGCAGGATGGAAACAGTAGGCAAGCAGGATGTATGGAGACAAGTGTGCAGGACAGGTTTATGGGGACAGTAGGTCTGGATAATGGAAGCTGGAGGCAGGATGGAAACAGTAGGCAAGCAGGATGTATGGAGACAAGTGTGCAGGACAGGTTTATGGGGACAGTAGGTCTGGATAATGGAAGCTGGAGGCAGGATGGAAACAGTAGGCAAGCAGGATGTATGGAGACAAGTGTGCAGGACAGGTTTATGAGGACAGTAGGTCTGGATAATGGAAGCTGGAGGCAGGATGGAAACAGTAGGCAAGCAGGATGTATGGAGACAAGTGTGCAGGACAGGTTTATGGGGACAGTAGGTCTGGATAATGGAAGCTGTAGGCAGCATGGAAACAGCAGGCAAGCAGGATGTATGGAGACAAGTGTGCAGGACAGGTTTATGGGGACAGTAGGTCTGGATAATGGAAGCTGTAGGCAGGGTGGAAACAGCAGGCAAGCAGGATGTATGGAGACAAGTGTGCAGGACAGGTTTATGGGGACAGTAGGTCTGGATAATGGAAGCTGTAGGCAGGGTGGAAACAGCAGGCAAGCAGGATGTATGGAGACAAGTGTGCAGGACAGGTTTATGGGGACAATAGGTCTGGATAATGGAAGCTGGAGGCAGGATGGAAACAGTAGGCAAGCAGGATGTATGGAAACAAGTGTGCAGGACAGGTTTATGGGGACAGTAGGTCTGGATAATGGAAGCTGTAGGCAGCATGGAAACAGTAGGCAAGCAGGATGTATGGAGACAAGTGTGCAGGACAGGTTTATGGGGACAGTAGGTCTGGATAATGGAAGCTGTAGGCAGGGTGGAAACAGCAGGCAAGCAGGATGTATGGAGACAAGTGTGCAGGACAGGTTTATGGGGACAGTAGGTCTGGATAATGGAAGCTGTAGGCAGGGTGGAAACAGCAGGCAAGCAGGATGTATGGAGACAAGTGTGCAGGACAGGTTTATGGGGACAGTAGGTCTGGATAATGGAAGCTGTAGGCAGGATGGAAACAGTAGGCAAGCAGGATGTATGGAGACAAGTGTGCAGGACAGGTTTATGAGGACAGTAGGTCTGGATAATGGAAGCTGTAGGCAGCATGGAAACAGTAGGCAAGCAGGATGTATGGAGACAAGTGTGCAGGACAGGTTTATGGGGACAGTAGGTCTGGATAATGGAAGCTGTAGGCAGGGTGGAAACAGCAGGCAAGCAGGATGTATGGAGACAAGTGTGCAGGACAGGTTTATGGGGACAGTAGGTCTGGATAATGGAAGCTGTAGGCAGGGTGGAAACAGCAGGCAAGCAGGATGTATGGAGACAAGTGTGCAGGACAGGTTTATGGGACAGTAGGTCTGGATAATGGAAGCTGTAGGCAGAATGGAAACAGTAGGCAAGCAGGATGTATGGAGACAAGTGTGCAGGACAGGTTTATGAGGACAGTAGGTCTGGATAATGGAAGCTGTAGGCAGGATGGAAACAGTAGGCAAGCAGGATGTATGGAGACAAGTGTGCAGGACAGGTTTATGGGACAGTAGGTCTGGATAATGGAAGCTGAGGCAGGGTGGAAACAGCAGGCAAGCAGATGTATGGAGACAAGTGTGCAGGACAGGTTTATGGGACAGTAGGTCTGGATAATGGAAGCTGGAGGCAGGGTGGAAACAGCAGGCAAGCAGGATGTATGGAGACAAGTGTGCAGGACAGGTTTATGGGGACAGTAGGTCTGGATAATGGAAGCTGTAGGCAGGGTGGAAACAGTAGGCAAGCAGGATGTATGGAGACAAGTGTGCAGGACAGGTTTATGAGGACAATAGGTCTGGATAATGGAAGCTGGAGGCAGGATGGAAACAGTAGGCAAGCAGATGTATGGAGACAAGTGTGCAGGACAGGTTTATGGGACAGTAGGTCTGGATAATGGAAGCTGTAGGCAGGTGGAAACAGCAGGCAAGCAGGATGTATGGAGACAAGTGTGCAGGACAGGTTTATGAGGACATAGGTCTGGATAATGGAAGCTGGAGGCAGGATGGAAACAGTAGGCAAGCAGATGTATGGAGACAAGTGTGCAGGACAGGTTTATGGGACAGTAGGTCTGGATAATGGAAGCTGGAGGCAGGATGGAAACAGTAGGCAAGCAGGATGTATGGAGACAAGTGTGCAGGACAGGTTTATGAGGACAGTAGGTCTGGATAATGGAAGCTGGAGGCAGGATGGAAACAGTAGGCAAGCAGATGTATGGAGACAAGTGTGCAGGACAGGTTTATGGGGACAGTAGGTCTGGATAATGGAAGCTGGAGGCAGGATGGAAACAGTAGGCAAGCAGATGTATGGAGACAAGTGTGCAGGACAGGTTTATGGGGACAGTAGGTCTGGATAATGGAAGCTGGAGGCAGGATGGAAACAGTAGGCAAGCAGATGTATGGAGACAAGTGTGCAGGACAGGTTTATGAGGACAATAGGTCTGGATAATGGAAGCTGTAGGCAGGATGGAAACAGCAGGCAAGCAGGATGTATGGAGACAAGTGTGCAGGACAGGTTTATGGGACAGTAGGTCTGGATAATGGAAGCTGTAGGCAGGATGGAAACAGTAGGCAAGCAGATGTGTGGAGACAAGTGTGCAGGACAGGTTTATGGGGACAGTAGGTCTGGATAATGGAAGCTGGAGGCAGGATGGAAACAGTAGGCAAGCAGGATGTATGGAGACAAGTGTACAGGACAGGTTTATGGGGACAATAGGTCTGGATAATGGAAGCTGTAGGCAGGGTGGAAACAGTAGGCAAGCAGGATGTATGGAGACAAGTGTGCAGGACAGGTTTATGGGGACAGTAGGTCTGGATAATGGAAGCTGGAGGCAGGATGGAAACAGTAGGCAAGCAGGATGTATGGAGACAAGTGTGCAGGACAGGTTTATGAGGACAATAGGTCTGGATAATGGAAGCTGTAGGCAGGATGGAAACAGCAGGCAAGCAGGGATACATGGAGACGCATTAACATGGGAGGTAAAGGCGATGAGCATGTCGGGTTGGTGGAGACAATAGGCCGGGTGGACGGAGGGGTCCGGTGCGCATGCCGTGCAGTGTGACCTATGACCTGTCACTGGACACTTTGTTGCTTTTCCTGAAATCTTGTTTTCTGTCTCTTTATGTAGATTTCCAGAAGAAGCAACCGGACGAGGACTCCGCCCCCAGCACAAGCAGCAGCCAATCAGATCTATTCCCCAGCGAGATAAACAGCGACAACGGAAATACCTCTCTCCCCCCGCAGAGCAGCAGCCCCGGCGCGCCGCGCTCGACAGACCTGAATGTAGCTTCTCCCAGCGACGAGGAATGTAAGGAGCCGCTCTGATGATGATATCCGCGCTCATACTCCAGTCACATCCAGAGCTGCAGTCAGACATCAGAGGAATACCCAGTCCAGCTTTAGATGTGATTGGAGTATAAGCAAACACTGTATAATGTGACCACGTAACCGTGCGGCTTTGTATAATGTGACCACGTAACAGTGCGACTATATAATATGACCACATAACCGTGCGGCTATGTATAATGTGTCCACATAACCGTGCGGCTATGTATAATGTGACCACGTAACCGTGCGGCTATGTATAATGTGACCACGTAACAGTGCGGCTACGTATAATGTGACCACGTAACCGCGCGGCTACGTATAATGTGACCACGTAACCGTGCGGCTATGTATAATGTGACCATGTAACAGTGCGGCTACGTATAATCTGACCACGTAACAGTGCGGCTATGTATAATGTGTCCACGTAACAGTGCGGCTATGTATAATGTGTCCACGTAACCGTGCGGCTATGTATAATCTGACCACGTAACAGTGCAGCTATGTATAATGGTCCACATAACCGTGCGGCTATGTATAATGTGTCCACGTAACCGTGCGGCTACGTATAAGTGTCCACGTAACCGTGCGGCTATGTATAATGTGTCCAGTAACAGTGCGGCTATGTATATGGACCACGTAACAGTGCGGCTACGTATAATGTGACCACGTACGTGCGGCTATGTATAATGTGACCATGTAACAGTGCGGTACGTATAATCTGACCACGTAACAGTGCGGCTATGTATAATGTGTCCACGTAACAGTGCGGCTATGTATAATGTGACCACGTAACAGTGCGGCTACGTATAATCTGACACGTAACAGTGCAGCTATGTATAATGTGTCCACGTAACAGTGCGGCTATGTATAATGTGACCAGTAACAGTGCGGCTACGTATAATCTGACCACGTAACAGTGCGGCTACGTATAATGTGACCACGTAACAGTGCGGCTATGTATAATGTGTCCACGTAACAGTGCGGCTATGTATAATGTGTCCACGTAAAGTGCGGCTATGTATAATGTGTCCACGTAACAGTGCGGCTATGTATAATGTGACCACGTGTCATTGCGGCTACGTATAATGTGACCAGTAACAGTGCGGCTACGTATAATGTGACCACGTAACAGTGCGGCTACGTATATGTGACCACGTAACAGTGCGGCTACGTATAATGTGTCCGTAACAGTGCGGCTATGTATAAGTGTCCACGTACAGTGCGGCTACGTATAATGTGACCACGTGTCACTGCGGCTCGTTAATGTGACACGTATCAGTGCGGCTACGTATAATGTGTCCACGGAACAGTGCGGCTACGTATAATGTGACCACGTAACAGTGCGGCTATCGTATAATGTGACCACGTAACAGTGCGGCTACGTATAATGTGACCCGTACAATGCGGCTACGTATAATGTGACCACGTAACAGTGCGGCTACGTATAATGTGACCGTAACAGTGCGGCTACGTATAATGTGACCACGTAACAGTGCGGCTACGTATAATGTGACCACGTAACAGTGCGCTACGTATAATGTGACCACGTAACAGTGCGGCTACGTATAATGTGACCACGTAACAGTGCGGCTACGTGTAATGTGACCACGTAACAGTGCGGCTACGTGTAATGTGACCACGTAACAGTGCGGCTACGTGTAATGTGACCACGTAACCGTGCGGCTACGTGTAATGTGACCACGTGTCAGTGCGGCTATGTATAATGTGACCACGTAACAGTGCGGCTACGTGTAATGTGACCACGTAACAGTGCGACTACGTATAGAAGTGTCCATGTAACAGTTCGGCTACGTATAATGTGACCACATAACAGTGCGGCTATGTATAGAAGTGTCCACGTATATGCGGCTATGTATAATGTGACCACGTAACAATCCCGGCTACATATAGAAGTGTCCACGTAATAATGTAGCCATGTAGGTATCGTCCATGACTTCTGTGTCAGCCTGAATTTAAGGGTGTGGGAACTTTCCCATTGCTGTTTAATCAGCCGTGCTGCGTCCCACCAAGGGCACGGTCCCGTGTCCACACGCCAGTAATCTGCAGCCCATTAATGCGCTGTGAATATGGAGAATCACAGGGGGATCTGCGTTCCCCTGATGGGAACAGATAGACATTTTCTCAGGAAGACCCAAATCCTGGAAGGATTCACACCAGAAATCCCTGAAGCAGAAAGGACGAAGGATCCGCGAGACTCGAGGTGTCTGCGCCTTTTTGCGGCTTCTAGGGAGACACATTTAATGTGAGAAAGGTAAATCATTAACACGCCGGCGACGATGTTGATTATAGCAGAAATTTGACAACCTGTTTGGGAAGAGGTAATGCATCACTAATTAGCCCCCGGCGCCCGTAGCCTGAAATTAATGAGCTACTGTTATGTAAATGTCATGTTAATTAAGAGAAGTTTGAGAGACCAATAAATCTGCAGGAAAGCTGATGAGCGTCCTCACCTCATACCGCTCACAGAACCTACCGCAGGACGGCCGACGCTTCCCAGACGGACCATCGACAAATCCATTTTTCTTAAGTGATCTCATTAGTGGAGGAAACAGGCGACAGAAGACGCCAAGTGCCCGATATGAGCCGCCTCCAGTCACAAGTCCTGCGAGGACAGCGAGCAGCCGAGACCGGTCCGTCCATCACTGATACAAAGTAACGAGAAGAATAAGGCAGTCTGATAAAGAGAAACTGTGGAGGGACGTCCAACATTATACGCCGAAATTCTTATCTTTTGAATACTAGAATTGCGCACTTATATAGCTTATAATGGTGTATATTCAATGTATATAAAATGTAAACTCCATTATGACCCCTATGTACCAGAGTGTAACAACTATAATACTGCCCCTATGTACAAGAATATAACTACTATAATACTGCCCCTATATACAAGAATATAACTACTATAATACTGCCCCTGTGTACAAGAATATAACTACTATAATTACAGTCCTATCCTTGTACAAGAATATAACTACTATAATACTGCTCCTATGTACAAGAATATAACTACTATAATACTTCTCCTATGTACAAGAATATAACTACTATAATACTGCCCCTATATACAAGAATATAACTACTATAATACTGCCCCTGTGTACAAGAATATAACTACTATAATACTATGCAAACTCTATAAGCTATGTACAAGAATATAACTACTATAATACTGCCCCCTATGTACAAGAATATAACTACTATAATACTGCCCTATGTACAAGAATATAACTACTATAATACTGCTCCTATGTACAACAATATAACTACTATAATACTGCTCCTATATACAAGAATATAACTACTATAATACTGCCCTATGTACAAGAATATAACTACTATAATACTGCCCCTATGTACAAGATATATACTATACGCCCCTAATACTATAATATAAATACTGCCCTATGTACAAGAATATAACTACTATAATACTGCTCCTATGTACAACAATATAACTACTATAATACTGCTCCTATATACAAGAATATAACTACTATAATACTGCCCCTATGTACAAGAATATAACTACTATAATACTGCCCCCTATGTACAAGAATATAACTACTATAATACTGCTCCTATGTACAAGAATATAACTACTATAATACTGCCCCTGTGTACAAGAATATAACTACTATAATACTGCCCCTATGTACAAGAATATAACTACTATAATACTGCCCCTATATACAAGAATATAACTACTATAATACTGCTCCTATGTACAAGAATATAACTACTATAATACTGCTCCTATGTACAAGAATATAACTACTATAATACTGCTCCTATGTACAAGAATATAACTACTATAATACTGCCCCTATGTACAAGAATATAACTACTATAATACTGCCTCTATGTACAAGAATATAACTACAATAATACTGCCCCTTACGATATAACAAATACACAAATATAACTACTATAATACTGCTCCTATCTATAATACCTAGTACAAGATATATATACTATAATACTGCCCCTATGTACAAGAATACTACTAAACTAACTATAATACATAACGCCCTATGTACAAGAATATAACTACTATAATACTGCCTCTATGTACAAGAATATAACTACAATAATACTGCCCCTATGTACAAGAATATAACTACTGTAATACTGCCCCGTGTACAAGAATATAACTACTATAATACTGCCCTATGTACAAGAATATAACTACTATAATACTGCTCCTATGTACAAGAATATAACTACTATAATACTGCCCCTATGTACAAGACTATAACTACTATAATACTGCCCCTATGTACAAGAATTCACTACTATAATACTGCCCCTATGTACAAGAATATAACTACTATAATACTGCCCCTATGTACAAGAATATAACTACTATAATACTGCCCCCTATGTACAAGAATATAACTACTATAATACTGCCCCTATGTACAAGAATATAACTACTATAACACTGCCCCTATGTACAAGAATATAACTACTATAATACTGCCCCATGTACCAGAATATAACTACTATAATACTGCCCCCTATGTACAAGAATATAACTACTATAATACTGCCTCCTAGCTGAGAGGTTGTGTGTTTGTAGCTCTCCTGATGTCTGGAGCAAGCCCAGGGAGGGGCCACCCTGGGCGGGGAAGCTCCCCAGGCAAGGCCCAGGCTTCCCGGCCTACACTGGGACAAGCCTCCCAGGCCTCTCCTAATGGGAATGTTAATCCCAGAGCCACTGTCAGAGCAGTGAATGCAGCGAGCCAAAGCTGCAGCAGTTCTGTGAAGGAGGAAAAAGCCGTCAGTAAAGTTTTGGGAGGAAAACCTTCTCCAAGTCCAGCAAAGAAGCAAGAAGGAAAAGTGTCGGTCAGTGATGGGTTACAGCACAATGTGAAGTCAGGTAACTCCCCAGTCAGCAAGCAGCTCCTGCCGGGTGCACAGGTGAGATCAGCCCCAGCTGTGCAGATCACCTCTCCTGCTCCCAGGCAGAGACGGACGTCTTTGGAAAGACAAACCATCCAGGAGAACTTACAGCAGCATGGCAGTATGGCGCGGTCAGGACGCACACGGTCGCAGTCAGGTGGCAGCAGTAAAAGTGCTGTGGAGCCTGGAGCCATGAAACCAGCGGTGGTGAAAATTAAAGAGACGTCTGGGTTCAAGCAGCCGGGGACATCGCTGAATGCAGGATCCCAGGAGGAGACGCCACGTGCACCTGAGCTTCAGCTCGCAGAGGAGATCCCAGGACTGGTCAAGAAGTTCGGTGAGTTACAGCAGCAGAAAGACACACTACAGATGCAGATAGACACTTGCTATAAGCTAAAGGCTATTAATCCCGGGAGTCATGATTTTTATGATGAGACTCTGAACACACTGGGTGTATTGCTGGCAAAAGTGGTGAGGGACATGGACTGCGTCCTAGAGAGGATGGGGCCCCTGGCGGAGACTTATAGGAACCAGGAACTGTTTAATTCACAGAAGCAGAACTCTGCAGGTTCCAGGTCAGACATTGTCCCAGGTGGACCCCAGAAGCAGGTGCGGCCAGTGCTGCAGCCTGCAAGTTTCTGCTTCCAAAAGGGGCAAATGCCGCACCAGCAGCAGCCTGTAGTACAGACCCCAGCAGACGTACCACAAGTCTCAGAATGCCCAGCAAAACTGCCTGCAGCAGATCCAAAGCAGAAGCATGTAGTGCAGATTCCAGCAGAGGTACAACAAGTCACAGAATGCCCAGCACAACAGCCTGCAGCAGATTCCAGGCAGCAGCATGAAGGGCGGCACATTCCAGTAGAGGTACAACAAGTCGCAGAATGCCCAGCACAGCCGCCTGCAGCAGATTCCAAGCAGCAGCATGGACATTTTTCAGCAGAGGGACTACAAGTCTCAGAATGCCATGCACCACAGTTGGGCAGTGGACATGTGCCGGTAGTTCCTGATGGTGCCCAGCAGGGCTCTGATGCTGGGGATAACCGCGCTGTATCTGAGGGGTCGGGGGTTTGGGGGAGCACAGTATCTTTGCTGGACGCTGCGCAGTCTGATAGTGACATTGATGTTGATGATAACAATGTGCATGATGATGTCTGTGATTTCCCCCCTTTAATTCCGAGCACACAAGGTGTAGAAGCCCCCCCTGCTGCAGACCTTCACCCGTCAGTCAGCCTAGTGTGACCCCGCAGGTTCCCCCCAGTAATGCCTGGAGTCGTGGTGCTCCGTCCTTCACCTCTGGTGCCAATTATACCGGCCAGGCGTTTAAACGGAGAAACGTTGTGCGTTTCCGGCACAGAGGTGCCAAGGAGGATCTGCCAGATAGAAGGTTTGTGGTCAGGGAGCTCTTGTGTCGCCAGATGGGGTTTGCGCCAGTCAGCATCTTGGCGGTGATTAATCTTACAGACAGGCAGGGCTATGACGTCAGCTTTAAGCTCATGAGTGATCTGGACAGGTTCTGGTCTAATTTCCCCAAGTTTAGAGACCTCTGAGGGCTGGAGAAAGTTCAGCTTTATTCCTATCTCTAAGCCAGATACCGTTACGGTAAATCTCATCTTCTGGAATGAGTCTGTTCCCCCGCAGGACATTGTGGTGTGGCTCCGGAGGCATTGTGACCTGGTCTCTGACCTCACCAAAAGCAGAGACAATGATGGTATCTGGACGGGAGGGTGGAGGGTTTTGGTGAAACTGCGCCAGTGCGATAATATCACTGCCCACTTACCCAACTCCTTCTTTATTGGGAGGGAGAGGGGTGTGTGTTTCTATCCTGGGCAGCCTCGTAAGTGCTTCAAATGTGGCAAGGCAGGTCACCTGGCAAATACGTGTACTGTGGTGAAGTGCAACCTGTGTGGGGAGGTCGGCCATGTGGCTGCAGACTGCCAGAACATCAGGTGCAACCTCTGTGGGAAGATCGGTCACCCTCACGGGGACTGTCCTGACGCCTGGCACAATATCTGTAAGGACTATCCTGATGAGGATTTGGTGGCAGGGGCAGAGATTCTAGAGGAGGCAGCTTTACTGTCAGGGGAAATACTGGCCAGACCGGAGGCCCACCAGGGTCTACTCAGGTGACACCAGAGCAGCAGGGTTCAGAGGGTGCACAGGGAAGTATGGAGGTTGTCCCTCAGGGGCAGCAGTCACAGGGAAGCATTACTTCAGTACTACCATCTGTGTCTCAGACTAAAAGGAAGAAAAAGGACAAGACCTCCCGTAAACCTGAGAAGGAGTATGACACTGGCCAAGGAGCCAGGAAGAAGGTCCAGAGTTCTGCAGGTGTAATGGACTTATCTAATAGGTTTGGTGTTCTGTCTGAGTCTGACGGTGATTTTGAGGATGACCTTAGAAGAATTGACGCAGAGTTTGATAGGGACGTAGAGGACTGTCCTCCGCCCAAGCGGAAGCCATTACCTGAGGGCTCTCTGGTAGAGTCTGAAATGGAGACCGGCGGTGACCAGAATAACTCCGACTCAGATCTGTGACGCTGTCAACCACATAATGTCCGACCCCAGATAGATAAAATCATTAGGAAAATTAGGAAATGTTAAGTTATGGAAGGATGTGTCACTGGGTTGAAATATGATGTTTTTTTTTTTTTCCAACCAGGTGTATGGACTCTTTAAGATAATTTTATATGTATAATCCGGATATGTAATGAATGTACAATCCAAGTGAATTTATTTTGTATTACTGGAGGAATGTCAGTATATTTGTATTTGTTTGGTTTTTACAATAAAAATTGCCCCTATATACAAGAATATAACTACTATAATACTGCTCCTATGTACAAGAATATCACTACTATAATACTGCCCCTATGTACAAGAATATAACTACTATAATGCTGCCCCTATGTACAAGAATATAACTACTAAATACTGCCCCATGTACAAGAATATAACTACTATAATACTGCCCCTATGTACAAGAATATAACTACTATAATACTGCCCCATGTACAAGAATATAACTACTATAATACTGCTCCTATATACAAGAATATAACTACTATAATACTGCCCCATGTACAAGAATATAACTACTATAATACTGCCCCTATGTACAAGAATATAACTACTATAATACTGCTCCTATGTACAAGAATATAACTACTATAATACTGCTCCTATGTACAAGAATATACTACTATAATACTGCCCCTATGTACAAGAATATAACTACTATAATGCTGCCCCTATGTACAAGAATATAACTACTATAATACTGCTCCTATGTACAAGAATATAACTACTATAATACTGCCCCTATATACAAGAATATAACTACTATAATACTGCCCCTATGTACAAGAATATAACTACTATAATACTGCTCCTATGTACAAGAATATCACTACTATAATACTGCCCCTATGTACAAGAATATAACTACTATAATGCTGCCCCTATGTACAAGAATATAACTACTAAAATACTGCCCCATGTACAAGAATATAACTACTATAATACTGCCCCCTATGTACAAGAATATAACTACTATAATACTGCCCCATGTACAAGAATATAACTACTATAATACTGCTCCTATATACAAGAATATAACTACTATAATACTGCCCCATGTACAAGAATATAACTACTATAATACTGCCCCTATGTACAAGAATATAACTACTATAATACTGCTCCTATGTACAAGAATATAACTACTATAATACTGCCCATCAAAAAACTGACCGGCACATCCAAACATAGATTCAGTGTGAACAGGTGCTAAACCCAGAGTCACCAACTCATATACATACAAGAAAAAAAGGTAGCACACTGTAGCGCTATAGCTTGCAACACAAAATATGAAAATAATTGCATATACTAGAATATGAAAAATGAGAAGTCTTAGCGCACTGTAACTACTATAATACTGCCCCATGTACAAGAATATAACTACTATAATACTGCCTCCTATGTACAAGAATATAACTACTATAATACTGCCCCTATGTACAAGAATATAACTACTATAATACTGCCCCTATGTACAAGAATATAACTACTATAATACTGCTCCTATATACAAGAATATAACTACTATAATACTGCTCCTATGTACAAGAATATAAATACTATAATACTGCCCCTATGTACAAGAATATAACTACTATAATACTGCCCCTATGTACAAGAATATAACTACTATAATACTGCCTCCTATGTACAAGACTATAACTACTATAATACTGCTCCTATGTACAAGACTATAACTACTATAATACTGCCCTATGTACAAGAATATAACTACTATAATACTGCCCCCTATGTACAAGAATATAACTACTATAATACTGCTCCTATGTACAAGAATATATCTACTATAATACTGCTCCTATGTACAAGACTATAACTACTATAATACTGCCCCTATGTACAAGAATATAACTACTATAATACTGCCCCCTATGTACAAGAATATAACTACTATAATACTGCCCCTATGTACAAGAATATAACTACTATAATACTGCTCCTATGTACAAGAATATAACTACTATAATACTGTCCCTATGTACAAGAATATAACTGCTATAATACTGCCCCTATGTACAAGAATATAACTACTATAATACTGCTCCTATGTACAAGAATATAACTACTAAAATACTGCTCCTATGTACAAGAATATAACTACTATAATACTGCTCCTATGTACAAGACTATAACTACTATAATACTGCTCCTATGTACAAGACTATAACTACTATAATACTGCCCCTATGTACAAGAATATAACTACTATAATACTGCCCCCTATGTACAAGAATATAACTACTATAATACTGCTCCTATGTACAAGAATATATCTACTATAATACTGCTCCTATGTACAAGACTATAACTACTATAATACTGCCCTATGTACAAGAATATAACTACTATAATACTGCCCCTATGTACAAGAATATAACTACTATAATACTGCCCCCTATGTACAAGAATATAACTACTATAATACTGCTCCTGTGTACAAGAATATAACTACTATAATACTGTCCCTATGTACAAGAATATAACTGCTATAATACTGCCCCTATGTACAAGAATATAACTACTATAATACTGTCCCTATGTACAAGAATATAACTACTATAATACTGCCCCTATGTACAAGAATATAACTGCTATAATACTGCCCCTATGTACAAGAATATAACTACTATAATACTGCCCTATGTACAAGAATATAACTACTATAATACTGCTCCTATGTACAAGAATATAACTACTATAATACTGCCCCTATGTACAAGAATATAACTACTATAATACTGCCCCTATGTACAAGAATATAACTACTATAATACTGCTCCTATGTACAAGAATATAACTACTATAATACTGCCCCTATGTACAAGAATATAACTGCTATAATACTGCCCCTATGTACAAGAATAAATGCTATAATACTGCCCTATGACAAGAATATAATCTTAATACTGCCCTATGTACAAGAATATAACTACTATAATACTGCTCCTATGTACAAGAATATAACTAGCTATAATACTGCCCTATGTACAAGAATATAACTGCTATAATACTGCCCTATGTACAAGAATATAACTACTATAATACTGCCCTATGTACAAGAATATAACTCTATAATACTGCCCTATGTACAAGATATAACTATAATACTGCTCCTATGTACAAGAATATAACTGCTATAATACTGCCCTATGTACAAGAATATAACTACTATAATACTGCTCCTATGTACAAGAATATAACTGCTATAATACTGCCCTATGTACAAGAATATAACTACTATATACTGCTCCTATGTACAAGAATATATAATACTCCTATTACAAGATATACTGCTATAATACTGCCCCTATGTACAAGAATAAACTCTATAATACTGCCCTATTACAAGAATATAACTACTATAATACTGCCCTATATAAAGAATATAACTGCTATAATACTGCCCCTATGTACAAGAATATAACTCTATAATACTGCCCCTATTACAAGAATATAACTGCTATATACTGCCCTATATACAAGAATATAACTCTATAATACTGCCCTATGTGTAAGAATATAACTCTATATACTGCCCCTTTATACAAGAATATAACTCTATATACTGCCCCTATGATAGAATTAACTCTATATACTGTCCCTTGTATAGAATATAACTTCATATCGCGCATTACAAGATTTAGTATGTAATTATGATATGTTTGTAATGTTAATTGATTCCCTGAGACTTTGTGGATGTTTGTTTAACTTTTGTTGTGTATTTGTCAGTGTCATTACATGCGGAGCTGTGAAATGTCGTTTTGATTTCGTGTCTGGTTCTGGACTCGGTTTCTGTAGTTATTTGTGTGTTTTCTTAGTTTTTGGACACTTTCATCGGCAATTTGCAAGATCTTTAGATTCTCGTTCGGGTATTAACACTCTGCTTGCTGACACAGTGTGGATGTATTCTGGGCCTGGTCCGGGTTGTAGCACATTCACCTCCAGATTGGACTTTTCCTCGGTCCAAACAACTTTTTTTTTTTTTCTTTCTGTTCGTTTTAGTTTAACTATTTTGTGCTTTGCTGTCAGTGTTTCCGATGCTTCTCTTCCGCCGGGGAACCTCAGGAGGTTATTGTCCATGAGCTTTCTATCTGAAGAGGTCGATGTAGAAATGTTGTTTATATTGTTCTTTACTCCTATTCATAGGAAGTAAACCGGCTGAAGGTCGTCGCTCTTACGCTTTTCTCTCGGCAACGAAAGAGTCCGTCTTGTGCCGGCGTTGTTAAACAGGAGCTTTAATTTGTCTCCCTGTTTGAAACGCCGTCCAATTATCAAAGCAGCAACACAGAAGCAGTTACCCGGGCTATCCATTTATCTTAACCCATCTGCAGTAAAGAAAAAAACTCTCCGTGCTTCACGGTTATGCAGTGAATACATTGAATTGGCCCGTTGGCTTAACAAGCTCTCCTGAGAGCGTCTACGTGACGAGGGAGCGATGGACGAGCTGGATGTAGGCCAGCATTGATTTGCAGACCAGCTTAAAAATACTGTTACCAAGAGGGGTGAAAAAAAAAAAAAAACTGCATGAATCCCAGGAGGGTTTAGTTTGTGTATAAAGTTTGTCTTTTTTCATAAGCTTTTAGCACTGTACTAGTCTATTAAATTTGCGGTCCCACCGCACTCCATCCGCGAGGAGCTGACTAACCTTTCATCACTGCGTCATTGCTGGCAATAAACATCTTAGTCTGACTATATCATTTGTAGCACGTCGCACATTAAGAGTGACGGGATGTCATTTGTGGCATGGGCTTCTTATGAGAGATGTTCCAGTGATCTACGGATGAGTGTCAGGATAAAAGGAGATATTGGGGCACTGATGTAAAATGGGTGACGAAGAACAGGTGTCAAATCACACTAAATAGGCTCGGCCAAAGTGTCTCCATGTGACGTGCTGGCTGTGGAGATCGGATGTCTGTAGGACGTTCCTGCACATGACGGGTATCACTCTCTCGAAAACAAGACTCCATGTCTTAGAAATGGAGAATACTGATATTTTTATTTGGCCGCTGTTTTCTCTTTATGTCTTAGAATTGAAGCCCTCCATTAATGAGTATTCAGGGCCATCAGTGGTCCTGTGTAGTTTTCTGTGGCCCCAGCTAGTATTCTTGTAAGGTCTCATTCAGGCATGCAATTTCCACGTATGACTGTTATCTGTGGTTTTGTGTAGCTGTCCATAGTTCTAATGTATAGTATTTTACACTGTTGATGAAAGTGGCGGAGTATCCATGATTCTTATCTGGTGATAAGTCTCCACTGAGCCCAGAAGATCTGTCCAAGGTCCCCATACATGTATTGTACCCTATACTTGCTGCTCCAGGTGGTGGAGCTGTCCATGGTCCTCATACATGTATTGTACCCTATACTTTCTGCTCCAGGTGGTGGAGCTGTCCATGGTCCCCATACATGTATTGTACCCTATACTTGCTGCTCCAGGTGATGGAGCTGTCCATGGTCCTCATACATGTATTGTACCCTATACTTTCTGCTCCAGGTGGTGGAGCTGTCCATGGTCCTCATACATGTATTGTACCCTATACTTGCTGCTCCAGGTGGTGGAGCTGTCCATGGTCCTCATACATGTATTGTACCCTATACTTTCTGCTCCAGGTGGTGGAGCTGTCCATGGTCCCCATACATGTATTGTACCCTATACTTGCTGCTCCAGGTGATGGAGCTGTCCATGGTCCCATACATGTATTGTACCCTATACTTTCTGCTCCAGGTGGTGGAGCTGTCCATGGTCCTCATACATGTATTGTACCCTATACTTTCTGCTCCAGGTGGTGGAGCTGTCCATGGTCCTCATACATGTATTGTACCCTATACTTGCTGCTCCAAGTGGTGGAGCTGTCCATGGTCCCCATACATGTATTGTACCCTATACTTTCTGCTCCAGGTGGTGGAGCTGTCCATGGTCCCCATACATGTATTGTACCCTATACTTGCTGCTCTAGGTGGTGGAGCTGTCCATGGTCCTCATACATGTATAGTACCCTAAACTTGCTGCTCCAGGTGGTGGAGCTGTCCATGTCCCCATACATGTATTGTACCCTATACTTGCTGCTCCAGGTGGTGGAGCTGTCCATGGTCCTCATACATGTATTGTACCCTATACTTGCTGCTCCAGGTGGTGGAGCTGTCCATGGTCCCCATACATGTATTGTACCCTATACTTGCTGCTCTAGGTGGTGGAGCTGTCCATGGTCCCCATACATGTATTGTACCCTAAACTTGCTGCTCTAGGTGGTGGAGCTGTCCATGGTCCTCATACATGTATAGTACCCCACGCTGGCTGAGGTGGTGGAGCTGTCCATGGTCCTCATAGATTGTTGTTGAAGTGGTGGAGCTATCCATGGCCGTCATTCTTGTACACTACAGCAGACTGATTGTGGTAGAGCTGTCCATGGTCCTCATACATATATAGTACCCTATACTTGCTGCTCTATGTGGTGGAGCTGTCCATAGTCTTCATAGATTGGTGTTGAAGTTTTGGAGCTCTCCATGGTTGACATCCTTGTACACTACAGGGGGCTAATTGTTGTAGAGCTGTCCATGGTCCTCATACATGTATTGTACCCTATACTTGCTGCTGTAGGTGGTGGAGCTGTCCATGGTCCTCATACATATATAGCACCCTATACTTGCTGCTCTAGGTGGTGGAGCTGTCCATGGTCCTCATACATGTATTGTACCCCACACTGGCTGGCTGAGGTGGTGGAGCTGCTGGTCCCATAGGTCCCATGCTATACCATGTTATTGTAGTAACCCACACTGGCTGGCTGAGGTGGTGGAGCTGTCCATGGTCCTCATACATGTATTGTAACCCACACTGGCTGGCTGAGGTGGTGGAACTGTCCATGGTCCTCATACATGTATTGTATCCCACATGGCTGGCTGAGGTGGTGGAGCTGTCCATGGTCCTCATACATGTATTGTACCCCACACTGGCTGGCTGAGGTGGTGGAGCTGTCCATGGTCCTCAAACATGTATTGTACCCCACACTGGCTGGCTGAGGTGGTGGAGCTGTCCATGGTTCTCATACATGTATTGTACCCCACACTGGCTGGCGGAGGTGGTGGAACTGTCCATGGTCCTCAAACATGTATTGTACCCCACACTGGCTGGCTGAGGTGGTGGAACTGTCCATGGTCCTCAAACATGTATTGTACCCCACACTGGCCGGCTGAGGTGGTGGAGCGGTCCATGGGCCCCACACATGTATAGTACTCTACATCAGGTAATTGAGATGGTGGAGCTGTGAATTATACCTATACATGTATTGTACACTACACAGGCTCATTAAGGTGGTGGAGCGTTGCATGGACCTCATACATGTATTGTACCCTATACCGGCTGATTGAGCCTTCCACAAAGTGACCTGCTTACATCATTTCAGTGATCTTATTAGCTCAGGAGAAAGTGTTAACTGGGATAAGGCAGCTGAAATCATTGTCCTCTTCAGCAAACCATTGTTGCCTTCCAAGGAAATGTGTGCAGTCATCATTGCTTTGCATCAAAAGGACCTTACAGGCACAGATTTGCTGCTTGTAAGATTTCCCCTAAATCAACCATTTATAGGCTCAATTACTCCAGATCTCAGTCTCATTGAGATCCTGTGGTCAGTCGTCAAAAAGCGACGAGCAAAACCATGACACTGTGACAACTCCAAGCTGTGATGACTGATGAGACAAGATGTGGGCGGCCATCAGTCAGGGTCTAGCCAGGAGCCAATATCCAGCTGCTGGGGGAAGGGCAGGAGTGTGGAGAATAAGGGGGCAGGAGTGTGGCGAATAAGGGGCAGCAGTGTGTTGAATAAGGGGCAGGCGTATGGAGGATAAGGGGGCAGGGGTGTGGAGGATAAGGGGCAGGCGTGTGGCGGATAAGGGGACAGGAGTGTGGAGAATAAGGGGGCAGGAGTGTGGAGAATAATGGGGCAGGAGTGTGGAGAATAATGGGGCAGGAGTGTGGAGAATAAGGGGCAGGAGTGTGGAGAATAAGGGGCAGGAGTGTGGAGAATAAGGGGGCAGGAGTGTGGAGAATAAGGGGGCAGGAGTGTGGAGAATAAGGGGGCAGGAGTGTGGAGAATAAGGGGGCAGGAGTGTGGAGAATAAGGGGGCAGGAGTGTGGAGAATAAGGGGGCAGGAGTGTGGAGAATAAGGGGGCAGGAGTGAGGCGAATAAGGGGCAGTAGTGTGACGAATAAGGGGCAGGCGTGTGGAGGATAAGGGGGCAGGAGTGTGGAGATAAGGGGCAGGAGTGTGGAGAATAAGGGGGCAGGCGTGTGGAGATAAGGGGGCAGGGTGTGGAGATAAGGGGCAGGAGTGTGGCGAATAAGGGACAGGAGTGTGTGAGAATAAGGGGGCAGGAGTGTGGCGAATAAGGGGCAGGTGTGAGGATAAGGGGCAGTAGTGTGAGAATAAGGGCAGGGTGTGGAGAATAAGGGGCAGGAGTGTGGAGAATAAGGGGCAGGAGTGGGCGAATAAGGGGCAGAGTGTGGAGAATAAGGGGCAGGGTGTGGAGGATAAGGGGCAGGAGTGTGGCGGATAAGGGGCAGGGTGTGGAGAATAAGGGGCAGGAGTGTGGAGATAAGGGGCAGGGTGTGGAGAATAAGGGGCAGGAGTGTGGAGATAAGGGGCAGGAGTGTGGAGATAAGGGGCAGGAGTGTGGGAATAAGGGGCAGGAGTGTGGAGATAAGGGGCAGGCGTGTGTGGAGAATAAGGGGGCAGGAGTGTGGGAATAAGGGGCAGGGTGTGGAGGAATAAGGAGGCAGGAGTGTGGAGAATAAGGGGCAGGAGTGTGTGGAGAATAAGGGGCAGGAGTGTGCGGATAAGGGGCAGGGTGTGGAGATAAGGGGCTGGCGTGTGGGGATAAGGGGCAGGAGTGTAGAGAATAAGGGGCAGGAGTGTGGCAGATAAGGGGCAGTGATGTGGTGGATAAAGGGGCTGGCGTGTGGGGATAAAGGGGCTGGCGTGTGGCGGATAAGGGGGCAGGCGTGTGGAATAAGGGGCAGGAGTGTGGCAAATAAGGGGCAGGGTGTGTGGGGATAAGGGGCGGAGTGTGGCGGATAAGGGGCAGCGCTGGGAATATTGAGGCATCACAGAAAACTAACATGGATTTGACCAATAAAAATGTAACAACGTACGGAATGTTTATAAGTGTCAGTCAGTAACCATAGAAACATCCAGCTAATAGAGCGAAAACACTGAAACTGCAAGCTTTTGACCACAATATAATACTTCTTAAACAAGTGTGGCGTCTCTTGTACTTGTCTGCATGTAAAGCGTCACACTCCGAGCACCGCAGAACCGTGGTTGATCCTCAGCCTCACGCCGCTGTATGGTGTCTGACCGGTCGGGTGGAGCAGTCTATGTGCATATGCCAGATCCAGGGCCTAATCCTCTCCAGATGGGGTCTCTTAGGTATGTGATGGAATTTGTGGAGTTGCCAGTTCTCCTGATACAATGCATTGTTCGGTACAGTTGGAGAAGCTGCGCCGTCCATGGGTCTGTACAGAACTAATCGCTGATGGACCTGAGAACACTATTGGAAAGACCTCAGCACATTTGAGGTTCCGACATGTCATGTTCAGAGGTACCACTTACCGCTGCTGCCTGTCTCGGCGTCCTGCTATACTGTATCTTTGTGCTCTGACGTTCGAGCTTCCTTGGACAGAAGTGGGCCATGGTTATGAGTGGGACCTCGGTCCTGTAACACGTGGAATAAGCTCCAGTGACTGATTAAACAGCAGGAGCTGTACACGGTCCTGAGCCGGAATCAGTAGGCTTTGGTCAGACTTGTTCTATCTTGTAACCTGAGCAAGAGACCACATTAGCGATTCTCTAGGGGCGCTTTAAGACTACAGCTCCTATCATGTTGTTCAGCCTGAAATTGATTTGTTCGAGCAGAAACCTTAGACTCGGACGGACTGATGAGGGACTGTATGGCGGGACCACGATAAGAGTTTGGACCACGACACTTTCTTCTTGTGCTATATATAATATTTAGTGCAGTTGCAGATCGGGTCTGCTATTCCCAGCACTCCTACTCCTCTCAGCTGCTGCACTCAACCATGTCCTCTGGAGACAAGGCCATCAAAAGCCTCCATAAATTGGGCTTCCTAAGCCCAGTGCGGCCCCATTAATTAGAACAGAAATTGCCTGCGTCCCAGCGGCTGGACTCAAGTGATGCAGGAATCCAGGTAAGTTCATCTTGAGGGAAGCGTGAGCATTAATGATGAAGACCGTCAATCCTCCCACCAGAAATAGTCCGCTCGCTCGCACTCTCTCCCGCTGCTTCATTAGGCAATTTGCATTACAAATCTGGCATTTCTCTCATTCCAGGAACATTGGAGACCTGATAATCCTCTAGATTATTTAACGGCCAGCTCCGCTCCGACAAGTCGCACAGGCGCCGGCTTCACTTTCTTCTACTTTTTATCTCTCGGCTGCTTTCAGATACATTTACTGCGCATGAAATGAGGGAAGCGCTGAACTTCACGGATGATTCTCCCTTCTTTTTATAGATCTCTGGTTATAGAAAGGTTATTACGTGTAAAGCGACTCGCACCCTCGTCTTCTGAAGTTTGTTAATGAAATGTTCGGCAATTGCCTTGTGAACGATTGCTTAGTTTGTGCTAGTCGAAATGTAGCTCATGGCAAAAGTTCCTAATATCTTAGCAGAAGTATGTGCAGGCATGATCAAAGCTGCAGCGTAAAGTATGGTGGATGATTGTACATTAATCTACAGATCTGTGCAAATCACTTAATAAAAACTGGCTCCTAGAACAATTCCCTTATATCTTAGGGTTATCGGAGCTGCAGTATAAAGTCCATTGACCAGCTGATTTACTCTTGTGATGGGCACAGGATATACCTCGAAATAAAACCCTGCAATGTTTTTACAGGGGGACACATGATGTATGATCAGGGCTGCAGTGAAAAGTACAGGGGAGGATGCTGATGCATGATCAGAGCTGCAGTACAAAGTACTGGGGACGACTATGATGCGTGATCAGGGCTGCAGTGCAAAGTACAGGGGAGGACTCTGATGGATGATCAGAGTTGGAGTACAAAGTACTGGGAGGACACTGATGGATGATCAGGGCTGCAGTGCAAAGTACAGGGGAAGACTGATGGATGATCAGTGCTGCAGTGTAAAGTACTGGGAGGACTCTGATGCATGATCAGTGCTGCAGTGTGAACAACTGGGAAGGACTCTGATGGATGATCAGGGCTGCAGTGTAAAGTACTGGGGAGGACTAATGGATGATCAGGGCTGCAGTGTAAAGTACTAGGGAGGACGATGATGGATGATCAGGGCTGCAGTGTAAAGTACTGGGGAGGACTGATGGATGATCAGAGCTGCAGTGTAAAGTACTGGGGAGGACTGATGGATGATCAGGGCTGCAGTGTAAAGTACTGGGGAGGACTCTGATGGATGATCAGGGCTGCAGTGTAAAGTACTGGGGAGGACTGATGTATGATCAGGGCTGCAGTGTAAAGTACTGGGGAGGTCACTGATGGATGATCAGGGCTGCAGTGTAAAGTACTGGGGAGGACTGATGGATGATCAGGGCTGCAGTGTAAAGTACTGGGGAGGTCACTGATGGATGATCAGGGCTGCAGTGTAAAGTACTGGGGAGGACTGATGGATGATCAGGGCTGCAGTGTAAAGTACTGGGGAGGTCACTGATGGATGATCAGGCTGCAGTGTAAAGTACGGGGGAGGACGATGATGGATGATCATGGCTGCAGTGTAAAGTACTGGGGAGGACTGATGGATATCACTAGTTATATAAGATAGTAACATAGTAACATAGTTATTAAGGTTGAAGGAAGACTTTAAGTCCATCTAGTTCAACCCATATCCTATCCTAACCTGCCCTAACATGTTGATCCAGAGGAAGGCAAAAAAACCAAGTGGCAAACAGTAAGCTTCACATTGGGGAAAAAAAATTCCTTCCCGACTCCACATACGGCAATCAGACTAGCTCCTGGATCAACGCGTATCTAGGAAACTAGTGACTATAGCCTGTAATATTATACTTTTCATCAGTCCCTTCTTAATGTTAGTAGGGAATCACTCATTACAACATTAGACGGCAGAGAGCTCCATAGTCTCACTGCTCTTACAGTAAAGAATCTGCGTCTGTGATTATGACTAAACCTCTTTCCTCCAGACGTAGAGGATGCCCCCTCGTCCCCGTCACAGGTCTAAGAGTAAAAAGATCATTAGAAAGGTCTTGTACTGATCAGGGCTGCAGTGTAAAGTACTGGGAGGACTCTGATGGATGATCAGGGCTGCAGTGTAAAGTACTAGGGAGGACTGAGGATGATCAGGCTGCAGTGTAAAGACTGGGAGGACTGATGATATCAGGGCTGCAGTGTAAAGTACTAGGGAGGACGATGATGGATGATCAGGGCTGCAGTGTAAAGTACTGGGAGGACTGATGGATGATCAGGGCTGCAGTGTAAAGTACTGGGAGGACACTGATGGATGATCAGGGCTGCAGTGTAAAGTACTGGGGAGGACATGATGGATGATCAGGCTGCAGTGTAAAGTACTGGGGAGGACGATGATGGATGATCAGGGCTGCAGTGTAAAGTACTGGGAGGACGATGATGGATGATCAGGGCTGCAGTGTAAAGTATGGGAGACTTGATGGATGATCAGGGCTGCATGTAAAGTACTGGGAGGACACTGATGGATGATCAGGGCTGCAGTGTAAAGTACTGGGGAGGACTGATGGATGATCAGGGCTGCAGTGTAAAGTACTGGGGAGGACTCTGATGGATGATCAGGGCTGCAGTGTAAGTACTGGGGAGGACGATGATGGATGATCAGGGCTGCAGTGTAAAGTACTGGGAGGACGATGATGGATGATCAGGGCTGCAGTGTAAAGTACTGGGGAGGACTCTGATGGATGATCAGGGCTGCAGTGTAAAGTACTGGGAGGACTCTGATGGATGATCAGGGCTGCAGTGTAAAGTACTGGGGAGGACATGATGGATGATCAGGGCTGCAGTGTAAAGTACTGGGAGGACTCTGATAGGATGATCAGGGCTGCAGTGTAAAGTACTGGGGAGGACGAGGATGATCAGGGCTGCATGTAAAGTATGGGGAGGATGATGATGATCAGGGCTGCAGTGTAAAGTACTAGGGAGGACGATGATGGATGATCAGGGCTGCAGTGTAAAGTACTGGGGAGGACTCTGATGGATGATCAGGGCTGCAGTGTAAAGTACTGGGAGGACGATGATGGATGATCAGGGCTGCAGTGTAAAGTACTAGGGAGGACGATGATGGATGATCAGGGCTGCAGTGTAAAGTAGTGAGGAGGACTCTGATGGATGATCAGGGCTGCAGTGTAAAGTACTGGGGAGGACGATGATGGATGATCAGGGCTGCAGTGTAAAGTACTGGGGAGGCATGATGGATGATCAGGGCTGCAGTGTAAAGTACTGGGAGGACGATGATGGATGATCAGGGCTGCAGTGTAAAGTACTAGGGAGGACGATGATGGATGATCAGGGCTGCAGTGTAAAGTACTGGGGAGGACGATGATGGATGATCAGGGCTGCAGTGTAAAGTAGTGAGGAGGACGATGATGGATGATCAGTGCTGCAGTGTAAAGTACTGGGATACTCGGATGGATGATCAGGGCTGCAGTGTAAAGTACTGGGGAGGACGATGATGGATGATCAGGGCTGCAGTGTAAAGTACTGGGGAGGCGATGATGGATGATCAGGGCTGCAGTGTAAAGTACTGGGGAGGACGATGATGGATGATCAGGGCTGCAGTGTAAAGTATGAGGAGGACGATGATGGATGATCAGTGCTGCAGTGTAAAGTACTGGGGAATACTCGGATGGATGATCAGAGCTGCAGTGTAAAGTACTGGGGAGGACGATGATGGATGATCAGGGCTGCAGTGTAAAGTAGTGAGGAGGACGATGATGGATGATCAGTGCTGCAGTGTAAAGTACTGGGGAATACTCGGATGGATGATCAGAGCTGCAGTGTAAAGTACTGGGGAGGACAGTCTATTGATGAACATATTAGCACTAATGACTTCATGTGCAAAGACTCCGTAAAATTTCTGGCTCCAGATAGCATAAGTAGAGTGGTGATCAGAGTTGCAGTGCAAAGTATGGTGGTGGACTGATCTGCATTGATGATATCTATGGGAAATAGCTGATGATTATTGCTTATCCTACTGCAGCAGAGGTGCTTAGAGGCTTGATCAGAGTTGCAGTATAAAGCATGAGGGAGGGACAGAAAAGCATCCGGAGTCTCTAATGACATCAGCATGTGGCTTTTGAGATTTTTTAGCTGCTGTCACTGATCGTTCTCTGCATAGTAGAGCTGAGCTGCAGTGTAAAGCATGGAGGAGAGAGAGAGTAGCGATCTGAAACAGGAGCTGGATTTCAGACGACCTGTGCACGACAGTGGAAAAGGCATCTGCACTAGTGAAATGAGCCCCCGAATCCTGACGGCTGTGCCCCCAGGTGCGCGCTTTGTCTGAGGACAGTGGTCTTTTCGGCTTCTGTGATTGTCGTGTTCTCTTTTTTCCAGGTGGGCCCTGCACAGATACAGCTCACGTCTCACTACCCACACCAACCAAAAGATCCTGTGACACAGGTAAGAGCGCAGCTCTGGGAGGTGAATGCGCTTCCAGCGTGCTCTGAACTGAACGCGGTGTTTACAGGAATCTTCAGTATTGTCATCGGGGACCGAATCCTGCGCACCGCCGCTTCCCCTGCATTAAAAATGACTGGTGCTGTCACGTTCCCCGGCCTCTTCCCAAACACAGCGTTACTTCTAAAGTGAATGCTGCGTCCCCAAGGCAGAGCGAGAACTGGAACAAGTACAGAGAGAAACGCAGCGTAAAATGTGACAGATCCCCGAGAAGCCACTGTGTGTAATGGAAAAAGGCGAATCCTGTGTGCAAGCCGAGGAAATGCAGAGCTAGTCATCTGCAGTCCTATGTAACACAGCATATGTACATGTGACCTGCGGTCCTATGTAACACCGCATGTAACGGGCAGTGATAACCTGTGCATGTGACCTGCAGTCCTATGTAACACCGCATATAACGGACAGTGATAACCTGTGCATGTGACCTGCGGTCCTATGTAACACCGCATGTAACGGGCAGTGATAACCTGTGCATGTGACCTGCAGTCCTATGTAACACCGCATATAACGGACAGTGATAACCTGTGCATGTGACCTGCGGTCCTATGTAACACCGCATATAACGGGCAGTGATAACCTGTGCATGTGACCTGCAGTCCTATGTAACACCGCATATAACGGACAGTGATAACCTGTGCATGTGACCTGCAGTCCTATGTAACACCGCATATAACGGACAGTGATAACCTGTGCATGTGACCTGCGTCCTATGTAACACCGCATGATAACGGCAGTGATAACCTGTGCATGTGACCTGCAGTCCTATGTAACACCGCATATAACGGACAGTGATAACCTGTGCATGTGACCTGCGGTCCTATGTAACACCGCATATAACGGGCAGTGATAACCTGTGCATGTGACCTGCAGTCCTATGTAACACCGCATATAACGGACAGTGATAACCTGTGCATGTGACCTGCAGTCCTATGTAAACCGCATATAACGGACAGTGATAACCTGTGCATGTGACCTGCGGTCCTATGTAACACCGCATGTAACGGGCAGTGATAACCTGTGCATGTGACCTGCAGTCCTATGTAACACCGCATATAACGGACAGTGATAACCTGTGCATGTGACCTGCGGTCCTATGTAACACCGCATATAACGGGCAGTGATAACCTGTGCATGTGACCTGCAGTCCTATGTAACACCGCATGTAACGGGCAGTGATAACCTGTGCATGTGACCTGCGTCCTATGTAACACCGCTATAATGTACATGTGACCTGCAGTACCCAGTTTTGTAACACCGCATGTAACGGCAGTGATAACCTGTGCATGTGACCTGCAGTCCTATGTAACACCGCATGTAACGGGCAGTGATAACCTGTGCATGTGACCTGCAGTCCTATGTAACACCGCATATAACGGACAGTGATAACCTGTGCATGTGACCTGCAGTCCTATGTAACACCGCAATTAACGGACAGTGATAACCTGTGCATGTGACCTGCGGTCCTATGTAACACCGCATATAACGGACAGTGATAACCTGTGCATGTGACCTGCAGTCCTATGTAACACCGCATATAACGGACAGTGATAACCTGTGCATGTGACCTGCGTCCTATGTAACACCGCATATAACAGACAGTGATAACCTGTGCATGTGACCTGCAGTCCTATGTAACACCGCATATAACAGACAGTGATAACCTGTGCATGTGACCTGCGTCCTATGTAACACCGCATATAACAGCAGTGATAACCTGTGCATGTGACCTGCAGTCCTATGTAACATAGCATATAACGGCAGTGATAACCTGTGCATATACCTGCAGTCCTATGTAACACCGCATATACGGCAGTGATAACCTGTGCATGTGACCTGCAGTCCTATGTAACAGCATATAACAGGCAGTGATAACCTGTGCATGTGACCTGCAGTCCTATGTAACATGCATATATACAGGCAGTGATAACCTGTGCATGTGACCTGCAGTCCTATGTAACACGCATATAACGGGCAGTGATAACCTGTGCATGTGACCTGCAGTCCTATGTAACACAGCATATAGTAAACATGTGACCTGCAGTCCTATGTAACACACGATATACACAGTGATTATCCTGAGTACATGTGACCTGCAGTCCTATGTAACACCACAGATAACACGGATAACTTTATACAGATAATGAGTAGATGCACCTGCAGTCCTATGTAACACCAAGATAACACACGTGATAACCTGTCATGAGTACCGCAGTCTATGTAACACTGCATATAACAGCAGTGAAAACCTAGTGAATATTACACTGCAGTCCTATAAACACAGTGATATACTTGATACAGTATTAGTACATGTCACCTGCAGTCCTATGTAACACCACAGATAACACAGTGATATCTCTCTGAGTACAGATAATGTAGTAGATGTCACCTGCAGTCCTATGTAACACCACAGATAACACATGATAACTCTCTGAGTACAGATAATGTAGTAGATGTCACCTGCAGTCCTATGTAACACCACAGATAACACAGTGATAACTCTGAGTACAGATAATGTAGTAGATGTCACCTGCAGTCCTATGTAACACCACAGATAACACAGTGATAACTCTCTGAGTACAGATAATGTAGTAGATGTCACCTGCAGTCCTATGTAACACCACAGATAACACAGTGATAACTCTTGAGTACAGATAATGTAGTAGATGTCACCTGCAGTCCTATGTAACACCACAGATAACACAGTGATAACTCTCTGAGTACAGATAATGCAGTAGATGTCACCTGCAGTCCTATGTAACACCACAGATAAACAGTGATAACTCTCTGAGTACAGATAATGTAGTAGATGTCACCTGCAGTCCTATGTAACACCACAGATAACACAGTGATAACTCTCTGAGTACAGATAATGTAGTAGATGTCACCTGCAGTCCTATGTACACCACAGATAACACAGTGATAACTCTGAGTACAGATAATGTAGTAGATGTCACCTGCAGTCCTATGTAACACCACAGATAACACAGTGATAACTCTCTGAGTACAGATAATGTAGTAGATGTCACCTGCAGTCCTATGTAACACCACAGATAACACAGTGATAACTCTCTGAGTACAGATAATGTAGTAGATATCACCTGCAGTCCCATGTAACCCCTGTGTCTTTCCGTCAGGTTAGATACGAGTGACTGTAGGACACGTTTGTGTCCCCAGTAATACATTATGATGGTCTCGTGGACCTTCCCCTGGTTCTTTCGCCATTGTTGGACCCTTTCTCGCCCGTCGGCGGGCATTGTGGTGACTGTAAATGTCAGTTATCGCCTCGTAAGCCCCCAGCGGAGCAGCAGCTCTGAAGCACAGAGGCCTTAATACCGCTCATCAGTGGGGTACAGCCAAGGTAGAGGGGCTGCTGCTGATCTCGCCGGCCGCACAGATGACAGCGCTCTCAGATACGGAGATCTGTGCTGATGAGATTTTAGAGCTTCATCTCGCAGTGTTATCCTCATCATCCTGCACCATCCATTGCCTCCGACACGTCCCTCTCCCAGCCAGAAAACCAAATGTGATCCGGCACGGTATCTGCAGAAATGCTGGGAGCAGTGAGTGTACATACAGGGGCCCTGACAACTCTGCTGGGAGCAATGAGTGTACATACAGGGGCCCTGACAACTCTGCTGGGAGAAGTGAGTGTATATACAGGAGCCCTGACTACTCTGCTGGGAGCAGTGAGTGTATATACAGGAGCCCTGACAACTCTGCTGGGAGCAGTGAGTGTATATACAGGAGCCCTGACTACTCTGCTGGGAGCAGTGGGTGTACATACAGGAGCCCTGACAACTCTGCTGGGAGCAGTGAGTGTACATACAGGAGCCCTGACAACTCTGCTGGGAGCAGTGAGTGTACATACAGGAGCCCTGACTACTCTGCTGGGAGCAGTGAGTGTACATACAGGAGCCCTGACTACTCTGCTGGGAGCAGTGGGTGTACATACAGGAGCCCTGACAACTCTGCTGGGAGCAGTGAGTGTACATACAGGTGACCCTGGGCACAAATCTCTGCACTGGGAGCAGTGAGTGTATATACAGGAGCCCTGACAACTCTGCTGGGAGCAGTGAGTGTATATACAGGAGCCCTGACAACTCTGCTGGGAACAGTGAGTGTACATACAGGAGGGCCCTGACAACTCTGCTGGGAACAGTGAGTGTATATACAGGAGCCCTGACTACTCTGCTGGGAGCAATGGGTGTACATACAGGAGCCCTGACAACTCTGCTGGGAGCAGTGAGTGTACATACAGGAGCCCTGACAACTCTGCTGGGAGCACTGAGTACATACAGTGGCCCTGACAACTCTGCTGGGAGCAGTGAGTGTACATACAGGAGCCCTGACAACTCTGCTGGGAGCACTGAGTACATACAGTGGCCCTGACAACTCTGCTGGGAGCAGTGAGTGTATATACAGGAGCCCTGACAACTCTGCTGGGAGCAGTGAGTGTATATACAGGTGCCCTGACAACTCTGCTGGGAACAGTGAGTGTACATACAGGAGCCCTGACAACTCTGCTGGGAACAGTGAGTGTATATACAGGAGCCCTGACTACTCTGCTGGGAGCAGTGGGTGTACATACAGGAGCCCTGACAACTCTGCTGGGAGCAGTGAGTGTACATACAAGGACCATGACAACTCTGCTGGGAGCACTGAGTACATACAGTGGCCCTGACAACTCTGCTGGGAGCAGTGAGTGTATATACAGGAGCCCTGACAACTCTGCTGGGAGCAGTGAGTGTATATACAGGAGCCCTGACAACTCTGCTGGGAGCAGTGAGTGTATATACAGGAGCCCTGACAACTCTGCTGGGAACAGTGAGTGTACATACAGGGGCCCTGACAACTCTGCTGGGAGCAGTGAGTGTACTATACAGGAGCCCTGACAACTCTGCTGGGAGCAGTGAGTGTACATACAGGAGCCCTGACAACTCTGCTGGGAGCAGTGAGTGTACATACAGGAGCCCTGACAACTCTGCTGGGAGCAGTGAGTGTACATACAGGAGCCCTGACAACTCTGCTGGGAGCAGTGAGTGTACATACAGGAGCCCTGACAACTCTGCTGGGAGCAGTGAGTGTACATACAGGAGCCCTGACAACTCTGCTGGGAGCAGTGAGTGTATATACAGGAGCCCTGACAACTCTGCTGGGAGCAGTGAGTGTACATACAGGAGCCCTGACAACTCTGCTGGGAGCAGTGAGTGTACATACAGGAGCCCTGACAACTCTGCTGGGAGCATGAGTGTACATACAGGAGCCCTGACAACTCTGCTGGGAGCAGTGAGTGTAATACAGGAGCCCTGACAACTCTGCTGGGAGCATGAGTACATACAGGTGCCCTGGACAAAACTCTGCTGGGAGCAGTGAGTGTATATACAGGAGCCCTGACAACTCTGCTGGGAGCAGTGAGTGTATATACAGGAGCCCTGACAACTCTGCTGGGAGCAGTGAGTGTACTATACAGGGCCCTGACAACTCTGCTGGGAAGCAGTGAGTGTAATACAGGAGCCCTGACAACTCTGCTGGGAGCAGTGAGTGTATATACAGGAGCCCTGACAACTCTGCTGGGAACAGTGAGTGTATATACAGGAGCCCTGACAACTCTGCTGGGAGCAGTGAGTGTACATACAGGAGCCCTGACAACTCTGCTGGGAGCAAGTGAGTGTACTATACAGGAGCCCTGACAACTCTGCTGGGAGCAGTGAGTGTATATACAGGAGCCCTGACAACTCTGCTGGGAGCAGTGAGTGTACATACAGGAGCCCTGACAACTCTGCTGGGAGCAGTGAGTGTACATACAGGAGCCCTGACAACTCTGCTGGGAGCAGTGAGTGTACATACAGGAGCCCTGACAACTCTGCTGGGAGCAGTGAGTGTACATACAGGAGCCCTGACAACTCTGCTGGGAGCAGTGAGTGTATAATACAGGAGCCCTGACAACTCTGCTGGGAGCAGTGAGTGTACATACAGGAGCCCATTGAATCAACCTAACTCTGCTGGGAGCAGTGAGTGTAATACAGAGCTGACACCGCGGCGGAGTGTAAACAACCTAACTTACGTTAATACAGCCTGACACTCTGCTGGAACAGTGAGTGTACATACAGGGCCCTGACAACTCTGCTGGGAACAGTGAGTGTATATACAGGAGCCCTGACAACTCTGCTGGGAACAGTGAGTGTATATACAGGAGCCCTGACTACTCTGCTGGGAGCAGTGGTGTACATACAGGAGCCCTGACAACTCTGCTGGGAGCAGTGAGTGTATATACAGGAGCCCTGACAACTCTGCTGGGAGCAGTGAGTGTACATACAAGGGCCATGACAACTCTGCTGGGAGCACTGAGTACATACAGTGGCCCTGACAACTCTGCTGGGAGCAGTGAGTGTATATACAGGAGCCCTGACAACTCTGCTGGGAGCAGTGAGTGTATATACAGGAGCCCTGACAACTCTGCTGGGAGCAGTGAGTGTATATACAGGAGCCCTGACAACTCTGCTGGTAACAGTGAGTGTACATACAGGGGCCCTGACAACTCTGCTGGGAAACAGTGGAGTGATATACAGGAGCCCTGACAACTCTGCTGGGAACAGTGAGTGTATATACAGGAGCCCTGACTACTCTGCTGGGAGCAGTGGGTGTACATACAGGAGCCCTGACAACTCTGCTGGGAGCAGTGAGTGTATATACAGGAGCCCTGACAACTCTGCTGGTAACAGTGAGTGTACATACAGGGGCCCTGACAACTCTGCTGGGAACAGTGAGTGTATATACAGGAGCCCTGACAACTCTGCTGGGAACAGTGAGTGTATATACAGGAGCCCTGACAACTCTGCTGGGAACAGTGAGTGTACATACAGGAGCCCTGACAACTCTGCTGGGAGCAATGAGTGTACATACAGGAGCACTGACAACTCTGCTGGGAGCAGTGAGTGTACATACAGGAGCCCTGACAACTCTGCTGGGAGCAATGAGTGTACATACAGGAGCCCTGACAACTCTGCTGGGAGCAATGAGTGTACATACAGGAGCCCTGACAACTCTGCTGGGAGCAGTTAGTGTATATACAGGAGCCCTGACAACTCTGCTGGAAGCAATGAGTGTACATACAGGAGCCCTGACAACTCTGCTGGGAGCAGTGGTGTACATACAGGAGCCCTGACAACTCTGCTGGGAACAGTGAGTGTATATTCAGGAGCCTGACAACTCTGCTGGGAGCAATGAGTGTACATACAGGAGCCCTGACAACTCTGCTGGGAGCAGTGAGTGTATATACAGGAGCCCTGACTACTCTGCTGGGAGCAGTGGGTGTACATACAGGAGCCCTGACAACTCTGCTGGAAGCAGTGAGTGTACATACAGGAGCCCTGACAACTCTGCTGGGAGCAGTGAGTGTATATACAGGAGCCCTGACAACTCTGCTGGGAGCAGTGAGTGTATATACAGGAGCCCTGACAACTCTGCTGGGAGCAATGAGTGTACATACAGGAGCCCTGACAACTCTGCTGGGAGCAATGAGTGTACATACAGGAGCCCTGACAACTCTGCTGGGAGCAGTGAGTGTACATACAGGAGCCCTGACAACTCTGCTGGGAGCAATGAGTGTATATACAGGAGCCCTGACAACTCTGCTGGGAGCACTGAGTACATACAGTGGCCCTGACAACTCTGCTGGGAGCAGTGAGGTGTATATACCGGAGCCCTGACAAACTCTGCTGGGAGCAGTGAGTGTACATACAGGAGCCCTGACAACTCTGCTGGGAGCAGTGAGTGTATATACCGGAGCCCTGACAACTCTGCTGGGAGCAGTGAGTGTATATACAGGAGCCCTGACAACTCTGCTGGGAGCAGTGAATGTATATACAGGAGCCCTGACAACTCTGCTAACATCAGCTGAAATACTGGACTCTTTGAAAACTAGCGGTGTGGCTATTTCAAGATGCACAATAAGGAGGCACTTGAAGAAAAATGGGCTGAATGGTTGAGTCGCCAGAAGAAAGTCATTACTGCACAAATGCCACAAAGTATCTCACCGACAATACGCAAAACAGCACAGAGACAAGCCTCAAAACTTCAGAAACAAGGTAATTTGGAATGATGAGACCAAAATTGAACTTTTTGGCTACAACCATAAACATTACATTTACGATACGATACACTTTATTGATCCCGGGGGGAAATTACAGTATTACAGCAGCAATACAAACAGCAGTACATAAAATATTAGGACACAGCTCTTGCACAGGTATACCAACATTACATAATAAATAAAAGTGTGTAGTTCAGGTGTATATAAGATAATGTTAATTGACATTAGTACACCAGCCATCAGTCATTATTTTCTACCACCCTTAGGAAATTATTATACATCCCCATAGCAGTAGGTACAAACGATTTCCTGAATTTCTCCTTCTTGCACCTTGGAAGGATTAGACGGCTGCTGAATGTGCTCTTCTGCTTCAAGAACAGATCGTATAGGGGGGTGTGTATTATTGTTCATTATAGCCCTACACTTCTTCTGAATTCTATCCTCCACTACTTCCTCAAAAGAGTCCAGATGAAGGCCAACAGCTGCACTTGCCTTCTTGATAAGTTTGTTGAGCTTATTAGCGTCAGCTACTCGACACACTACTGCCCCAGCAAGTGATAGCAAAAAAGATGGCGCTTGCTACAACGAACTGGTAGAACATCTCCAGCATTTTACTGCACACATTGAACGACCTGAACTTCCGCAGAAAGTACAGTCTGCTCATTCCCTTCTTGTAAGCCTTTTCTGTATGACACCTCCAATCGAGTTTACTGTCAAGGTGAACCCCCAAATATTTGTAGCTCTCAACCATCTCCACCTCCTGGCCAGCAATGGTGATCGGTAAGTAATTATCCTTCTTCCTTCTATAACTCACCACCATCTCCTTGGTTTTCTTTACATTTAGTTCTAGACAGTTAGTCTGACACCAATCCACAAAGTCAGAAACCACCCTTCTATATTCTCCTCCCCCAGCCCCCCACAATGCCCCCTACAATCACTGAGTCATCTGAGAATTTTTGGAGGTGACAAATCTGATTTATACTGAAAGTCAGCTGTATACAATGAGAAGAGAAAGGGTGACAGCACTGTACCCTGAGGGGCTCCAACACTGCTCCGTACACTGCCAGATACCACCTCCCCCATCCTTACAAACTGCGGCCTGTCCGTCAGGTAGTCACTTACCCAGTTCACCATCCCCTCATCTACCGCCATATCAGTCAACTTATTACGTAGTAAGAGCGGCTGTAGGGTATTGAAAGCACTAGAGAAGTCAAAGAACATGGCGTGCACTGCAGTTCCATCATTATCCAAGAATGAATGTACTGTATGTAGCAGAGACGCTACAGCATCATCCACCCCCAATCTCTGCTGGTATGCAAACTGCAGGGGGTCAGTGTAGGGGGTCAACAGGGCCTATGATGAAGGGAACACCATTCCTACTGTAAAGTACGGAGGTGGATCGCTGATGTTTTGGGGATGTGTGAGCTACAAAGGCACAGGAAACTTAGTCAAAGTTGAAGGAAAGATGAATGCAGCACGTTATCATGCAATCATCAGCCCGGACGTACTTGGATGTTCCAACATGACAATGATCCAAAACACAAGACCAAGTCGACCTGTCATTGGCTGCAGCAGAACAAAGCGAAGGTTCTGGAGTGGCCATCTCAGTCTCCTGACCTCAATATCATTGAGCCACTCTGGGGAGATCTCAAGTGCGCAGTTCATGCTAGACAGCCCAGGAATTTACAGGAACTGGAGGCTTTTTGCCATGAAGAGTGGGCAGCTTTACCGAGAAAATAAAGAACCTCATCCACAACTACCACAAAAGAGTTCAAGCTGTTATTTATATTAGAGGGGGCAATACATGGTATTAAGAAATGTGGTACAGTATGTGAACTTTTGATCAGGGTCATTTGGATGTTTTGAGTTGTCATTATGATTTAAAAAGAGAAAACACAGTAGTGACAATAAGTGGCTTCACCCAACCACTAACCATGAGTGGAGAAAAAGTTCTGCTGTTATCATTCATATTCTCTGTAAAAAAAAAAAGGACAGGAAAGCAAAAATTCAGCCGGGTATGTAAACTTCTGAGCACAACTGTATACAGGAGCCCTGACAGCTCTGCCTGTTAAAGGAACTGGTGCTGACACCTCTGCCTCATCAGTCTCCCTGTAATGAACCTTATACATATTGTGATGTAATGACCCCTGATGCAGCTAGGGGGCACTGTGTATGGCCCTCGGGATATGCATGGAGGCATGTGATGGATGGACGGTATGTATCGCAGAGGTAGGTGGCCCTGTGATGGAAGCCTGGATATGTTTTGCTCAGCAGATCTATTGCTGAGAGTTGTACTATATATTGGGAGGCTTCCAGGTGACTAGGAGAGCTGGGCGGGTCCAGTCACCTACAAACCCACCCAAGGGGTATGTGTATGAATACCTAAGATAAAACCTGTATATGGTTGTGTGTATGTGAAGGACCTGTGATGAGGTCATGGTCAGGTGACCTAACCATGTGATCCTGACCTCACCTGTGGGCGGGGTTATGCCTATGTAATGGAGTGTGCTTGGCACCTGTGGGAGAGTGTGCGGGACAACACAGAGAGGTCTCTGTGTAGGAATGGAGAAGCCTTCCTGTATCTGTGTTTGTAGAGATCTTAAGAAGCTTTACTGAAGACTTGTACTATATGTTGCTTTGAGGTTTATGATGTAATAAACCTGATGAACTTTGGATAAGAAAAGTGCGTCCTGATTTACCTCTGAAGCAGCCGAGTGAGTGAAACCTTACAATTGGTGGATGGAATGCTGGCAGCGACCCAAGGAGCACATGTTCCAGGACGGGGAATCAGGAACCAGAGGAGGAACGGACGGTCTGTGAAAACCGTGAGTGTGACCAGTGGTCACGAATAAACTGTGTTTATGTTTATGTGGTGCCTCTGATATGAGGTATCTGAAGAAACTGCTAAGCAGTGGTGACAGACAGGAGTCTGTGTTATGTTGACCGGGGTCATTGAAAATGGAGAAAAAAGCATGCTGAGATGATACCTCAGAGGAGGTGTCCGGAAACCTGCGTGGCCAACAGGTAACAGACAGGAGTCTGTGTTGTACTGACGGGTCAGTGAAGGACTGGTTTTTCCTTTGTGGGATGCCTCTGAGAGAGGAGGTGTCCGGAAAATCTCTCTGGCCGAGAGTGTAACAGACAGGAGTCTGTGGTGTACTGACGGGTCAGTGAAAGACTGTTTTTTCCTTTGTTGGATGCCTCTGAGAGGAGGTGTCCGGAAATCTCTGTGGCCGAGAGTGTGACAGACAGGAGTCTGTATTGTGCTGACGGGTCAGTGAGAAACTGTTTTTTTTTTTTCTGGAACACGTGTGAGGTGTTTGCTGTGGCTCGGAGGAGTCATGAAGGTGACAAGCGGCTGGCTGTGACTCGTGGGGTCACGAAGGTGACAAGCGGCAAGACAGCGCAGCGTGCAGAGACTTGTGGTAGCAGGAGCTACAGTGACTGTTGCAGCAAGAAGTTCTGCAGCAGCCGGAGCTGCAGTAACAGCCACAGCAGCTTAGGAGTAGCATCTGGAGGTGCTGGTTGTTGGCTGCAACCGAAGCGGTGGCAGTACCAGCAGGAGCTGGTGAGGTACCATAAGGACTTCAGGTCCAGAGTGGGTGACCTCTTAAAGTGACGGTACCAGCCCCGAGAGACATAAGGGTCTGTGCGAACTGGGGTCTGGTAGAGCCGTGGGGGAGTCCACGGTGTATAACCCAAGGAGGGGTGGTGTCCCTAAAAAAGGGGTGGAGTCCCAAAAGGGGGTGGCAACCTAAAAGGGGATGATGGCCCAAAAAGGGGTGGAATATTACAACGTTAAAGGGGAGGTGCAGATGAACTGTTGCCCGGGGCAAATATATTGTGTGTGTCCAGTCTGCCTTACGAACTATCCACCCGGCACACTACTACGGGGGTGTGCCCTGCAGATAAACCATGAAGACGTGGTGGGTCTGGTCGACTCGTGGAGTCCGGTGACTCTAGTGAGGGTTGCACCTGAGGGGTTTCAAATAGTTGGAAGAAAGGTCGGGGTCACCTGTATCCATGGGGACACTAGAGATTATTCAGTGGCCAGGGTAATCTTTGAGACAGGCTGGGACATTGCAGGACAGGATGTCGCTATAGTCCCTAATTTGTCGTGTCCAGTGGTCATAGGTCGGGACTCTAAACTGTTCTCTGGCTTGTGGGACAGGGGAGTTCCTCTACAGCAGGAGGGAGGCCTGTCTACTGTTGGGGTGGCAGACATTGGGACAGTGACGCCTCCCAAAACTGACGAGTCAGACGGTGACACAGGAGGAAAGGATGCGTCTGCCCGACTTACTGACATGATGTCCTCTGAAATGTATGACAGTAGAACCAATGACGATGTGGTAGATAAGACCTCTAGAACGGACACCCGGTTAGAGGGTAACGGGAGGGGCCCAGAGAGTGACTCTTGTGCAGACTGTGACTCGACCGTAAGAGAAAGCGAGTGCAGTAAGGTGGAGCCAAGTAAAAATGGCCGATCTTCCTCTCGCCGCAGGAGCCGCGGAAAGGCGGGACAGGCTACATCCTCTAAGAAGAGAAATGATGAGGAAGAGTCAGGGTCAGGTACCGGTCAGGTGACTGTCCTTGATAAGGAGGCAGAGCTGGAGCTCTCTGAAGTTACCGGGAGTCGTGAAACAGTGGAAACTGCGGATGCAGGAACGGGCGGAACTCTGGAAAGGCAGAGTGTGTGTAGGCAAGATTGCCCAGCCGAAAATGTAATTAGAGGTGATTGTGCGACATGTGCTGGCTAAAAGAGAGCAGGACCATGAGATAGAGCTGTTTAAAGAAACAGTGAAAGAGAGAGTCGAGCGAGAAAGGGTCCTGAGACAAATGATTGAGCACAAAGTGGAGGAGCTGGAGAAGGAAGTCTCTAAGCTCAGAGATCATCTATCAGCATGTAAAAGTATGAACAAGGCTATATGGAAAGAGACGGAGGTGCTCAGAGAGGAACAAGAGAAACATCAGCAGGAGTGTCGCTGCTTGGCAGAAGAGCGAGATAGAGTTCTCCGAGAGCTCAAGATAGAGGAGGAGACGGGTGTCCAGCTCCAGAAATCTATGGGAGAAGAAATCCAGCAAGGGAAGTGCCATGCAGATGGATACACAAGGGAGAGCGATGTTTTGGAAAACCGTACTAACGCTCAGGACGAGGAGTACAACAGTCTGTCCAAGAAGGTGATGGGTCCGTTTTCAAGTGTGTAATAGAGATACCCGAAGACAGGCGAGAAGTGTGTGCCATTGAGGAGGTGCAGGAGGCCTTTAGAAAGGCAGTAGAAGCATGCAGTGTGAACTGGGTGCCAGAATTGAAACAGTTGGTCATACTGTCGACTAGGGAAGTCACGATGAAGCGGGTGGCTATCCAGAGGGACATGCACCTACATTGTCTCCGTACAAAACAGGTGATCCTGTTGAGAAATAAAGAAGCCGCTCGACGTCTGGAGCAAGCAAGAAAGGCTCAAAATCAGCTTGGCTTGATGGAAGACATCGTTCAAGTGCCCAGAGGTCTGGTGAAGAAAGTCATCGGAAGACTCGGGAAAGTGATGCAGGCGATGGTGAACAAATCGGTGTGACGAGAGTCAGGATTCCGGCTGATGACGAAGTCCAGGTAGTGGGTAAAGGTGGGATGGTTCCGTTCCTCATTATCGGGTCCAGGGAGAGCCTTGGGAATATCCGGATGCTCCTGGAGTATCGTGTGTCGTACCTAAGAGAAGTAGAGCTGCTACGACTTGAGAGGGACCAGGTCAACAGAAACCTGCAGGAAATAGAAAGAAGATGGCCTCCACCTTCAACCCGTGGTATTGAGAGGAGAAGAGGTAGAAGTAGTGATGCCTCAGTTAGCTCAGTGATGAGTGACCTAAGTAGGAGAACCTATAGTGGAAAAAATAAAAAAGGACGCAGACCGGACAGGACGTAGGGGTGCAAGAGAATTGCGACGCCGTACTGACCGCTGGGGATGCGGGTGGTCTGACAGGGGGGCGTCAGCAACAGATATGACAGAGTCAGAGGACAGAGACTACCAAAGAGTTTAATAGCAGGGTCCGGCTTAGAGAGATGGGGTGACTGGCAGAGACGACCGAGAAGGATCTCTGGTCGGGTAACAAGTGTTCAACCCCACAAGTTTGAACAGAGGGGGGAGGTATGTGATGTAATGACCCCTGATGCAGCTAGGGGGCACTGTGTATGGCCCTCGGGATATGCATGGAGGCATGTGATGGATGGACGGTATGTATCGCAGAGGTGGGTGGCCCTGTGATGGAAGCCTGGATATGTTTTGCTCAGCAGATCTATTGCTGAGAGTTGTACTATATATTGGGAGGCTTCCAGGTGACTAGGAGAGCTGGGCGGGTCCAGTCACCTACAAACCCACCCAAGGGGTATGTGTATGAATACCTAAGATAAAACCTGTATATGGTTGTGTGTATGTGAAGGACCTGTGATGAGGTCATGGTCAGGTGACCTAACCATGTGATCCTGACCTCACCTGTGGGCGGGGTTATGCCTATGTAATGGAGTGTGCTTGGCACCTGTGGGAGAGTGTGTGGGAGTCTGCCAGTGTGGACAGACTTCCATGTGTCCAGGCGGGACAACACAGAGAGGTCTCTGTGTAGGAATGGAGAAGCCTTCCTGTATTTGTGTTTGTAGAGATCTTAAGAAGCTTTACTGAAGACTTGTACTATATCTTGCTTTGAGGTTTATGATGTAATAAACCTGATGAACTTTGGATAAGAAAAGTGCATCCTGATTTACCTCTGAAGCAGCCGAGTGAATGAAACCTTACAATATGGACAGTATGGGGTGTCAGCGGCTGGGTATGCAGAAGGGACCCATCACTGCCTGGGTAGAAGACTGGGGGTTGTGGTCGCATGGCCTGGATAGCATTTTACTGATCTTGTGAAGGGGTCTTGTGTGTACCCCATATAGGATGGGGGGGTTACCTCATGGAGATTAGTTTTCCATTTCCAACTCTCCAGGGTTGGAGTGGATCTGGAATGGATGTGCATGAGGAGCGGGGAGGGGACCCAGATGTGGGTCAGATCTGGAATGGATGTGGATGAGGAGCGGGGAGGGGACCCAGATGTGGGACGGATCTGGAATGGATGTGGAATGAGGAGCGGGGAGGGGACCCAGATGTGGGGCAGATCTGGAATGGATGAGGGTCGGGGAGAGGACCCAGATGTGGGGCAGATCTGGAATGGATGTGGTGAGGATCTGAGAGGGGACCCAGATGTGGGGAAGATCTGGAATGGATGAGGGTCGGGGAGAGGACCCAGATGTGAGGAAGATCTGGAATGGATGTGGATGAGGAGCGGGGAGGGGACCCAGATGTGGTGCAGATCTGGAATGGATGAGGGTCGGGGAGAAGATCCAGATGTGGGGCAGATCTGGAATGGATGTAGATGAAAAGCGAGGAGGGGACCCAGGTGTGGAACAGATCTGGAATGGATGTGGACGTGGGTCAGGAGAGGATCTGCCTCCTGATTGCCAGGTCTGAGGTCCGAATTCTAACACAAGGGTTCTTCTTAGGACAACTCTTCTTAAGAATCCTGGAGCATGGATTTCAGGGCAGGGCCTGGGTAGTAAGTTATAGATCGTGGCATTTGGCGTGGCTGAACACTCCGTGGATAGGACAGTAGAAGAGTGAACGAGGAGTAAAAAGACTGATAAAGCCGACCCTCCCATTCCTGATTGAAGTGTTGAGGTTTGGACTGTAAGACCGGACCCGCACTCAATGGTGGAGGATTATGGACCACGTCGCACATACCACCAGAAGGACGCCTCATCCGTGGTGCTAGTATCTATTTGGACTGGCCTGTATAGTCACAACGGTTGGTCATGGTGATCGTCTGCCCAGGGCCTACTGGGTGCAACAGTGGGTGCAGGGCGCGGCAGTGACTTGTTTCCTGGGCTGGTTTCTCTGTGAGTTGAGGCAATGCAATAAATCAGTGACGGATATCCACACGGCTCTCATCACTGGAGCTCACTAACTTGCTTTTTGTCTCCGCCATGCAGCCTGTTATATAAAGTGCGTGCGTTATTCCATCATCTGCGGCTCCGGAGAATGTTCCTCTGATGCTGCGTGTCAGAACGACATGTCACGTTGTGTCCCGATAAAGTCAATGGCAGGAGAGTAAAAACCTCCAGATAGATGTGGTGTCGCTCTTTCCCACCTGATACTTGGATTATGCTGAGGGTTCCTGACGCTCTGCACTTTCATTAACTGCTGTTACTCGGACTCTCGGCATTAAATGATCTGCAGCGTTACATCCGTAACATCACGCTGAGATGCACCGGAGTCCCATCCTTCTGTCCTCTGAGAAGCTCGTTTAATCCCCTGGGAGAAAATTACTAATTACTTGCAAATCATCTTCCCACTTGTGAGGCTCGCAGATCTACAAGTGCTGAAACCAGCTGGGACTTACAAGACTCCAGCATCCGAGGTCTAAACACTGGAGCACAGGAGGGCTCTGCAAGCATGTCAGAGGGGCCGGGACCCAGGATTAATGCCCTGCAGGGAACGGCCAAGGGGGCAGCGGATTACAGGGATTCATGTAATTACTAACCTGTAACACAGCAGAGATTACCAGCGAGGAGCATAACACCGTGCAAAATTAAAGGGCACAAACTCTCATGGTAAATGGAAAACAGTCCGTACAGAAGACCTGGAAACAGTAATGACGTAGTGATACAATCCGCTGTCCTCCACCAGCCTGGTCTATAATACATGAGGATCGGCCGGGCAGGAAGGGTCTATTCCCTGCTCAGTATCACAGCTACAATGCCGCAAGATCTTTTATCTCACTAACATGCCGGATTCTGATCCTACATGTCTAGGAAATTAAACACCATCAAAATCCATTTCTCGTCCACAATATCAAACAGACGAGCGAACAAAAAACCCAGCACATACTGCCGAATATAAACTACCCACAACCCTGACCCTGGGTGACTCTACATCAAAGCTGCTGTGATGACACACAGTATCTAGAAATCAGCAGTGACATCACTGAGAATGCCTCCTATCCATCACTAGAGATCAGCGGTGACATCACTGAGAATGCCTCCTATCCATCACTAGAGATCAGTGGTGACATCACTGAGAATGTCTCCTATCCATCACCAGAGATCAGAGGTGACATCACTGAGAATGCCTCCTATCCATCACCAAGATCAGAGGTGACATCACTGAGAATGCCTCCTATCCATCACCAGAGATCAGCGGTGACATCACTGAGAATGCCTCCTATCCAACACCAGAGATCAGCGGTGACATCACTGAGAATGCCTCCTATCCATCACTAGAGATCAGAGGTGACATCACTGAGAATGTCTCCTATCCATCACCAGAGATCAGAGGTGACATCACTGAGAATGCCTCCTATCCATCACCAGAGATCAGTGGTGACATCACTGAGAATGCCTCCTATCCATCACCAGAGATCAGTGGTGACATCACTGAGAATGTCTCCTATCCATCACCAGAGATCAGCGGTGACATCACTGAGAATGCCTCCTATCCATCACCAGAGATCAGTGGTGACATCACTGAGAATGCCTCCTATCCATCACCAGAGATCAGTGGTGACATCACTGAGAATGTCTCCTATCCATCACCAGAGATCAGCGGTGACATCACTGAGAATGCCTCCTATCCATCACCAGAGATCAGCGGTGACATCACTGAGAATACCTCCCATCCATCACCAGAGATCAGAGGTGACATCACTGAGAATGCCTCCTATCCATCACCAGAGATCAGTGGTGACATCACAGAGAATGCCTCCTATCCATCACCAGAGATCAGTGGTGACATCACTGAGAATGTCTCCTATCCATCTCTAGAGATCAGAGGTGACATCACTGAGAATGCCTCCTATCCATCACTAGAGATCAGCGTGACATCACTGAAATGTCTCCTATCATCACTAGAGATCACGTGACACAACTGAGAATGTCTCCTATCCATCACAGAGATCAGTGGTGACATCACGAGAATGCCTCCTATCCATCACTAGAGATCAGCAGTGACATCACTGAGAATGTCTCCTATCCATCACTAGAGATCAGCGGTGACACAACTGAGAATGTCTCCTATCCATCACCAGAGATCAGCAGTGACATCACTGAGAATGTCTCCTATCCATCACTAGAGATCAGCAGTGACATCACTGAGAATGCCTCCTATCCATCACTAGAGATCAGAGGTGACATCACTGAGAATGCCTCCTATCCATCACTAGAGATCAGCGGTGACATCACTGAGAATGCCTCCTATCCATCACTAGAGATCAGAGGTGACATCACTGAGAATGCCTCCTATCCATCACAGAGATCAGCGGTGACATCACAGAGAATGCCCTTCCTATCACAGAGATCAGCGGTGACATCACTGAGAATGCCTCCTATCCATCACTAGAGATCAGCGTGACATCACTGAGAATGTCTCTATCCATCACTAGAGATCAGGGTGACATCACTGAGAATGCTCCTATCCATCACTAGAGGTCAGCGGTGACATCACTGAGAATGACTTCTATCCATCACTAGAGATCAGGGTGACATCACGAGAATGCCTCCTATCCATCACCAGGGGATCAGTCGGTGACATCACAGAGAATGCCTCCTATCCATCACCAGAGATCAGCGGTGACATCACTGAGAATGCCTCCTATCCATCACAGAGATCAGAGGTGACATCACTGAGAATGCCTCCTATCCATCACTAGAGATCAGCGGTGACATCACTGAGAATGCCTCCTATCCATCACTAGAGATCAGAGGTGACATCACTGAGAATGTCTCCTATCCATCACCAAAGATCAGCGGTGACATCACTGAGAATGCCTCCTATCCATCACAGAGATCAGTGGTGACATTACTGAGAATGCCTCCTATCCATCACCAGAGATCTAGGTGACATCACTGAGAATGCCTCCTATCCATCACTAGAGATCAGCGGTGACATCACTGAGAATGCCTCCTATCCATCACTAGAGATCAGCGGTGACATCACTGAGAATGCCTCCTATCCATCACCAGAGATCAGGGTGACATCACTGAGAATGCCTCCTATCCATCACCAGAGATCAGGGTGACATCACTGAGAATGCTCCTATCCATCACTAGAGATCAGCGGTGACATCACTGAGAATGCTCCTATCCATCACAGAGATCAGTGGTGACATCACTGAGAATGCTCCTATCCATCACAGAGATCAGAGGTGACATCACTGAGAATGCCTCCTATCCATCACTAGAGATCAGAGGTGACATCACTGAGAATGCCTCTATCCATCACTAGAGATCAGTGGTGACATCACTGAGAATGCCTCCTATCCATCACAGAGATCAGCTGGTGACATCACTGAGAATGCCTCCTATCCATCACTAGAGATCAGGGTGACATCACTGAGAATGCCTCCTATCCATCACAGAGATCAGAGGTGACATCACTGAGAATGCCTCCTATCCATCACAGAGATCAGGGTGACATCACTGAGAATGCCTCCTATCCATCACTAGAGATCAGCGGTGACATCACTGAGAATGTCTCCTATCCATCACCAGAGATCAGCGGTGACATCACTGAGAATGTCTCCTATCCATCACAGAGATCAGGGTGACATCACTAGAATGCCTCCTATCCATCACCAGAGATCAGCAGGTGACATCACTGAGAATGCCTCCTATCCATCACTAGAGATCAGGGTGACATCACTGAGAATGCCTCCTATCCATCACTAGAGATCAGCGGTGACATCACTGAGAATGCCTCCTATCCATCACCAGAGATCAGGGTGACATCACTGAGAATGCCTCCTATCCATCACCAGAGATCAGCGGTGACATCACTGAGAATGCCTCCTATCCATCACTAGAGATCAGCAGTGACATCACTGAGAATGCCTCCTATCCATCACTAGAGATCAGGGTGACATCACTGAGAATGCCTCCTATCCATCACCAGAGATCAGGGTGACATCACTGAGAATGCCTCCTATCCATCACAGAGATCAGGGTGACATCACTGAGAATGCCTCCTATCCATCACCTAGAGATCAGGGTGACACTCCTGAGACATGTCCTCCTTTGATCCATGCCCTTTAGATCGCGGTGACTCACTGAAAATGTCTCCATCCATCATAGAGATAGAGGTGACATCACTGAGAATGTCTCCTATCCATCACTAGAGACAGCGGTGACATCACTGAGAATGCCTCCTATCCATCACTAGAGATCAGCGGTGACATCACTAAGAATGCCTCCTATCCATCACCAGAGATCAGCGGTGACATCACTGAGAATGCCTCCTATCCATCACTAGAGATCAGCAGTGACATCACTGAGAATGCCTCCTATCCATCACTAGAGATCAGCGGTGACATCACTAAGAATGCCTCCTATCCATCACCAGAGATCAGCGGTGACATCACTGAGAATGCCTCCTATCCATCACCAGAGATCAGCGGTGACATCACTGAGAATGCCTCCTATCCATCACCAGAGATCAGCGGTGACACCTCTCGGTGCAGCCTGTGCTTTCTTCTCTCTTTGGTGCGGCAGAATTGCCCTTTATTAGATGCGGCTGTTGATGAAAAGGTTAGCATGACATAAATTAGTTGAGGTGAGAGCAGGTCCATGAGCTCTTGTTATTTAAGTGTCCCTAAGCTGTTGTTTAATCAGCTGAGCCGGTGACCGACCAAACGAGATGTTTTTAATTAAGTCATTTTCATTGGACTCTGATTGGTCACTGCCCCTTTATGGAGCCGAGTCATCACTGCACATAGCACATAGTGTATAGCGTATACCCGTCCTGCATCTGTTCAGCCTGTGATACTTTCCTCAGCGCAGTTAATTGTCGCTTCAATCACTTGAGCCAGTTATTAGCACATAAATAATCCGCCCTCCACCGCTGCATTGGTGTAAAAAGTCGCCATTGATCGCCCGTCAGAGGTGTTTAATGAATCTCAAACTTGTGAGCATTAAAGTTCCCAATAAATGGAGCCGGCGCGGAGGCGTAATTGTGGAGGAGAAGTGGCATCGATTGCTGCAGCCGGTAGCTTTGTGTGGCCTTTATTATTACATATGGGAATCTCTCTTTGTCTTATCATTACGCCAAAGGTCACTGACCCCAGCGATGGCGCCTATAGTTCTGACCCCTCGGTGCCGCAGATGTCCTGAGTGTGGACAATCAGGAGCAGTTTAGGTGATGTATAATACAATCCATCTAAACAATAGGTGATACCATTTATAATTCAGTTTGTGTATTCAAACTATACAAATTCAATATTGTACGTTCCCAATAACCTGTTCAGAGCGGAAGAGAACAGCGATTGTAGCTCCATCTATAAAGAGTTGCAATCCTAAAATTCAGTTTTGACCCTTTTAAAGGGCCTTGCCATATGACTTAGGATAAGAAGCAAGACCAGCAGTTCCATTTGATTGACACATTTCAGGGTTTGTGCCTCTCATCAGTGCAGTGCAGTAGATCTTCTGGCACTAGTCCCTATTCTCTTCCCATATGAAGAGGCTGTACGCATCTATAAAGTGCCAAGGAAGCATTGAATAGCTTGTAAGTCTCTTTACGCCAACTTGTTGCTCTCCAAAAGATGAAACATTACCGCGAAAGACGTGTCTGCAAATGAAGTTTCTGATTTGGCTTCTTGTCCTAACTCATTTGGCAAAGCCTTTTAAAGGGTCAATAATGATTTTAAGGGTTCCTACTTCCTATAGGAGCCGCTAGATTCTGCTCTCTTCACTCCTGTTCTTCGCTCTGTTCTTTTGCTCACCCTAAGGCTTTCTCAGGCTTTGTTTAGTAACAAATCTCTACATTTTCACCTTTCTCCAACCCATTGATGTCCACTGCGAACGGGAACACATTGGTCAAGTTGTTGGGAGCAGAGAGGTGACTGACCGGGGGACTGGCTCCAACTCAAACCGAAGAGACAGAAGAGGATTATGGTCGGCCTTCATCTATATGGCGGAGAAGTGTTGAAAGATGAAGAGTTCCTGAATCGGTCTTCTCACCCGTCCGGTTGACCTCCACCTGTACAGCGTAGAGTGGTCGGGTCTATGAAGTCTGACGCTGATACAAGCGAAGCTGGAGAGGAATGAAGAGACGATCTAGATGCCCCATTAGCCTCATCTGGCCTCTGCTAGTGTCGAAGGTTTGGCTCCACGGTCCTCCTGGATTACAGGAATACATGTTTCTATCCTTAGTCTCTGGGATGGCACAAAGTATCTCAGACACGTTATTCGTTATTCCTGTGCAGGAGCCACTGATCCCACCGGAAAGAAAGGAACACGCAAGTGATGAGACAAGTCACCGGCTGGGCACGGAACAATAAGAGGGGAGTGTAGAGATTCCACCATCCGGCCCATCCATGAAGGAGAGAAGTCTCACGATTTTCTCCTCTTTCGAGGCTGAATTGTTACGTGGTGGTTGCTATTAATCGGGGGGCAGTGTCGACGCTGTCTTTGCGCTCACAGGTTGTTTCATTTCGAGCTCTCGTTCTACATGGCCCTCGGAGCTCGGCGGTGCGAGCTTCTGTCAGGATTGCCGAATGCACGGAGAGTCTGTCAGCATCTGAATTTCATTTGCACGTTGTCAGTAAACTTATGTTTAATTCACTCCTAATTGATGAGATTTAAGCCGCGTGTGTCTTCATGTCTGTGTCCGCATAATCTGGAAACCCAGCGTGGGCGTCTGGATACATGTCACCAACTCAAAGGCCACTCAAAAATGGCAAAACAATAAAAGATTAAAGCCAGGTCTCCTTATTCCCGTGTCATTCTATGGAGTCCTGGAAGCTGAGAGACCCGCACAGTCTACATGGGTAGGACCCTTTGGGTTGCAATAGATCTGTTTTGAGCTAATCTGCGGAGTGCTGACTCTGGGACCCCTGGTGTTCACCCTTTAAACCATGGACAGGGGCCTGGACTTTGCTGTTTTGCTTCCCAGGACACATCCGTAGAGTATTCTCAGTTATCATTGTGGACGAAGTCCAATGTGAGCTCCGTAAAGAGTAGTCGTAGTGGTTGATGTCAGGGCAGGTGGAGCTTTATTAATCTGGTGGATAAGTGTCATGGGTGCATCGCCACGAAGATCGTCGCGATTGCACATTCTGACTTCTCACAGCTGAGCTGCTGTTTCTTTGTTTTTTGGTAATGAGAGAGTTAATTTTACCTAGCTCTTTGCTAAGGCTAGGTGCAGCCTCGCCCGGCTGCTTTTGATTATGTTCTAATTAGTTTCCTTCATATTCCTGCCAGTCTGGGTGTTAGACGCCGGTGAAAGCATTCATGTAGTTTAGCAGACTGGATCGGTTCTGAGAATACTTAAGCTAAGAGCTCCTTAGTTGTTTTTACTCTTATAGCTTATAGTTTATCTCTGAGACCTTAGGTGTTCCTACTGTGTGTGAGTGTTGTATGTAAGACTTTATTTACTTTATTTCTTGTCTTTCTTGTATGTCTTTCTGTTCATTAACCGTTACCTGTTCATTCCCTTTGGTGGTATTCAGGGTCCTTCTTAGGACTAGAATACAGTTGGCAGGGATTGATAGGAGACAGGGTTTACGCTGGTGGCCTGGACCTCTGTACCTTTAACAGTACCTCCAGGTTGAGGGATTAGTTAGGACCCAGTTTAGGGTCAGCTTAGACCCCGGTCACCCTCTAGCCGGAGACAGCGTATAACGGATTCCGTTTTGACCCTCTGGACATTCTGTCAGGTAAATCTATGTTATCATATATCTATGCGCATGTTATATAGTATGTTGCCCTTTTGATATAGATTACTGACATCACATATATATATCTGCTATACAGCGTGACATTTTCACCGGCCCAACTAAAGATTCTCCCCAGCTGTCATGGATCCAGTAGCCCAGCTGGCCCGGCAGTTGCAGGGGTTGTCCATGGAATTTGCAGACATTAAGTCCAAGGTTTTGTCCCTCCCGGAGCAAACCAGATCTGAACCTAAGGTTGCTCTCCCGGACAGGTTCACTGGTGGGCGGGACAAATTTTTTACTTTCCGGGAGGCATGTAAATTGTACTTTCGGCTGCGGCCTCGGTCATCTGGGAGTGAAGAGCAGAGGGTGGGAATTGTTATCTCGCTCTTACAAGGGGACCCTCAATCTTGGGCGTTCTCTATTCCTCCAGGCTCCCCAGATCTCCAGTCAGTGGATCGATTTTTCAGCTGCAGATGAAGGAAGAGAGCCACAGTAATTCATTACTGATGGGTAGGCGGAGCCCCAGATCAGGATGTTACCTCAGATCAAAAGAGTGATGACTGGCTGGCCCCTCCAGCTCGGGCTCCTCCTACTCAGCTCCAGTCTAAGATTTGAGGTCCAGAGGATGGTCGCTGCTAATGCAGCTCCTCAGAAAATTTTATTATTTTAATATTCGGACAGGAGACTTGGATCACTAGTTGGTCTAGAGGTCTCAGGGGTATCAGCGCTGCTGTACCCCAACCTCTCCCTTGGCGGATCTGTATTCACTCAAAGTCCCTGCAGAATCCTTGCCGGCCCTGGGGGATGAGGAGAGCTTCTCTGGCGGAACGCAAACCACACGTGCGGTCACTGCGTTCTTCGCCCTGGGGGGAAGCATGGGCACTGCGCCAGAAACCCCTGAGGGTCCCTGTGGCGCCTTTGGCTGGTGAGTACTCCACACAAATTTTAATAATAATTATGTGTGAGTGCTTTAGCGTCTGAATGAGCAGCGCTATTATTATTAATGTCAGCGTTACTATGTCAGTATGCTTCAGCGCTGCTGTGACAGCGCTACTACATGTAAATGTCAGTAAGCTTCAGCGCTGCTGTGACAGCGCTAATACATGTAATGTCAGTAAGCTTCAGCGCTGCTGTGACAGCGCTACTACATGTAAATGTCAGTAAGCTTCAGCGCTGCTGTGACAGCGCTACTACATGTAATATCAGTATGCTTCAGCGCTACTGTGACAGCGCTACTACATGTAATGTCAGTATGCTTCAGCGCTACTGTGACAGCGCTACTACATGTAAAGTCAGTATGCTTCAGCGCTGCTGTGACAGCGCTTCTACATGAAGATGTGGTGATCTTTTGTCCGCAGGCAGATAGCTGCAGGACAGAGAGGGAGCAGGAGCGGGGAGATTTCGCGCTCATTATTTGAGCTAGCAGGGGGCGTGGCCTATCTATCCCGGTCTTTTGAGCAGGAAGACGCGCGCTCTGGCTTTTCTCCTGCGACCCCCTCACTGTGGCGGCCATTACTCAGGCTCCTGGGCTCCTCGGACCGCTCCCCTCCTCATATAGACACCACGGCCAGCTGGGTGAGTGTGGATTCCTCACTCCGCAGCGCAGCGATCGCTATCCTGCAGCTGCAGTCTCATCAGAGACATGAAAATTGGCTGGGGCTCACAAATATATATATATTTTGGTGAGTTTGCAATATTAACCCCTTTGAGGGTTATTTCTACCTGCTAAATTTGCTGACTGAATACCGCTGGGGTAACTCTGCTTGGTGGAGCGTTAACCCTTCAGCGTTTGAAAAAAAAAAAAAAAAAAAACCGCATAGTTTTTTTGCTGGTATTACCGCTTTGACCTGCTCATTCAGATGAGACATGTCTGAACAGAGTTCAGATGCCGCGGATCACGTCCCAGTGCCATTGCGGCAATCAGATACGCAGACCTCCACAGCGTCTAGCGCTGCGGTCGACAGCGGTGGAAAATTGGATGATATCGCTCGATCGATTAATAACTTATCTGACCTTTTAGGTCAATATGTGTCTGCTAATTCCTCTCAGAGGAAGCGACGCAGGCCGTTACCGGCCTCTACACGGAGCGAGTCAGATGTATCTGATATTGGGCAGAGTTCCCCTTTATATTCGGATGGAGAAATATCCGATTCAGATGCGGACGAGCCGCAGGGGCGTTCCTCTATGGCGAAGCGTACGGAGGCATTAATTGAAGCCATGAGAGAGATATTACAGTTACCGGAGGAGGTAACTAGTCGTCCTGGTAAAACAGCACGCATGTTCCAGGAGTCCCGTGCTTCGCGCACAACATTGCCAGCTCTGGATGAGCTTAATGGTGTAATAGAGGAGGAACGTCTATGTCCAGATAAGCGTTTTCATGGAACGCATTTCTTTGATACACTTTATCCTTGCTCTACGGAGTTAAAGGCTAATTGGACTTCTGCTCCTGAAGTGGATGTGTCCTTATCTCAGCTTAGTAAATCCTCACTACTCCCTATTAAGGGAAAAGCGAGCTTACAGGAGCCTTTGGATAGAAAGGCAGAATTGGCGGCAAAAGCAAGCTATGAGGCTGCGGGTCATGGATTTCGAGCAGTGCTAGGATCCATGTGTGCTGCTAGAGCTTCTCTAAGCTGGTTGGCACGTCTGAAGACGGAGTTGCAAAATGAATCTCCGTTATCTGAGATACGGGAAACTTGTGAATGGTTAGAAACGGCAGCCTGTTATATCTTTGATGCCGGTCTGGATACGGCATCTCTGCTGGCCAAAGCGCAAGCTTCAGCGGTCACAGTCAGAAGAGCTTTATGGCTCAGACAGTGGGCCGGGGACGCAGTTTCCAAACAAGGGTTGTTGGCCTTACCTTACAAGGGTGGCCATCTTTTTGGATCCGACCTCACAGAGCTGATTTCCAAGGCTAAGGCAAAGGAATCAGCATTACCACAGCGAAGGGCCATGGCCTCGGTGTCCAGTAAGCCTGGTGTTTATAGTGGTCGGCGGTCCTTTCGGGGCCGAGGACGATCTAGTCACTCCTCGTGGGGATCGGGTCGTCCTTCTTTCTCAGGAAAGAAATCCTCTCAGAAAACTCGTACTCCCTGGAAGCAGAGTTTCCGCCAGAACAAGCGGGAACTTGACAAGAAACCCGCAAAGTCGGATTGACGCCAGGGGTCCACTCGAGGATTCTCGAGTGGGGGGTCGCCTGCTTCTTTTCAAGGAGACTTGGATGGCTCGCGTTCCAGATTCCTGGGTAACGCGGATAGTGTCGGCAGGCTATTTCATAGAGTTTGCTTCTCAACCCCCAAATGTTTTTTGTCAATCTCGCGTTCCGTTGGAACCCGAGCTTGTTGTCGCTCTACAGCGAGAGGTCGAATCGCTACTACAAAAGGGTGTAGTGATACCGGTTCCGTCAGAGGACCGAGGAAAAGGTTTTTATTCCAACCTTTTTATAGTTCCCAAAAAGGAGAACAAATTTCGCCCGATTCTGGATCTCAAGCGATTAAACCGGCATGTCCATACCCGGAAATTTCGCATGGAGTCGCTTCGTTCCGTTGTGGCAGCTCTGTCACAGAACGATTTTCTGGTGTCAATCGACATTCGCGACGCCTATTTGCATATTCCCATCGGAAAGGCTCATCAGCGCTTTCTTCGATTTGCCATAGGTCAGAATCATTACCAGTTCGTGGCTCTGCCGTTCGGCTTAGCCTCAGCGCCAAGGGTCTTTACAAAAGTTCTGGCGCCCCTCATGGCACTCCTTCGAAGACAGGGGATTACGATTCTCCCTTATCTGGACGATCTTTTGATCGTGTCTTCCTCGGAGGAGGAGGCATTGACGGCTCGGGATTTGTCTCTTCAGTTTCTGAAAGACTTCGGTTGGCTGGTCAATTGGGAGAAGTCGTCCCTGGAACCATCAAGGACAATTCTCTTTTTGGGAATGCATCTCGACACGTTTCGGTCGGTAGTTTCCTTACCACCAGACAAACAGTCATGTCTTCTTCGACATGTACAGATTATGACAGCCTCAACGGCAATGTCCCTACGGAAGTGTATGCGTCTTCTGGGACTGATGGTGGCGTCCATGGAGGCAATTCCTTTTGCCCAGTTCCACTCCAGGACTCTTCAAAGGTTCATCTTGAGTCGATGGAACCAGTCGCAATCGCTGGATTGCAGTGTCACCATTTCTCGCGCGGTGCGGGATTCTCTAGAATGGTGGTTACGTCCAGGGCATTCTCCCTGGGGAAGTCTTTCCTCCCTCTGAAGTGGTCAGTCATAACCACCGATGCCAGCCTGACGGGCTGGGGGGGTGTTTGGACCAATCTCTGGATTCAGGGGGTATGGTCACCGGAAGAGTCTGTGCTTCCGATCAACATCCTGGAATTGAGGGCGATTTTTCTTTGCCTCCAACATTGGACGGTCCCTTTGAGCGGTCTGCCAGTCCGTGTGCAGACAGACAATGCGACGGCTGTCGCGTATATCAATCACCAAGGTGGGACAAGGAGTTCCAGACTCATGGTAGAGGTGTCCCGAATTCTGATTTGGGCAGAGGCCAATGTACCAGCCATTTCGGCGATTCACATTCCAGGGGTCCAGAATATTACAGCGGACTTTCTCAGCCGCAGAAGGATGGATCCCGGGGAATGGAGCCTCCACCCGGAAGTCTTTGCACTACTGTGCTCTCGCTGGGGAACCCCCCAAGTGGATTTGATGGCTTCCAGGTCCAATGCCAAGTTACCGACATTCATGTCCAGGTACAAGGACCCGAAGGCGGTGGCGGTGGATGCTCTAGTGGCTCAGTGGGATCAGTTCAAGCTGATCTATGTATTCCCGCCGATATCCTTACTTCCTCTAGTGCTGCGTCGGATCAGACTAGAGAGAATTCCAGCTATTCTGATAGCTCCAGACTGGCCAAGAAGGGTGTGGTTCTCGACAATAATGTCGCTGTTGGCGGCACCTCCGTTTCCACTCCCTCTTCAACAGGACTTGTTGACTCAGGGCCCATTTGTCATCCGGACTTGATGTCCCTGCGTTTGACGGCGTGGCTCTTGAGACCGAGATCTTGACCCGTAGAGGTTTTTCAGCCGAGGTCATTGCTACCCTTCGTGCTGCAAGATGTCCGGCTACTTCTAGGATTTACCACAAAATTTGGGAAACCTTCTTTTCGTGGTGTTTGGGGTCTTCTCGGAACCCGAGAAAGTTTTCCATTCCCAACCTGTTGGCTTTTCTGCAACATGGGCTAGACAAGGGTTTGGCAGTTAGCACTCTGAAAGGTCAGATTTCTGCTCTGTCCTTATTATTCCGGAGAACCATTGCTTCGAATAGAGACGTGATCTCTTTTTTCCGAGGTATCTCTCGTAAGTTTCCGCCGCGGAAGGCACCTGTGTCTCCTTGGCGGCTCAACCTTGTTTTGGAGGCTCTTCAGCATAAACCTTTTGAACCTATGGTTTCTGCTAGCCTTTCTTTACTTTCTTGGAAGGTGGCTTTCCTTGTTGCAGTCACTTCCTTGAGGAGAGTTTCTGAATTGGCAGCTCTTTCTTGCTCGCCTCCTTTTCTGGAGTTTTTTCCGGATCGTGTAGTGCTTCGCACTCGGGGTGATTTTTTGCCTAAAGTGGTGTCACAATTTCATGTTAACCAGGATATTGTGTTGCCCTCACTCTGTCCGGATCCGAAGAATACGAAAGAGCGAGATTTACACGCATTGGATTTAGTGCGGGCCTTGAAGTTTTATCTATCTATTACTCAAGGTTTTCGTAAGACGGACTCCCTGTTTGTGGTTCCGGCAGGTCGTCGGCGTGGTCAACGAGCTTCCAAGGGTTCTATAGCTCGTTGGATCCGGTCAGCTATTTTGGAAGCTTACCGTCTTCGGGGTGAATCTTGCCCGATTAAGATTCGTGCCCATTCCACGAGAGCTGTGGCTTCATCGTGGGCTTTTCATCAAGGTGCTTCGGCAGTGCAGCTTTGCCGAGCGGCGACTTGGCGCTCTGTCCACACGTTTACAAGATTTTATAAAGTGGACGTCAGTGCTTCCGCTGATGCAGCCTCGGACGTAGGGTCCTGCAGGCAGCTGTAGTTTAAAGTTCTGGATGAACTTGTGTTTAGCGCTGGTTGCGCTTTGTTGTTAAGGTTGTTGGGTTTCTGCCTTTTATTGGTTTTTTCCCACCCTTATTTTTGAACTGCTTTGGGACGTCCCATCAGTAATGAATTACTGTGGCTCTCTTCCTTCATCTGCAGCTGAAACACGGATTTTGGTAAAGACTTACCTGTAAAATCCTTTTCAGCGAAGGAAGGAAGAGAGACACAGCACCCTCCCACGCAGAAGTGTGTTGATGTTTTCAGATGCAGCGCGACCCTTATCTGATAGCGATTATCTGGGCTGAGGTCAGCGCGCTAAGGCTCTGTTCCAGCATCGCCAGCTCATCGCAGTAGTCAGGTTCCGTGAGTAGTACCTGGAACTCTGTGGTTTTTGGCTTTCTTTGCATGCATAACCTGTATCCTTGTGTTTTTTCTCTGAAGTTCCTTCAGAAGGGGTTATGTTGCTCCGCTGGTGATCTTGGCTCTTTTCCTAAAAGCTTTGATACGACTGGAGCTGAGTAGGAGGAGCCCGAGCTGGAGGGGCCAGCCAGTCATCACTCTTTTGATCTGAGGTAACATCCTGATCTGGGGCTCCGCCTACCCATCAGTAATGAATTACTGTGTCTCTCTTCCTTCCTTCGCTGAAAAGGATTTTACAGGTAAGTCTTTACCAAAATCCGTGTTTTACTGCCCTGGTCTGGTATATGATGATCCGGATCGAGTCTCCCTTGCTGAGACAAAATTACGTAAAATACGGCAAGGAAATCGTCCAGCGGAGGAATATTCTTCTGAGTTCCGTAGATGGGCAACAGATACTCAGTGGAATGACCCAGCTCTTAGGAGCCAGTTTTGTCAAGGGTTGTCTGACAAATTAAAAGATGTGTTGGCTCAGTATGATTCTCCTCCATCACTGGAGGCTGCTATGGCCCTCGCTATTCGCATTGATAGACGACTTCGGGGAAGACGCGAGGTAACTCCGCCCCCCATGATGACTCCACCTACTACTAAAGTCCCTTATACTGAGGTTCCCCTGGTCTGTTCTGAGGAACCCATGCAGTTGGGAGGGACGTCATTTTGTAGGAGGGAATCGGCGGTGCGCCGCAAGACTAGAAGGTGTTTCTTTTGCGGAGAGAGGGACATTTTGTTGGGGGTGTCCATCCCGGACCTCTTTGAGCCAAGGAGTTAACCTGGGAGTGTGTATTTCGTCCCCAAATCCCTCTCAGTTTCTCGTGCCTGCGGAGGTGGTGATTGGTACTAGAACTGAGAGGATTTCTGTTTTTCTTGATAGTGGGTCCGGGCTAATTTGGTGGACGCTCGGTTTGCCCAGGTGCATGGTATGCAACTGAGTGTATTGGCCAAACCGGTCCCTATACTCTCTATTGATTCTAGACCTCTTGGTCAAGGTAGCTTGGTACAAGCTGTTCATAACATAGATCTTCGAGTAGGGGCAATACATAAAGAGCAATTGTCTTGTTATGTGTTGGAGGGTCTACCTACTCCTATTGTGTTGGGACTTCCTTGGTTGGCTAAACATAACCCAGTGATTGATTGGCAATCCAGAAAGATAAGCCAGTGGGGTGAATTTTGCAAGAATAACTGCATGAGCACGGTCATCGGTGCGGTTGTGCCTAGGACTTTGTCTCCTTTTCTGGAGGACTTTGGGGAGATGTTCTCAGAGGAGGGGTGTAAAGAGTTTCCTCCTTATCGCGCATATGACTGCTCAATAAAGTTGCTTCCTGATGCCTTATCTCGTACTTTCCCAAGGGCCGGGAAGACGGATGATCCGGTTCCTATTCCTCAGGAGGGAGTTGTAGTGTCAGCTGTATGCTCTGAGCTTGAGGGGAGGTATTGGGGGCTCAGGGGGACGCCCCTGTGGGACTTCCAGGGAGACTGATAGTTCCAGATCGCTTAAGACTGAAGGTTACGGGGAACCGTTACAAACGGATGGCTGATAGGAGGAGAGTTTCTGGTCTAGATCTGAAGGTGAACGATCTGGTTTGGTTGTCTACCAGGAATATAAAACGTAAAGTTTCCTCCTGGAGGTTGGGTCCCAGATTCATCGGGCCGTACAGGATCAGTTCCATAATTAATCCTGTGGCATTTCGTCTGGACCTCCCTCCTACGTTTAAAATTCATAATGTGTTTCACAAGTCATTACTTAAAAAGTATGTGGCACCAGTCATACCGTCACCTCTACCTCCTTCAGTGGTGGTCAATGATAACGTGGAAATTCATGGGTCGAAAATCATTGACTCACGTCTCAGTCGCCGATCCCTTCAGTACTTAGTTCATTGGAGGGGGTATGGTCCTGAGGAGGGGACGTGGGTCCCTGCGTCTGATGTTAACGCAGATCGATTGGTTCGGACCTTTCACACAACTCACCCGGACAGACCTGGTCATGAGGGTCCGGAGGCCCCTCGTAGAAGGGGGGGTACTGTCATGGGTGCATCGCCACGAAGATCGTCGCGATTGCACATTCTGACTTCTCACAGCTGAGCTGCTGTTTCTTTGTTTTTTGGTAATGAGAGAGTTAATTTTACCTAGCTCTTTGCTAAGGCTAGGTGCAGCCTCGCCCGGCTGCTTTTGATTATGTTCTAATTAGTTTCCTTTATATTCCTGCCAGTCTGGGTGTTAGACGCCGGTGAAAGCATTCATGTAGTTTAGCAGACTGGATCGGTTCTGAGAATATTTAAGCTAAGAGCTCCTTAGTTGTTTTTACTCTTACAGCTTATAGTTTTTCTCTGAGACCTTAGGTGTTCCTACTGTGTGTGAGTGTTGTATGTAAGACTTTATTTACTTTATTTCTTGTCTTTCTTGTATGTCTTTCTGTTCATTAACCGTTACCTGTTCATTCCCTTTGGTGGTATTCAGGGTCCTTCTTAGGACTAGAATACAGTTGGCAGGGATTGATAGGAGACAGGGTTTACGCTGGTGGCCTGGACCTCTGTACCTTTAACAGTACCTCCAGGTTGAGGGATTAGTTAGGACCCCAGTTTAGGGTCAGCTTAGACCCCGGTCACCCTCTAGCCGGAGACAGCGTATAACGGATTCCGTTTTGACCCTCTGGACATTGTCAGGTAAATCTATGTTATCATATATCTATGCGCATGTTATATAGTATGTTGCCCTTTTGATATAGATTACTGACATCACATATATATATCTGCTATACAGCGTGACATTAAGCCGATGGTAGAAGACTGTCAGAAGATCAGGGAAGGCGGCAAACAGAAATCTAGATCAGGGTGGAAACTGGAAGACAAACTGAGAAACCAGGGAAGTTGGGAGGTGGGGCGAATCTTCAGGATCCCAAGTAATCTGGTCATAGGTTGGGGATAGAAGGACATGCTGTCATCACGAAGGTACAGAAAGTCAGCTTGCATGCCATAGAGCGCTCATGTCATGTTCGGGCCCAAGGGCCAGATTTGGCTGTCAGGAAGATTACATTTGGTCAGCGACGTCGGGAACTATGGACCCATTCTACTGTATGGAGGACTATGTGGGACCCATTTTGCTGTATGGAGGACTATGTGGTACTCATTATACTGTATGGAGGACTATATGGGGCCCATTATACTGTATGGAGGACTATGTGGGGCCCATTATACTGTATGGAGGACTATGTGGGGCCCATTCTACTGTGTGGAGGACTGTGTGGGGCCGATTATACTGTATGGAGGACTATGTAGGGCTCATTATACTGTATGGAGGACTATGTAGGGCCCATTATACTGTATGGAGGACTATGGGGCTCATTATACTGTATGGAGGACTTTGTGGGGCCCATTATACTGTATGGAGGACTATGTGGGGCCAATTATACTCTATGAAGGACTTTGTGGGGCCCATTATATTGTATGGAGGGCTATATGGGGCCCATTATACTGTATGGAGGACTGTGGGGCTCATTTTGCTGTATGGAGGACTATGTGGGGCCCATTCTATTGTATGAAGGACTATGTGGGTCTCCTTATACTGTATAGAGGGCTTTGTGGGGCCCATTATACTGTATGGAGGGCTATGTGGGGCCCATTATACTGTATGGAGGGCTATGTGGGGCTCATTACTGTGTAGAGGGCTATATGGGGATTAAAGTTGGAGCATCATACCATGATGGGTCACCATACTTTGCTGTGGGGGTTCAGTATAGTCATCATACGTGCATGTAATGGTATCATACTGTGTGGGGGGGGCACTTTTGGTGGCATCATACTTTATCTGTATTTATTTATTCAAGGGTTTGTATCCTTTTAAGTATGTAATAACAAATAGGCCATTGGGCTGTATGTTTTTTTTCTGCTTTTATATCATATATTATTCCAGTCCGCTCCATTTGTGATTATATGCTAATTTTATTCTAAGATCTGTTAATTAAAACGTTCTATTAAAAAGTCTGTTTCCATATGAAAAGTTTCATCGTTATATTTAATAAGAAAACTTCCTCAACTGTAGACCTTTTTTTTTATTAAGTATCAAGGTTGCCCCGCAACTTTGGCCAAGTTTTTAATTTTGGTCCTTTTGTGTATTTAAGTTTGACTACTGCCCTAGAGGTAGCAGTAAAGGTCCGAACCTCTGGAGGTGGTCCGCTGCCACCTGAATACAGCAGGAGAGCCGGTGAGAGGGAATGGGTGGGG
>JARQOD010000005.1:544797507-544900437 GCA_033576555.1 Oophaga sylvatica | reverse complement strand
GTCATCACGAAGGTACAGAAAGTCAGCTTGCATGCCATAGAGCGCTCATGTCATGTTCGGGCCCAAGGGCCAGATTTGGCTGTCAGGAAGATTACATTTGGTCAGCGACGTCGGGAACTATGGACCCATTCTACTGTATGGAGGACTATGTGGGACCCATTTTGCTGTATGGAGGACTATGTGGTACTCATTATACTGTATGGAGGACTATATGGGGCCCATTATACTGTATGGAGGACTATGTGGGGCCCATTATACTGTATGGAGGACTATGTGGGGCCCATTCTACTGTGTGGAGGACTGTGTGGGGCCGATTATACTGTATGGAGGACTATGTAGGGCTCATTATACTGTATGGAGGACTATGTAGGGCCCATTATACTGTATGGAGGACTATGGGGCTCATTATACTGTATGGAGGACTTTGTGGGGCCCATTATACTGTATGGAGGACTATGTGGGGCCATTATACTCTATGAAGGACTTTGTGGGGCCCATTATATTGTATGGAGGGCTATATGGGGCCCATTATACTGTATGGAGGACTGTGGGGCTCATTTTGCTGTATGGAGGACTATGTGGGGCCCATTCTATTGTATGAAGGACTATGTGGGTCTCCTTATACTGTATAGAGGGCTTGTGTGGGCCCATTATACTGTATGGAGGGCTATGTGGGGCCCATTATACTGTATGGAGGGCTATGTGGGGCTCATTACTGTGTAGAGGGCTATATGGGGATTAAAGTTGGAGCATCATACCATGATGGGTCACCATACTTTGCTGTGGGGGTTCAGTATAGTCATCATACGTGCATGTAATGGTATCATACTGTGTGGGGGGGCACTTTTGGTGGCATCATACTTTATCTGTATTTATTTATTCAAGGGTTTGTATCCTTTTAAGTATGTAATAACAAATAGGCCATTGGCTGTATGTTTTTTTTCTGCTTTTATATCATATATTATTCCAGTCCGCTCCATTTGTGATTATATGCTAATTTTATTCTAAGATCTGTTAATTAAAACGTTCTATTAAAAAGTCTGTTTCCATATGAAAAGTTTCATCGTTATATTTAATAAGAAAACTTCCTCAACTGTAGACCTTTTTTTTTATAAGTATCAAGGTTGCCCCGCAACTTTGGCCAAGTTTTTAATTTTGGTCCTTTTGTGTATTTAAGTTTGACTACTGCCCTAGAGGTAGCAGTAAAGGTCCGAACCTCTGGAGGTGGTCCGCTGCCACCTGAATACAGCAGGAGAGCCGGTGAGAGGGAATGGGTGGGGACGGTGGAAAGGCAACATGACGACACGGGAAGCTGTGGGCAGAGCTGTAACATTACTGTCGGCAAAGGTTTGGGATGGTGAGGTGCAGTGCTGGGATGATGGGAGTACTAGTTTGTGAGAAAAGAAGGGACTGCATGTATGATGGGAGTGATGCTACTTGTGTGAGGAGGGCAGATTGTGCGACTTTATGTTGTAATTTACATAACAGGAGCTGAATATTTCCGTCATTTGCTCGTTTCCTTCTGACTCCTGTTCCTGAGCTGCGTCCTGCTCATCAGACGTGAGGTTCTGCTCAGACGACGGCTCCCGGTTCACAGAGCAGCTTGTTAGGGCCCGGAGCACATGTTCACCATGGGAACAGTCTGTTTTCATGTGATGCATTGTATTTTTCTGGGAAAAAACCCGCGTAATTAGATTGATGCTGAGGTCAGTGGGCTCTTGACTCTTCATAGCAGCATCTCCAGCGCGTCCTCTTCAGACTTCTCATCCCGCTAATGAGTCTGCTTTGAATACAGATGCTGTGATTTACCAGGTAGCTGCGACTCGAGACGTTAATCACCAAGTACTGGGAACCGCCGCCCTCGGCTCCGCGATGAGATGGACCCCAGAGGCATCTGCAGGGTCCGTCATGTTCTCCAGCCCGCGGATGCTCCGCTCTTACATGTCCTCTTCTGGATGTTGCAGGGCTAAACATTTGCTAGAACAATTGTCGTTTTTTGTGTGGTAGCGAAAATATATTTAAGCTCTTAACAACCGGGCGATTTTTCTTTTCTGCACTTTTATTTTTTCCTCCTTCTAAGAACCATAACTTTTATTCTTCCATCTGCGCAGCGATATGAGGGGTTTTTAGTGGGACTGGTTGAGGTTTTTAATTCATTTTATCATATAATGGATTCTCCCGGCCAGTATGATTACAGCGATCCCAAACTTATAAAGTTCTTCTTTATGTTTTACGGGTTATAAAAAATTCTGACCTTTTGGTTTTGTCTCCATTTTCCGTGATCTGTAACTTTTTCTTCCACCCATAGAACTGTTAGCGCGGTTTTATCCACATAGGTGATGATGTTACAATCGTGTTTCTTGCTGCTAAAAAAAGCAATTCTGCCGCTTTTAGTTTTGTTTTGTTTCAACATTCACCATGTGGGGTAGATCCACTTCTATGTCTCACTGTTTACACTTCACTATTTGAGGGAAATTTAAACATCTACTTTTATTTCTTTAAATATTCATTGTTTTTTACACTTTATTAGTCTGATTAGAGTGCGTGCGTCACCTGTGATCTCCTGATGATCTGTACAGCACACTGCAGTAGTTTGGCATTGCAGAGGTTAAATTGATGCGATCAGCGCTTGTTTTGATGTCACCAGCCACTGTGGGTGCCATCTCTGTAACACCGCTCCTGAGTCCGCTCTGTATAGCGATGGCGGCTCTGTACAGGGATGGCGGCTCTGTATAGCGATGGCGGCTCGACAGGATGTTGATGGTGGCCTCCGTATAGTGATGGTGGCTCCGTATAGTGATGGTGGCTCCGTATAGTGATGGTGGCTCCGTATAGCGATGGCGGCTCCGATAGTGATGGTGGCTCCTATAGTGATGGTGGCTCCGTATAGTGATGGTGGCTCTGTATAACGATGGTGGCTCTGTATAACGATGGTGGCTCTGTATAGCGATGGCGGCTCTGTACAGGGATGGCGACTCTGTATAGGGATGGCGGCTCTGTATAGCGATGGCGGCTCCGGATAGTGATGGTGGCTCCGTATAGCGATGGCGGCTCCGGATAGTGATGGTGGCTCCATATAGTGATGGTGGCTCCGTATAGCGATGGCGGCTCCGGGTAGTGATGGTGGCTCTGTATAACGATGGTGGCTCTGTATAACGATGGTGGCTCTGTATAGCGATGGTGGCTCTGTAACGGGTGGCGCTCGTATAGGATGGTGGCTCGTATAGCGATGGTGGCTCCGTATAGGATGGTGGCTCCGTATAGCGATGGTGGCTCGTATAGATGGTGGCTCTTATAATGATGGTGGCTCCGTATAGCGATGGCGACTCCGTAGTTGCGATGGCGCTCTGTATAACGATGGTGGCTCTGTATAACGATGGTGGCTCGTATAACGATGGGGCTCTGTATAACGATGGTGGCTCCGTAATGATGGTGGCTCCGTATAGTGATGGTGGCTCCGTATAGCGATGGGGCTCTGTATAAGCGATGGTGGCTCGTATAGCGATGGTGGCTCTGTATAACGATGGTGGCTCCGTATAGCGATGGCGACTCTGTATAGTGATGGCGACTCTGTATAACGATGGTGGCTCGTATACAATGGTGGCTCGTATAACGATGGGGGCTCGTATATGATGGGGCTCTTAAGTGGTGGCTCCAATAGTGATTGTGGCTCCGGTATAGGATGCGGCTCTGCATAGCGATGGTGGCTCCGTATAGCGATGGCGCTCTGTATAACGATGGTGGCTCCGTATAGCGATGGCGACTCTGTATAGTGATGGTTGCTCTGTATAACGATGGTGGGTCCGTATAGCAATGGCGGCTCTGTATAACGATGGTGGCTCCGTATAGTGATGGCGGCTCTGTATAGTGGTGGCTCCACATAGTGATTGTGGCTCCGGATAGTGATTGCGGCTCTGCACAGCGATGGCGGCTCTGTATAGCGATGGCGGCTCAGTATAGTATACACTGTATATTTATGGAGAAAGTTCTCTGGAGTGATCCCAATCCTGGTAAATCTGAGATCTTAATTCCATCCGTTAATTTGCAATTACAGAAATGTTACGACAGATGACAACTTATTCTCAGTAAATGAACACGGCGGAGAACTTTCCTCATGGGTTAATTAATTGCTGCTTGTAGCTTGGATACAGGCAATTTGCTATATCTGACACAATTATGGCAATCACTGATAGGTGTGATGATGCTCGGAGCAGACGCAGAACTCCAAGGATCAGTTGTAATGTCCCCCCCCCAATCAGGCTCAGTTGTCTGTCCTTTTGGCTCAGTCTCTCCTCCACCTCCAATCAGGCTCAGTCGTTCTTCCCCCCCATATCGGGCTCAGTCGTCCGTCCCCCCCATATCGGGCTCAGTCGTCCATTCCCCCCATATCGGGCTCAGTCGTCCATCCCCCCATATCGGGCTCAGTCGTCCATCCCCCCATATCGTGCTCAGTCGTCCGTCCCCCCCATATCGGGCTCAGTCGTCCATCCCCCCATATCGTGCTCAGTCGTCCGTCCCCCCCATATCGGGCTCAGTCGTCCGTCCCCCCCATATCGGGCTCAGTCGTCCGTCCCCCCCATATCGGGCTCAGTCGTCCATCCCCCCATATCGGGCTCAGTCGTCCATCCCCCCATATCGGGCTCAGTCGTCCATCCCCCCATATCGTGCTCAGTCATCCATCCCCCCATACGTGCTCAGTCATCCATCCCCCCATATCGTGCTCAGTCATCCATCCCCCCATATCGTGCTCAGTCGTCCATCCCCCCTATATCGGGCTCAGTCGTCCATCCCCCCCATATCGGGCTCAGTCATCCGTCCCCCCCATATCGGGCTCAGTCGTCTGTCCCCCCCATATCGGGCTCAGTCGTCCATCCCCCCATATCGGACTCAGTCGTCCGTTCCCCCCATATCGTGCTCAGTCGTCCGTTCCCCCCATATCTGCTCAGTGTCCGTTCCCCCATATCGGGCTCAGTCGTCCATCCCCCATATCGGGCTCAGTCGTCCATCCCCCCATATCGGACTCAGTCGTCCATCCCCCCATATCGGGCTCAGTCGTCCATCCCCCCATATCGGGCTCAGACGTCCATCCCCCCATATCGGGCTCAGCGTCCATCCCCCCATATCGTGCTCAGTCATCCATCCCCCCATATCGTGCTCAGTCATCCATCCCCCCATATCGTGCTCAGTCATCCATCCCCCCATATCGTGCTCCGTCATCCATCCCCCCATATCGTGCTCCGTCATCCATCCCCCCATATCGTGCTCAGTCATCCATCCCCCCATATCGTGCTCAGTCGTCCATCCCCCCTATATCGTGCTCAGTCGTCCATCCCCCCTATATCGGGCTCAGTCGTCCATCCCCCCCATATCGGGCTCAGTCGTCCATCCCCCCATATCGGGCTCAGTCACCCATCCCCTCCATATCGGGCTCAGTCGTCCGTTCCCCCATATCTGGCTTAGTCGTTCCCCCCCATATCGGGCTCAGTCGTCACGACCCCCCCCCCATATCGGCTCAGTCGTCCCTCCCCCATATCGGGCTCAGTCTGATCCCCACCCCCATATCGGGCTCAGTCTGATCCCCGCCCCCATATCGGGCTCAGTCTGATCCCCGCCCCTTCGGTCACAGTCGTGTCCTCCTCCCTCCCCCCATCTGCTCAGTGGCCCCCCCCCCATATTGGGCACAGTCCTCCTCTCCCCCCCCCCCCCCATCTACTCAGTCGTCTCCCCATCAGACTTTTTGAAATGATAAATGTTGGGCCATTTGTCTTTTACATACATATGTATCACAGTGCAGAACAAGCGTCTCTTCTCCGGAGCCGTATTCTCAGCTGACCACATAAAAGATCAGATTGTAAAGTTATATTACCCCTCTGTAGATGTTATTACCCCTCTATACATCACTTGTGAGGCTACTTGTATACAGGATCCAGCTTTGGGCTCCGCATTTTAAGAAGGATATTCAGAAACTCAAGTCAATTCAAAGGCAGCAATTTATTATTACACGGGGCGGAGGCCTCTCCTGCATTACACGGGACGGAGGCCTCTCCTGCATTACACGGGACGGAGGCCTCTCCTGCATTACACGGGATGGAGGCCTCTCCTGCATTACATGGGACGGAGGCCTCTCCTGCATTACACGGGACGGAGGCCTCTCCTGCATTACACGGGACGGAGGCCTCTCCTATTACAGGGACGGAGGCCTCTCCTGCATTACACGGGACGGAGGCCTCTCCTGCATTACACGGGACGGAGGCCTCTCCTATATTACACGGGACGGAGGCCTCTCCTCATTACACGGGCGGAGGCCTCTCCTGCATTACACGGGACGGAGGCCTCTCCTGCATTACATCGGGACGGAGGCCTCTCCTGCATTACACGGGACGGAGGCCTCTCCTGCATTACATGGGACGGAGGCCTCTCCTGCATTACAGGGACGGAGGCCTCTCCTGCATTACACGGGACGGAGGCCTCTCCTGCATTACACGGGACGGAGGCCTCTCCTGCATTACACGGGATGGAGGCCTCTCCTGCATTACACTGGGACGGAGGCCTCTCCTGCATTACACGGGACGGAGGCCTCTCCTGCATTACACGGGACGGAGGCCTCTCCTTCATTACACGGGACGGAGGCCTCTCCTGACATTACACGGGACGGAGGCCTCTCCTGCATTACATGGGACGGAGGCCTCTCCTGCATTACACGGGATGGAGGCCTCTCCTGCATTACATGGGACGGAGGCCTCTCCTGCATTACAGGGACGGAGGCCTCTCCTGCATTACACGGGACGGAGGCCTCTCCTGCATTACATGGGACGGAGGCCTCTCCTGCATTACACGGGACGGAGGCCTCTCCTGGATTACACGGGACGGAGGTCTCTCCTGCATTACACGGGACGGAGGCCTCTCCTGTATTACACGGGACGGAGGTCTCTCCTGTATTACACGGGACGCAGGTCTCTCCTGTATTACACGGGACAGAGGCCTCTCCTGTGTTACACGGGACGGAGGTCTCTGCTGCCTTACGCGGACGGAGGCTTCTCCTACATTACGCGGGACGGAGGCTTCTCCTACATTACGCGGGACGGAGGCTTCTCCTGCATTACGCGGGACGGAGGCTTCTCCTGCATTACGCGGGACGGAGGCTTCTCCTACATTACGCGGGACGGAGGCTTCTTACATTACGCGGGACGGAGGCTTCTCCTACATTACGCTGGACGGAGGCTTCTCCTACATTACGCGGGATGGAGGCTTCTACATTACGCGGGATGGAGGCTTCTACATTACGCGGAGAGGTTCTCATTACGCGGGACGGAGGCTTCTCCTACATTACGCGGGACGGAGGCTTCTCCTGCATTACGCGGGACGGAGGCTTCTCCTGCATTACGCGGGACGGAGGCTTCTCCTGCATTACGCGGGACGGAGGCTTCTCCTGCATTACGCGGGTGGAGGCCTCACCTACATTACGCAGGTGGAGGCCTGTCCTACATTACAAGGGGACGGAGGCCTCTTTTTTTCTTTATGCGGGACGGAGGCCTCTCCTACATTACGCGGGGACGGAGGCCTCCTGTATTTCGCGGGGACGGAGGCCTCTTCTACATTATAAGGGACGGAGGCTTCTCCTGCATTACGCGGGATGGAGGCTTCTCCTGCATTACGCGGGATGGAGGCTTCTCCTGCATTACGCGGGACGGAGGCTTCTCCTGCATTACGCGGGACGGAGGCTTCTCCTGCATTACGCGGGACGGAGGTTTCTCCTGCATTACGCGGGACGGAGGCTTCTCCTGCATTACGCGGGATGGAGGCTTCTCCTGCATTACGCGGGACGGAGGCTTCTCCTGCATTACGAGGGACGGAGGCTTCTCCTGCATTACGCGGGTGGAGGCCTCACCTACATTACGCAGGTGGAGGCCTGTCCTACATTACAAGGGGACGGAGGCCTCTTTTTTTCTTTATGCGGGACGGAGGCCTCTCCTACATTACGCGGGGACGGAGGCCTCTTCTACATTATAAGGGGACGGAGGCCTCTTGTATTTCGCGGGGACGGAGGCCTCTTCTACATTATAAGGGGACTGAGGCCTCCTGTATTTCGCGGGAACGGAGGCCTCTTCTACATTATAAGGGGACTGAGGCCTCTTCTACATTATAAGGGGACGGAGGCCTCTTCCACATTATAAGGGGACGGAGGCCTCTTCTATATTATAAGGGGACGGAGGCCTCTCGTACATTATAAGGGGACGCAGGCCTCTCGTACATTACGCGGGACGGAGGCCTCTTCTACATTATAAGGGGACGGAGGCCTCTCGTACATTACGCGGGACAGAGGCCTCTTCTTTATTACAAGGGGACGGAGGCTTCTCCTACATTACATGGGACGGAGGCTTCTCCTACATTACATGGGACGGAGGCTTCTCCTACATTACATGGACGGAGGCTTCTCCTACATTATGCGGGACGGAGGCTTCTGCATTACGCGGGACGGAGGCTTCTACATTACGCAGGACGGAGGCTTCTCCTACATTACGCGGGACAGAGGCTTCTCCTACATTATGTGGGTGGAGGCTTCTCCTGCATTACGCGGGATGGAGGCTTCTGCATTACGCGGGAAGGAGGCTTCTCCTGCATTACGCAGGACGGAGGCTTCTCCTACATTACGCGGGACGGAGGCTTCTCCTACATTACGCGGGACGGAGGCTTCTCCTGCATTACGCGGGATGGAGGCTTCTCCTGCATTACGTGGGACGGAGGCTTCTCCTGCATTACGTGGGACGGAGGCTTCTCCTACGTTACGCGGGTGGAGGCTTCTCCTACATTACGCGGGACGGAGGCTTCTCCTACATTATGTGGGTGGAGGCTTCTCCTACATTACGCGGGACGGAGGCTTCTCCTACATTACGCGGGACGGAGGCTTCTCCTGCATTACGTGGGACGGAGGCTTCTCCTACGTTACGCGGGTGGAGGCTTCTCCTACATTACGCGGGACGGAAGCTTCTACATTATGTGGGTGGAGGCTTCTCCTACATTACGCGGGACGGAGGCTTCTCCTACATTATGTGGGTGGAGGCCTCCTACATTACGCGGGTGGAGGCCTCTCGTACATTACGCGGGTGGAGGCCTCCTACATTACGCGGGTGGAGGCCTCGTACATTACGCGGGTGGAGGCCTGTCTTGTAATGAGAGGTTAGAAACGTGGGACTTGTTTAGCTTGTGAATGAGATCACCTCTGAGGCTTCTCTTTGCATTAGTATAAGTACATGTGTGCTCAATACAAAGGACTGGAAGGTGATTTACTCCAGAGGATCGGGGACGTTCACTGCCTGTGGAGGGAAGGCGATTCTGACCTCTAAAAGCAAGTAATGGCCGACACTGTGTCATCATTTATAAAGGGGCCGGATGCTTTCCTAAATCCCATGGCATAGCGGGTGATAGATAATCTAGCCTTTGGTGAAAGTCTGAGCCTGATGAAGCAGAGACCTTTTTTTAACCTATGTAAGTAACAATGTATAAGAGATCAGTCCTCTTCTGATCATAGGAGAGATCCGCCACTCACTGGTCACTCATTCTGCTGACTGCTATGGGCAATGATTCGTAGAGGACAAAAACTCCAACATTTATAATGAAAAACTGCTTCAAAGTTATTTTTCCTTCTGAAATGTGTGCATTTAACAGTCGCTCCGTCGTCCTTTTTATTTAATAAGAGTGGGAGCCGCAGATTGGAGGTTTTTGTATTAAAACCTTCTAAATAAATTTGCCAAAAGTAACCGCAATGCTCCTCGAGTCTAAAGGACCCGACTTTCTACCAGAAGTCAATTCTGAACTTGTGGCTTGTGGAATCCCTCAATTCTCCGAGGCGCCTATCGCTTTGAAAAAGAGAGATCTCGCTGTTTGCAATAACCCAGCGCTGCTGCGTACTTTACAGACTACTATTTCCCAGACTCCTGTCCCTGTGCAGAAGTTCCTGCGCCTTTGTTGGTTACAGGCACCAGCCCTGCTGATTGTAGGGCCCCATGCACGCAGACGCTTTGCCTCTTGTATGGCGCAGTCACAGACTGTTGTCTCCATTCGTGGCCATAGGAAGCATTGCTACCAGAGCAGCACAAGGAGGCTCTGCACTCATATATCCAATCATGACCATTTTTACAAAATCACTCTGCCACCATGCAAGAAAATTCCAGAAGAGATGAATGTCTAAGAAAAAAAAAAGATCACGCAGGAAGTCTCCATTTTTGAAGCTCAAGGGCTTTATGAAAACACAGAGAGCCATTATCTTCCAACATAGAAGGCTGAAAGTGGCAGTGAATCTTCTCAGGAGTGGCCGACTGCCAAGAAAACCTCAAGGACACACAGACAACTCATCCAGGGGCTGAAATTACAGCTCTGATACAGAGGAGCAAACCCTGCACCTGTGTGAGTTGGATATGATCAGGGCTGGTTTCAGAATGAATAGAAAGGGAAAATATCTGCACTTCCAGCAAGCAGAGTTCATAAATATGGTGAGGAATCGAAACAAAGTTTAGAAAGTTGTAGGAAGCCTGCAGAAGTGTATAGAAAGTTGCATAAAGCCTGCAGAGGTGTGAAGTGTATAGAAAGTTGTAGAAAGCCTGCAGTCGTGTACCGAAAGTTGCAGAAAGCTTGCACAGGAGTGAGGTGTATAGAGAGGTGCAGAAAGCCTGTAGAGAGGTGTGAGGTGTATAGAAAACCTGCAGTAAGCCTGCACAGGTGTAAGGTGTATAGAAAGTTGAAGAAACCTTTTAAGAGGTGTAAGGTGTATAGAAAGCCTACATAGGAGTGAGATGTATAGAAAGTTGCAGAAAGCCTGCACATCAGTGAGGTGTATAGAAAGTTGCAGAAAGTCTATGGAGGTGTATAGAAAGTTGCAGAAAGCCTGTGGAGATGTAAGGTGTATAGAAAACCTGGAGAAAGCCTGAACATGGGTGAGGTGTATAGAAAGTTGCATAAAACCTGCGGCGGTGTAAGGTGTATAGAAAGCCTGCAGAGGTGTAAGGTGAAGTTTTTGGGCCTTGATGCCCTTCTTGCCTATAAGACATTGAGGAGATGGCCAAGCCATGGGCCCTCCCGTAATGGTGCCATTCGGTCATACTTTGCACCGTACTTCTAGAATATCTGTGTGTATCTGATAGGCATAATACATTTCTCTGCAGCCCGCAAGACGCCATTGGCGCAGATATCTACCGACAGGCTCACGTTGACTTTCAAAGCAGCCATGTTATGTTTTACAAATCAGAAATAAAAATAGTATTAACACCTCTGGCATCCAGATCTTCATACGGAGCCTCGCTCTACTTGATTGCGAGAGGAATAGCCTCGGAGGCGTGGGCGTAGCGGCACGGGGGCACGCCTGGGCTCAGGGCTACGCGTATTTACATTTATATTGTTCCTTAGACACACAGGAGTGTGCGGCGTATCAGACAATCTCCCAGCACTTTCATCCTCGCCGCAGACTGCGCACCATGCTGTGCTTTATTCTCCGCGTACGCTCGGAGATGGCAGAACCTTCACTGGAAGTAGCGTCATCTGATTACTCACATGAAGCTCGTGTATAAAGCCGGATAATAGAAAAATGGTAAATAAGAAGCCGAGTCCTGAGCAGGGATTTCATATAACACAGAGCCAGATCTGTAATATGGAAATGATCCTGCGCGGTGTGCACGGTCCAGTCCCTCCTGTGTATGGAAGTCATACTCTATGGGTCTAATGTTACCTTTTCTATATCCGTTTCTGGGAAAGCCGGGTGTCGGTAAATGTCCGTCATCACCGCACACAGCCAGAGCCCAGTCTCAGATCTGTCTGGATACTTCTGTGATATCGATCAGCAACATTGTATCTGGTACTTTTCTCACTTGCATTAAAACCTTTTTTGTCCATATAAACAAGCATTTAACCATCACACGGGCCCTGACGGTCATCCGGCCCAGTGCTCTTGTTCTTTGAGTGTCCAGGATTTGACATCTCTTCCGTTCATTACTGTTATTCCTGCCAAGTGATTGCAAGACTGATGATCTAAAAGTGACTCTGATCACAGTCATCTGAGCAAATGACAGGTGGAAATTTTAACTCCAGCGACTGAGGGCACTAAACCGACTGACCCCAGCGACTGAGGGCACTAAACCAACCGACCCCAGCGACTGAGGACACTAAACCAACCGACCCCAGCGACTGAGGGCACTAAACCAACCGACCCCAGCGACTGAGGGCACTAAACCAACCAACCGACCCCAGCGACTGAGGGCACTAAACCAACCGACCCCAGCGACTGAGGGCACTAAACCAACCGACCCCAGCGACTGAGGGCACTAAACCAACCGACCCCAGCGACTGAGGGCACTAAACCAACCGACCCCAGCGACTGAGGGCACTAAACCAACTGACCCCAGCGACTGAGGGCACTAAACCAACCAACCGACCCCAGCGACTGAGGGCACTAAACCAACCGACCCCAGCGACTGAGGGCACTAAACCAACCGACCCCAGCGACTGAGGGCACTAAAACCAACTGACCCCAGCGACTGAGGGCACTAAACCAACCGACTGACCCTAGCGACTGAGGGCACTAAACCAACCAACCGACCCCAGCGACTGAGGGCACTAAACCAAACCGACCCCAGCGACTGAGGGCACTAAACCAACCGACCCCAGCGACTGAGGGCACTAAACCAACCGACTGACCCCAGCGACTGAGGGCACTAAACCAACCGACCCCAGCGACTGAGGGCACTAAACCAACCAACCGACCCCAGCGACTGAGGGCACTAAACCAACCAACCGACCCCAGCGACTGAGGGCACTAAACCGACCGACCCCAGCGACTGAGGGCACTAAACCAACCGACCCCAGCGACTGAGGGCACTAAACCAACTGACCCCAGCGACTGAGGGCACTAAACCAACCGACCCCAGCGACTGAGGGCACTAAACCAACCACCGACCCCAGCGACTGAGGGCACTAAACACAACTGACCCCAGCGACTGAGGGCACTAAACCACCACCGACCCCAGCGACTGAGGGCACTAAACCAACTGACCCCAGCGACTGAGGGCACTAAACCAAACCGACCCCAGAGACTGAGGGCACTAAACCAACTGACCCCAGCGACTGAGGGCACTAAACCAACCGACCCCAGCGACTGAGGGCACTAAACCAACCAACCGACCCAGCGACTGAGGGCACTAAACCGACCGACCCCAGCGACTGAGGGCACTAAACCGACCGACCCCAGCGACTGAGGGCACTAAACCAACCGACCCCAGCGACTGAGGGCACTAAACCAACAACCGACCCCAGCGACTGAGGACACTAACAGCCAACCGACCCCAGCGACTGAGGGCACTAAACCAACCAACCGACCCCAGCGACTGAGGGCACTAAACCAACCGACCCCAGCGACTGAGGGCACTAAACCAACGACCCCAGCGACTGAGGGCACTAAACCAACCGACCCAGCGACTGAGGGCACTAAACCAACCGACCCCAGCGACTGAGGGCACTAACCAACCAACCGACCCCAGCGACTGAGGCACTAAACCAACCGACCCCAGCGACTGAGGGCACTAAACCGACCGACCCAGCGACTGAGGGCACTAAACCAACCGACCCCAGCGACTGAGGGCACTAAACCAACCAACCGACCCAGCGACTCAGGGCACTAAACCAACTGACACCAGCGACTGAGGGCACTAAACCGACCAACCCCAGCGACTGAGGGCACTAAACCGACTGACCCAGCGACTGAGGGCACTAAACCAACGACCCAGCGACTGAGGGCACTAAACCAACCAACCGACCCAGCGACTGAGGGCACTAAACCAACTGACCCCAGCGACTGAGGGCACTAAACCAACCGACTGACCCCAGCGACTGAGGGCACTAAACCAGCCAACCGACCCCAGCGACTGAGGGCACTAAACCAACTGACCCCAGCGACTGAGGGCACTAAACCAACCAACCCAGCGACTGAGGGCACTAAACCGACTGACCCCAGCGACTGAGGGCACTAAACCAACCGACCCCAGCGACTGAGGGCACTAAACCAACCAACCGACCCCAGCAACTGAGGGCACTAAACCAACCGACCCCAGCGACTGAGGGCACTAAACCAACCAACCGACCCCAGCGACTGAGGGCACTAAACCGACCGACCCCAGCGACTGAGGGCACTAAACACCAACCGACCCCAGCGACTGAGGGCACTAAACCAAACCAACCGACCCCAGCGACTGAGGGCACTAAACCACCGACCGACCCAGCGACTGAGGGCACTAAACCAACCAACCGACCCCAGCGACTGAGGACACTAAACCAACCGACCCCAGCGACTGAGGGCACTAAACCAACTGACCCCAGCGACTGAGGGCACTAAACCGACCGACCCCAGCGACTGAGGGCACTAAACCAACCAACACCCCAGCGACTGAGGACACTAAACCAGCCAACCGACCCAGCGACTGAGGGCACTAAACCAACCAACCGACCCCAGCGACTGAGGGACACTAAACCAACCGACCCCAGCGACTGAGGGCACTAAACCAACCGACCCCAGCGACTGAGGGCACTAAACCAACCGACCCCAGCGACTGAGGGCACTAAACCAACCAACCGACCCCAGCGACTGAGGGCACTAAACCAACCAACCGACCCCAGCGACTGAGGGCACTAAACCAACCGACCCCAGCGACTGAGGGCACTAAACCGACCGACCCCAGCGACTGAGGGCACTAAACCAACCGACCCCAGCGACTGAGGGCACTAAACCAATCGACCCCAGCGACTGAGGCACTAAACCAACCGACCCCAGCGACTGAGGGCACTAAACCAGCCAACCGACCCCAGCGACTGAGGGCACTAAACCAGCCAACCGACCCCAGCGACTGAGGGCACTAAACCAACCGGCCCCAGCGACTGAGGGCACTAAACCAACGACCGACCCCAGCGACTGAGGGCACTAAACCAACCGACCCCAGCGACTGAGGGCACTAAACCAACCGACCCCAGCGACTGAGGGCACTAAACCAACCGACCCCAGCGACTGAGGGCACTAAACCAACCAACGACCCAGCGACTGAGGGCACTAAACAACCAACCGACCCCAGCGACTGAGGGCACTAAACCGACCGACCCCAGCGACTGAGGGCACTAAACCAACCGACCCCAGCGACTGAGGGCACTAAACCAATCGACCCCAGCGACTGAGGACACTAAACCAACCGACCCCAGCGACTGAGGGCACTAAACCAGCCAACGACCCCAGCGACTGAGGGCACTAAACCAACCGACCCCAGCGACTGAGGGCACTAAACCAACTGACCCCAGCGACTGAAGGCACTAAACCAACCAACCGACCCCAGCGACTGAGGGCACTAAACCGACCGACCGACCCCAGCGACTGAGGGCACTAAACCAACCGACCCCAGCGACTGAGGACACTAAACCAACCGACCCCAGCGACTGAGGGCACTAAACCAACCGACCCAGCGACTGAGGGCACTAAACCAACTGACCCCAGCGACTGAGGGCACTAAACCAACCGATATCAATGACTGAAGACACTAACCAACCGACCCCAGCGACTGAGGGCACTAAACCGACTGACATCAGCGACTGAGGGCACTAAACCGACCGATATCAATGACTGAGGACACTAAACCAACCGACCCCAGCGACTGAGGGCACTAAACCAACTGACCCCAGCGACTGAGGGCACTAAACCAACCGACCCCAGCGACTGAGGGCACTAAACCAACCGACCCCAGCGACTGAGGGCACTAAACCAACCAACCGACCCCAGCGACTGAGGGCACTAAACCAACCAACCGACCCCAGCGACTGAGGACACTAAACCAACACGACCCCAGCGACTGAGGGCACTAAACCAACCGACCGACCCCAGCGACTGAGGGCACTAAACCAGCCAACCGACCCCAGCGACTGAGGGCACTAAACCAACCGACCCCAGCGACTGAGGGCACTAAACCAACCGACCCAGCGACTGAGGACACTAAACCAACCGACCCAGCGACTGAGGGCACTAAACCAACCAACCGACCCCAGCGACTGAGGGCACTAACAACCAACGCAACCCCAGCGACTGAGGGCACTAAACCGACGACCCCAGCGACTGAGGGCACTAAAACCAGACCGACCCCAGCGACTGAGGGCACTAAACCAACCAACCGACCCCAGCGACTGAGGGCACTAAACCAACACCGACCCCAGCGACTGAGGGCACTAAACCAACCACCGACCCCAGCGACTGAGGGCACTAAACTGACCAACCGACCCCAGCGACTGAGGGCACTAAACCGACCGACCCCAGCGACTGAGGGCACTAAACCAACCGACCCCAGCGACTGAGGACACTAAACCAACCGACCCCAGCGACTGAGGGCACTAAACCAACCGACCGACCCCAGCGACTGAGGGCACTAAACCAGCCGACCGACCCCAGCGACTGAGGGCACTAAACCAACCGACCGACCCCAGCGACTGAGGGCACTAAACCAGCCGACCGACCCAGCGACTGAGGGCACTAAACCAACCGACCCCAGCGACTGAGGACACTAAACCAACCGACCCCAGCGACTGAGGGCACTAAACCAACCGACCCCAGCGACTGAGGGCACTAAACCAACCAACCGACCCCAGCGACTGAGGGCACTAAACCAACCGACCCCAGCGACTGAGGGCACTAAACTGACCGACCCCAGCGACTGAGGGCACTAAACCGACCGACCCAGCGACTGAGGGCACTAAACCGACCGACCCCAGCAACTGAGGGCCCTAAACCAACTGACATCCGCGAATGAGGGCACTAAACCGACCGACCCCAGCGACTGAGGGCACTAAACCAACCAACCGACCCCAGCGACTGAGGGCACTAAACCGACCGACCCCAGCGACTGAGGGCACTAAACCGACCGACCCCAGCGACTGAGGGCACTAAACCAACCGACCCCAGCGACTGAGGACACTAAACCAACCGACCCCAGCGACTGAGGGCACTAAACCAACCAACCGACCCCAGCGACTGAGGGCACTAAACCAACCAACCGACCCCAGCGACTGAGGGCACTAAACCAACCGACCCCAGCGACTGAGGGCACTAAACCAACCGACCCCAGCGACTGAGGGCACTAAACCAACCGACCCCAGCGACTGAGGGCACTAAACCAACCAACCGACCCCAGCGACTGAGGGCACTAAACCGACCGACCCCAGCAACTGAGGGCCCTAAACCAACTGACATCCGCGAATGAGGGCACTAAACCAACCGACCCTAGGGACTGAGGGCACTATACCATCCAACCGCAGGGACTGAGGGCACCATACCACCCAACCCCAGGGACTGAAGGCACTATACCAACCAACCCCAGGGAATGAGGGCACTATATCAACCAACCCCAGGGACTGAGGGCACCATACCACCCAACCCCAGGGACTGAGGGCACCATACCACCCAACCCCAGGGACTGAGGGCACCATACCACCCAACCCCAGGGACTGAGGGACCATACCACCCAACCCCAGGTACTGAGGGCACTATACCACCCAACCCAGGGACTGAGGGCACTATACCACCCAACCCCAGGGACTGAGGGCACTATACCACCCAACCCCAGGGACTGAGGGCACCATACCACCCAACCCCAGAGACTGAGAGCACCATACCACCCAACCCCAGGGACTGAGGGCACCATACCACCCAACCCCAGGGACTGAGGGCACCATACTACCCAACCCCAGGGACTGAGGGCACTATACCAACCAACCCCAGGGACTGAGGGCACCATACCACCCAACCCCAGGGACTGAGGGCACTAAACCACCCAACCCCAGGGACTGAGGCACCATACCACCCAACCCCAGGGACTGAGAGCACCCTACCACCCAACCCCAGGGACTGAGAGCACCATACCACCCAACCCCAGGGACTGAGGGCACCATACCACCCAACCCCAGGGACTGAGGGCACCATACCCAACCCCAGGGACTGAGGCACCATACCACCCAACCCCAGGGACTGAGAGCAGCATATCACCCAACCCCAGGGACTGAGGGCACTAAACCACGCAACACCATTGACTGAGGGTAGTCCCTGTCCTTGGATTAAAAGTTGCAGAAGTGACTGTATGACTTTGATATAAGAATTCCAATCTATATTAAACATCACAATTATCCAGAAATTGATCTGAGATTCCCAAAACCTTGGAAGTCGCATCGCTTGGACCTCTGTGAACAGGACTGGTGTCCAGATGGTTCTCTGTAGGCTTCATGTATATGAGTGAGTGTACGATCGCCCTCATCCTCCTCGGTGACCTGGTGTCTTTGTAACTGTCCCCATTATTCACTGATGCATTGTTTCTCTTTCAGATTCCCAATCAGAGGATGAAGCTTCCCCCATGAAACGGCCTCGACTACTAGACAGCGGGGAAGGACCCGACAGTAACCGCCTCAAACAGAAGAGCCGACGCCGCTGCTTCCGCTGCCAAATAAAACTGGAGTTGGTACAACAGGAGTTGGGGTCTTGTCGCTGCGGTGAGCGGATCACTATTGCCTAATGTTCTACCCCACCCACCAATACTCTGGGCTGCAGGACATGTCACATGTAGAGCTTCTGCTTGTAGTATTTAGATCTTCTATTCATACAGTTGCCTCCAGAGCAGCATTCGCAATTCTGCTGTATTTCTGTTAGCTTTATGAGTGAAGGTTCTCAAATCCCTGCCTGCTGATTCAATGCATTGCGAGAGATGTGGAGCATAGGTCGGACACAGCTCTGGATGTAACAGGAGGGTAGGAATTGTAAATGCAACTCTAGATGTGACTGGAGTATGGGAATTGTAAATGCAGCTCTAGATGTGACTGGAGTATGGGAGTTGTAAATGCAGCTCTAGATGTGACTGGAGTATGGGAAGTGTAAATGCAGCTCTAGATGTGACTGGAGTGTGACTGGTTCCAGTTCTGGTTCTCTGTTGTGATTTTGTAAAATATTTTGAATGCAGCTTTGATTGTGACTAAAGTACAAGTCGCGATTAACTCAAAATGGTGCAAAATGAATAATTTAGTGTTTAGATTTGGCTGCAATGTAAGATGGGAAATAACAAATGATGCAGCGATCTGCACAGACCTCCCCGCTCCCCACAGGGCGCTTTCCCTCGGCCTCGTTTCTCAGGTCACTGCTCTGCACTATTATCACCCTCCTGATTACAGCTCATAAATTACCATTAAACATTCATCAAAATGATTTTCCCCAAAGCCAAAAATTATTTTAATGAGATAAATGTGTATCATTAATTTGCTATATACGGCGGCAGTGTAGAGTAGAGGAATCCCTGGGTGGCGGATCTCCAGATAACCTCCGACATTACTGGAGTATTCATCAGCCACCAGAAATCATGACAAGCCCAGGGTCCGTTCTCATGGCCCCCCACCCCCAGTAAGCATGACAAGCCCAGGGTCCGTTCTCATGGCCCCCCGCCCCCAGTAATCATGACAAGCCCAGGGTCCGTTCTCATGGCCCCCCGCCCCCAGTAAGCATGACAAGCCCAGGGTCCGTTCTCATGGCCCCCCGCCCCCAGTAAGCATGACAAGCCCAGGGTCCGTTCTCATGGCCCCCCGCCCCCAGTAAGCATGACAAGCCCAGGGTCCGTTCTCATGGCCCCCCGCCCCCAGTAAGCATGACACGCCCAGGGTCCGTTCTCATGGCCCCCCGCCCCCAGTAAGCATGACAAGCCCAGGGTCCGTTCTTATGGCCCCCCGCCCCCAGTAAGCATGACACGCCCAGGGTCCGTTCTCATGGCCCCCCGCCCCCAGTAAGCATGACAAGCCCAGGGTCCGTTCTCATGGCCCCCACCCCAGTAAGCATGACAAGCCCAGGGTCCGTTCTCATGGCCCCCCGCCCCCAGTAAGCATGACAAGCCCAGGGTCCGTTCTCATGGCCCCCCGCCCCCAGTAAGCATGACAAGCCCAGGGTCCATTCTCATGGCCCCCCGCCCCAGTAAGCATGACAAGCCCAGGGTCCGTTCTCATGGCTCCCCACCCCCAGTAAGCATGACAAGCTGACAAGCCCAGGGTCCGTTCTCATGGCCCCCCGCCCCCAGTAATCATGACAAGCCCAGGGTCCGTTCTCATGGCCCCCCCGCCCCCAGTAATCATGACAAGCCCAGGGTCCTGTCTTCAGCCCTCAGTAATCATGACAAGCCCAGGGTCCGTTCTCATGGCCCACCACCCCCAGTAAGCATGACAAGCCCAGGGTCCTGTCTCCAGCCCCTAGTAATCATGACAAGCTCAGGGTCTGGTCTCCAGTAATCATGAGAATCCCAGGATCCTGTCTCCAGCCTCTGAGTAATCCTAAGAAGCTCAGGGTCCAGTCTCCAGCCTCCAGTGATCATGACAAGCCCAGGGTCCTGTCTCCAGCCCCTGAGTAATCCTGAGAAGCCTCGGATCCTGTCTCCAGCCCCTGAGTAATCCTGAGAAGCCCAGGCTCCAGTCTCCCAGTAATCCTGAGAAGCCAGGATCCTGTCTCCAGCCCCCAGTAATCATGAGAAGCCCAGGATCCGGGTCTTTTTTACACAAAGAGCTGTTTACCTGGGTCGTTTCATCTTGTCTGATGCACAAGGGCAGAGCAGCATTTAAAGGACTTGCCCATTCTTATGTTGTCACCTTATAATGACACTTAAGCAACTTTTTAGCAGTCTTGACGTTCTATTTGTTCACTATTTCCATGGTCTCTGATTGCCGTCAGTGAATGGTAACATTATTGAACCAGAGACTGAGACCCTATTTGACCTAATACAGCTGAAGGATTGTTACAATTGTATCCAGTCTAGACAATCCTCTGTGAACTAAACAGCTGGAACACCAGACTGATACATTGTAAGAAGCGATCAGGACAGGAGAGAGATGTGTAGCTGAGGGTGATACATTGTAACAAACCCCGATCTGTGCGAGGACTCGATGAGGGGAAGAGACTGGACAAGTGAGCGTATGGTCTTGTCATAGGGACCGTGCACTGGGGCCCTGGGTGTTACCCCAGAATAAGGCCTGCGGGGCCACAGAGGTGGAGCAGCAGCTTTGCCCCTATTACAGGTTATTAGGCTCTGGCAGGAAATCGCGGCTCATAATAATGCTTAAGAGGCTTTGCTTTATAAATTGAACGTGTTGTGAATTGCGCTCGGCCCCTTTGTAGCCCTCGGAGCCCGAAGCAGCGAGAACAGAAGATGTCATTTTCATTACTTTTTAATGAGGTGCCAATTAAAGCCAAAGAGAGAGCTCAGGAGAGCCGAAGCCACCAGGCCCCCCGCTACCCCGCCCCCCAGTCTTTACACCTCCCTGTTTTTTTGTGCTTCCCGTCGTCCGTGAGTCTTCGCCCTGGAGCCCACTACGGGAGCGCTGCCAAGAGAAGGAGGGAGAAATTCATTAAATTACAATCTCATCTGCTGCGCATACAGACAAATTCCGCTCGGCTTTGATCTTCAAAAGAGCAATTTGTAGGATGAGTTGTGCGCCCTCACCCAGCCGAGCGGGAGCGGCCAGGGGAATAGCTAATTGTTTAGGATCTTTGCTTCGTGCTAGCACCGCGCCAAGACAAGTCGCGGTCCTGGACCCCTGGATGCTGAAAGGGAACGGGGTCTGCAGACCATAGTCACTGTTTATAGCAGCCTGTGCACTGCTTGGAGACAGGTCCCCAGGTTTAGAAAAACATGGAAACTTTTGTTTTCAAAATACAGCGCCGCCCCTATCCACAGGCTGTGTGCGGTACTGCACTTTGTCATCATTCAAGTGAATAGGGATGAGCTGCAGTATCATCCACAACCAAAAGAAAGAAGGCACACGAGTCCAGTTACCCCCCATATATTACTATAGAGCTGAGCTGCAAAACCGGACACAATGTGGAATCTTCCAGAATCAGCTGACTGCTGGGAGGTGGTGACAGATAACTCTGGGGGAGCAAGTGCCCTCCTCATCCCTCTTATCGTGTACTTTTGGTGCTTAGTCGTCTGATCCCTCTGCAATGCACTGTTGATGCTCGGACCTGTGATCCCACCTTGCAGTGTTGTAGTGTGCTGATGGCGCTCGTAGCTGTGATCCCACCTTGCAGTGTTGTAGGGTATTGGTGGCACTCGGACCTGTTATCAGACCCTGCAGTGTTGGATTGTACTGATGGCGCTCGGACCTGTGATCCCACCTTGCAGTATTGTAGTTTGCTGATGGTGCTTGGACCTGTGTTGCCACCTTGCAGTGTTGTAGGGTATGGTGGCACTCAGACTGTGATCCCACCTTGCAGTGTAGTAGTGTACTGATGGCGCTCGTAGCTGTGATCCCACCTTGCAGTGTTGTAGGGTATTGGTGGCGCTCGGACCTGTTATCAGACCCTGCAGTGTTGGATTGTACTGATGGCGCTCGGACCTGTGATCCCACCTTGCAGTATTGTAGTTTGCTGATGGTGCTTGGACCTGTGTTGCCACCTTGCAGTGTTGTAGGGTATTGGTGGCACTCAGACCTGTGATCCCACCTTGCAGTGTAGTAGTGTACTGATGGCGCTCGTAGCTGTGATCCCACCTTGCAGTATAGTAGTGTACTGATGGCACTCAGACCATGCATTGTTGGATTGTGCTGATGCGCTCAGACCTGCAGTGTTGGATTCTGCTGATGGCGCTCAGACCTGTGATCCCACGTTGCAGTGTTGTAGTGTGCTGATGGTGCTCGGACCTGTGATCCCACCTTGCAGTATTGTAGTGTGCTGATGGTGCTTGGACCTGTGTTCCACCTTGCAGTGTTGTAGGTATTGGTGGCACTCGGACCTGTGATCCCACCTTGCAGTGTTGTAGGTATTGGTGGCACTCGGACCTGTGATCCCACCTTGCAGTGTAGTAGTGTACTGATGGTGCTCGGACTTGTGATCCCACTTGCAGTGTTGGATTGTGCTGATGGGCTCTTGGACCTGTGATCCCACCTTGCAGTGTTGGATTGTGCTGATGGCTCTTGGACCTGTGATCCCACCTTGCAGTGTTGGATTGTGTGATGGCTCTTGGACCTGTGATCCCACCTTGCAGTGTTGGATTGTGCTGATGGCTCTTGGACCTGTGATCCCACCTTGCAGTGTTGGATTGTGCTGATGGCTCTTGAACCTGTGATCCCACCTTGCAGTGTTGGATTGTGCTGATGGCTCTTGGACCTGTGATCCCACCTTGCAGTATTGTAGTGTACTGATGGCGCTCGGACCTGTGATCAGACCCTGCAGTGTTGCAGTGTGCTGATGGTGCTCGGACCTGTGATCCCACCTTGCAGTGTTGGATTGTGCTAATGGCTCTTGTTCCTGTGATCCCACGTTGCAGTGTGCTGATGGTGCTCGGACCTGTGATCCCACCTTGCAGTGTTGGATTGTGCTAATGGCTCTTGTTCCTGTGATCCCACGTTGCAGTGTGCTGATGGTGCTCGGACCTGTGATCCCACCTTGCAGTGTTGGATTGTGCTGATGGCTCTTGTTCCTGTGATCCCACGTTGCAGTGTGCTGATGGTGCTCGGACCTGTGATCCCACCTTGCAGTGTTGGATTGTGCTGATGGCTCTTGTTCCTGTGATCCCACGTTGCAGTGTGCTGATGGTGCTCGGACCTGTGATCAGACTCTGCAGTGTTGGATTGTGCTGATGGCGCTCGGACCTGTGATTTCCGCCTGCTGCGTACTAATGGCGCTTGGCACATTCTCCTTTCAGTCCAGATTTTCCCGATTTCCAGTTCTCTTTTAAAATATTACTTTTCTTATTTCCGAGCTGGAAGGTGACTTTAGACGGTAAGAGCCGCCCACGAGCCGTGCACTTAAGAAATCGCTTAAATTGAAACTGCTACAGAAAATGAGACCAGCAGAGTTAAAAGGCGGTGTGTTTGTAAAATCAGCACAGAACAGATCAGTGTGAGTCCGGTAATATCGCTGCCGCCTGCCCGGCTCCTGGAGGAAAGCACAAGACCGACGTGACTGAACTGAGAACTGCTGCACCTGCGCTGCTGCGGCTGCCAGTGACATTACACACAATATACACACTATACGCTGAGCCCAGAACATGGATAATATTTTATTATTTTTTCTAATATTCACTAGCCATTTTGCTATTCACATTTCATATATTTCACATTGACATGCTATAACACCATTGAGTGCAACCTTTTTCGTAAACTGTACATGTAAGTAGCTGTTTTTTGTATCACCTATTCAGACTAGATTTGACGTGTCAGTTTTCTGTTGTTTCAATGTTAGGGCTCATACTCACATGCGAGGAAATCGTCCGATGCTCGCATGTGAAATCCTAGCTCTGGCGCCGGCACTCGGGAGTGGAGCGAGTGGCTGCATGTATTTATATAGTCATTACACACAGAGTGATCTATTCTATAGAGTCATTACACAGAGTGATCTATTCTATAGATCATTACACACAGAGTGATCTATTCTATAGTCATTACACACAGAGTGATCTATTCTATAGAGTCATTACACACAGAGTGATCTATTCTATAGAGTCATTACACACAGAGTGATCTATTCTATAGAGTCATTACACACAGAGTGATCTATTCTATAGTCATTACACACAGAGTGATCTATTCTATAGAGTCATTACACACAGAGTGATCTATTCTATAGAGACATTACACACAGAGTGATCTATTCTATACAGTCATTACACACAGAGTGATCTATTCTATAGAGACATTACACACAGAGTGATCTATTCTATAGAGTCATTACACACAGAGTGATCTATTCTATAGAGTCATTACACACAGAGTGATCTATTCTATAGAGTCATTACACAGAGTGATCTATTCTATAGAGTCATTACACACAGAGTGATCTATTCTATAGAGTCATTACACACAGAGTGATCTATTCTATAGAGTCATTACACACAGAGTGATCTATTCTATAGAGTCATTACACACAGAGTGATCTATTCTATAGAGTCATTACATACAGAGTGATCTATTCTATAGAGTCATTACACACAGAGTGATCTATTCTATAAGTCATTACACACAGAGTGATCTATTCTATAGAGTCATTACACACAGAGTGATCTATTCTATAGAGTCATTACACACAGAGTGATCTATTCTATAGAGTCATTACACACAGAGTGATCTATTCTATAGAGTCATTACACACAGAGTGATCTATTCTATAGAATCATTACACACAGAGTGATCTATTCTATAGAGACATTACACACAGAGTGATCTATTCTATAGAGTCATTACACACAGTGATCTATTCTATAGAGTCATTACACACAGAGTGATCTATTCTATAGAGTCATTACACACAGAGTGATCTATTCTATAGAGTCATTACACACAGTGATCTATTCTATAGAGTCATTACACACATAGTGATCTATTCTAATAGTCATTACACACAGTGATCTATTCTATAGAGTCATTACACACAGTGATCTATTCTATAGAGTCATTACACACAGAGTGATCTATTCTATAGTCATTACACACACAGTGATCTATTCTATAGAGTCATTACACACAGAGTGATCTATTCTATAGAGACATTACACAGAGTGATCTATTCTATAGTCATTACACACAGAGTGATCTATTCTATAGAGACATTACACACAGAGTGATCTATTCTATAGAGTCATTACACACAGAGTGATCTATTCTATAGAGACATTACACACAGAGTGATCTATTCTATAGTCATTACACACAAGTGATCTATTCTAAGAGTCATTACACACAGAGTGATCTATTCTATAGAGACATTACACACAGGTGATCTATATCTTAGAGATCATTACACACAGAGTGATCTATTCTATAGAGTCATTACACAGAGTGATCTATTCTATAGAGCATTACACACAGAGTGATCTATTCTATAGAGCATTACACACAGTGATCTATTCTATAGAGCATTACACACAGAGTGATCTATTCTATAGAGTCATTACACACAGAGTGATCTATTCTATAGATCATTACACACAGAGTGATCTATTCTATAGTCATTACACACGAGTGATCTATTTATAGAGCATTACACACAGAGTGATCTATTCTATAGTCATTACACACAGAGTGATCTATTCTATAAGTCATTACACACAGAGTGATCTATTCTATAAGCATTACAACAGAGTGAATCATTCTAAGTCATTACACACAGGTGATCTATTCTATAGAGACATTACACACAGAGTGATCTATTCTATAGTCATTACCACAGTGATCTATTCTATAGAGTCATTACACAGAGGGATCTATTCATATAGTCATTGCACACAGTGATCTATTCTATATAGTCATTACACACAGAGTGATCTATTCTAAGAGTCATTACACACAGAGTGATCTATTCTATAGTCATTACACACAGTGATCTATTCTATAGAGTCATTACACACAGAGTGATCTATTCTATAGATCATTACACACAGTGATCTATTCTTAGTCATTACACACAGAGTGATCTATTCTATAGAGACATTACACACAGTGATCTATTCTATAGATTCATTACACACAGAGTGATCTATTCTATAGAGACATTACACACAGAGTGATCTATTCTATAGTCATTACACACAGGTATCTATTCTATAGAGACATTACACAGAGTGATCTATTCTATAGAGTCATTACACACAGAGTGATCTATTCTATAGTCATTACACACAGTGATCTATTCTATAGAGACATTACACACAGAGTGATCTATTCTATAGGTCATTACACACAGAGTGATCTATTCTATAGAGTCATTACACACAGAGTGATCTATTCTATAGAGTCATTACACACAGAGTGATCTATTCTATAGAGACATTATACAGTGATCTATTCTATAGAGTCATTACACACAGAGTGATCTATTCTATAGAGTCATTACACACAGAGTGATCTATTTCACGTGTTTCTTTCTGGTAATGTTGATGATTATTGGTTACAGCCAATGAAAACCCAAAACTCATTATCTCAGTAAATTAGAATAATTATTAACAATAAACACCTGTAAAGGCTCCTAAGCGTTTATAAAGGTCCCTTAGTCTGGTCCAGTAGCTTCACAATCATGGGGAAGACTGCTGACCTGACAGATGTCCAGAAGGCAGTCACTGACACACTCCACAAGGCGGGGAAGTCACAAAAGATCATTGGTAAAGAAGCCGGTTGTTCACACAGTGCTGTTTCCAAGCAGATTAATGGAAAGTGGAGTGGAAGGAAAAAGTGTGGTAGAAAAAGGAGCACAAGCAACCGGGATAACCGCAGCCTGGAAAGGATTGTTACGAAAAGTCCATTCAGAAATGTGGGGGAGATTCACAGGGAGTGGACGCTGCTGGAGTCATTGCTTCACGAGCCACCACACACAGACGTGTCCAGGACATGGGCTCAAGTGTCACATTCCTAGTGTCACCCACTCATGACCAATAGACAACGCCAGAAGCGTCTTACCTGGGCCAAGGAGAAGAAGAACCGGACTGTTGTCAGTGGTCCAAGGTGTTGTGTTCAGATGAAAGTAGACTTTGCATTTCATTTGGAAATCGCGGTCCCAGAGTCTGGAGGAAGACTGAGAGGCCACAATTCAAGCTGCTGGAGGTCTAGTGTGAAGTCTCCACCATCAGTGATGGTTTGGGGAGTCATGTCATCTGCTGGTGTAGGTCCACTGTGTTTTATCAAGACCAAAGTCAGCGCAGCCATCTACCAGGACGTTTTAGAGCTCTTCATGCTTCCCTCTGCCGACAAGCTTTATGGAGATGGAAATATCATTCTCCAGCAGGACTTGGCCCCTGTCCACACTGCCAAAAGTACCAATACCTGGTGTACACACAACAGTATCACTGTGCTTGATTGTCAGTAAACTCGCCTGACCTTAACCCCATAGAGAATCGAAGGAGTATTGTCAAGAGGAAGATGAGACACCAGATCCCACAATGCAGACGAGCTGAAGGCTGCTATCAAAGCAACCTGGGCTTCCATAACCCCTCAGCAGTGCCACAGGCTGATCGCCTCCATGCCACGCCGCATTGATGCAGGAATTGATGCAAAAGGAGTGACGACCAAGTACTGAATGCATTTACTGATCATACATTTCAGATTTTACAATCATTCCTCAAGCTGGTGTTATAAAGTATCTAATTTCCTGAGATAATGACTTTTGGGTTCTCATTCGCTGTAAGCCATAATCATCAACATTAACAGAAATAAACACGTGAAATAGATCACTCTGTGTGTAATGACTCTATAGAATAGATCACTCTGTGTGTAATGACTCTATAGAATAGATCACTCTGTGTGTAATGTCTCTATAGAATAGATCACTCTGTGTGTAATGTCTCTATAGAATAGATCACTCTGTGTAATGACTATAGAATAGATCACTGTGTGTGTAATGACTCTGTAGAATAGATCACTCTGTGTGTAATGACTCTATAGAATAGATCACTCTGTGTAATGACTATAGAATAGATCACTCTGTGTGTAATGACTCTGTAGAATAGATCACTCTGTGTGTAATGACTCTATAGAATAGATCACTCTGTGTGTAATGACTCTATAGAATAGATCACTCTGTGTGTAATGACTCTATAGAATAGATCACTCTGTGTGTATGTCTCTATAGAATAGATCACTCTGTGTGTAATGTACTCTATAGAATAGATCACTCTGTGTGTAATGACTCTATAGAATAGATCACTCTGTGTGTAATGACTATAGAACAGATCACTGTGTGTAATGACTCTATAGAATAGATCACTCTGTGTTAATGACTCTATAGAATAGATCACTCTGTGTGTAATGACTCTATAGAATAGATCACTGTGTGTAATGCTCTAAAATAGATCACTCTGTGTAATGACTCTAAGAATAGATCACTCTGTGTGTAATGACTATAGAATAGATCACTCTGTGTGTAATGACTCTATAGAATAGATCACTCTGTGTGTAATGACTATAGAATAGATCACTCTGTGTGTAATGACTATAGAATAGATCACTCTGTGTGTAATGACTCTATAGAATAGATCACTCTGTGTGTAATGTCTCTATAGAATAGATCACTCTGTGTGTAATGACTATAGAATAGATCACTCTGTGTGTAATGACTCTATAGAATTGATCACTCTGTGTGTAATGACTCTATAGAATAGATCACTCTGTGTAATGACTCTATAGAATAGATCACTGTGTAATGACTCTATAGAATAGATCACTCTGTGTGTAATGTCTCTATAGAATAGATCACTCTGTGTAATGACTATAGAATAGATCACTCTGTGTAATGACTCTATAGAATAGATCACTCTGTGTGTAATGACTCTATAGAATAGATCACTGTGATGAACGTGCACACGGTCCGCCACTCGGTAGCCCGGGTATCACTGCTTGTGATCTCTCCGTGCCGCAAATGTTACGAAAACGCGCACACACACGACGGCTGCTGCCGTCCGACCCAGTAAACTGCAGATATTTATAATTATCCCACTTCCACTTAGGAACTTGCAGCTCTCTGGCGCCCCCCTTAACCTCAGGTCAGTCAGGGAACTGCACCTAGGATAATTATCGCCAGACGGGCCGCTTGGATGTGTGCTGGGCCAGCACTGCTGGCTATTGGGCACGCTGCAGTGAGGGAATTATAATTACTCCGGGCCGCAGCCAGACAGTACCCTTATAAAACCCGCTCCGTCACTGCCAACGCCACCCAATAGGTTAACACTTTACACCCCTTCTTTTAGCTGCCACCAGCTACGATTTACTTAATGAACAATTTATCAAGAGGGTCCGTAGCAACCCCAAAACAGTAGCGTAGTACTTCAGGCACGTGCAAATTCGTTTATAGAGCAGGAGAAACAAACTAATAATTTTATAGGTTTATTCCTTAAAAGGCAGGCAATGCTTATAGTTTTAAAAAAAAGGTAACAAGCTGAGGCAATACAGTTATGTACAATGCAGTTAGAAATAAAACAGGATTAAAGGTGAAAATAACTTACATGGTAGTTACATAGGTATAGGCAAGACTGGCTGGGGGAGGAGCCACACGTCATAGTTCATGTGCAGATCTCTTAAGGGCCCGTCTCACATAGCGATATCGCTACCGAGATCGGTGATGAGTCACTAGTTTTGTGACGCAGCAGCGAGCTCACCAGCGATATCGCTGTGTGTGACATTCAGCGACGATCAGCCCCCCTGCTGGGTATCGCTGATCGTCGCTGAAATGTCAGGACCTTTTTTTGATCGCTGGTCTCCCGCTGACAGGCACGCATCGCTGCGTGTGACAGGCGGGAGACCAGCGATCTGCTGGTAACCAAGGTACACAGCGGGTTTCCAGTCGCGGGGCTGTGCCTAGAAACCCGCTGTGTACCTTGGATTCCAGCGCCCTGATGCAGGGAGCTGGTATCCAAGGTACACAGCGGGTTTCCAGGCACCGCGCAGCGCTTGGAAACCCGCTGTGTACCTTGGATACCAGCTCCCTGCATCAGTGCGCTGGTATCCAACGTACACTGCGGGTAACTAAGCGATGTTACCCGCAGTGTCGCTGTCCCAGATCGCTGCCTGAGCTGCCTGTTTGGCAGCTCAGCAGCGATCATGTAGCGATACACCAGCGATCCTGACAAGTGCATATCGTTGTCGGGATCGCTGGTGTATCGTTATGTGAGACCCAGCCTTTAGTCAAGTCATCACAGCGTGGAATGGCTGGGGGGGGTCTAACTGCAGACTTATACATATGGGCTTGTGACCTCATAAAAAGGGTGGAGTTACCGGGGTCCTCCTCTTGCTCTAAAGGGTTAGTCTTGGTTCAGAAAACTCATAACGATCCTAACTAAGAGATGGAGTCTTTTACAGCCATGCACAGCATACCATTGTACTCCGCAAGATGTTGGCGTGCATTTAAATCTAAACGCAGAGTGCCTGGGTGGATCGGCTAAGCAGAAATCTGTTTCTTGGGTTCTGTTGCAGCTGGAGCCGGGAAAAACATGGGCCAGGAAGCCCCGTCGACGCAGGTCGCAGAACTGCTACTTTCGTATTTTTATTATACTCCCACATTGCATTGCGTCCGAATGAATGAATTCCCATTATTGTCTATGAGAGGAAAAGCACATGGGCAGACAATGCAGAACCCTGCGGTGAGGAGGGAAACTCCAGCGCTGGCAGCTCAGATTACACTAAGCCTGAGTGCAGGCTGGGGGGAAGGAAAGCGCAGCTATACACAGGCTGCTAAATGTAGTAGATGTCATCACAATCACTCTGTGTGTAATGACTATAGAATAGATCACTGTGTGTAATGACTCTATAGAATAGATCACTCTGTGTGTAATGACTATAGAATAGATCACTGTGTGTAATGTCTCTATAGAATAGATCACTCTGTGTGTAATGGCTCTATAGAATAGATCACTGTGTGTAATGACTCTATAGAATAGATCACTCTGTGTGTAATGACTATAGAATAGATCACTGTGTGTAATGTCTCTATAGAATAGATCACTCTGTGTGTAATGGCTCTATAGAATAGATCACTCTGTGTGTAATGACTCTATAGAATAGATCACTCTGTGTGTAATGACTCTATAGAATAGATCACTCTGTGTGTAATGACTCTATAGAATAGATCACTCTGTGTGTATGTCTCTATAGAATATCACTCTGTGTGTAATGCCTATAGAATAGATCACTCTGTGTGTAATGACTCTATAGAATAGATCACTCTGTGTGTAATGACTCTATAGAATAGATCACTCTGTGTGTAATGACTCTATAGAATAGATCACTCTGTGTGAATGACTCTATAGAATAGATCACTCGTGTGTAATGCTCTATAGAATGATCACTCTGTGTGTAATGACTCTATAGAATAGATCATCTGTGTGTAATGACTCTATAGAATAGATCACTCTGTGTGTAATGACTTATAGAATAGATCACTCTGTGTGTAATGACTCTATAGAATAGATATCTGTGTGTAATGACTCTATAGAATAGATCACTCTGTGTGTAATGACTATAGAATAGATCACTTGTGTGTAATGACTCTATAGAATAGATCACTCTGTGTGTAATGACTCTATAGAATAGATCACTCTGTGTGTAATGACTATAGAATAGATCATCTGTGTGTAATGACTCTATAGAATAGATCACTCTGTGTGTAATGCTCTATAGAATAGATCACTCTGTGTGTAATGACTCTATAGAATAGATCATTCTGTGTGTAATGACTCTATAGAATAGATCACTCTGTGTGTAATGACTCTATAGAATAGATCACTCTGTGTGTAATGACTCTATAGAATAGATCACTCTGTGTGTAATGACTCTATAGAATAGATCACTCTGTGTGTAATGACTCTATAGAATAGATCATCTGTGTGTAATGACTCTATAGAATAGATCACTCGTGTGTAATGACTCTATAGAATAGATCACTCTGTGTGTAATGACTCTATAGAATAGATCACTCTGTGTGTAATGACTCTATAGAATAGATCACTCTGTGTGTAATGACTCTATAGAATAGATCACTCTGTGTGTAATGACTCTATAGAATAGATCACTCTGTGTGTAATGACTCTATAGAATAGATCACTCTGTGTGTAATGACTCTATAGAATAGATCACTCTGTGTGTAATGACTCTATAGAATAGATCACTCTGTGTGTAATGACTCTATAGAATAGATCACTCTGTGTGTAATGACTCTATAGAATAGATCACTCTGTGTGTAATGACTCTATAGAATAGATCACTCTGTGTGTAATGACTCTATAGAATAGATCACTCTGTGTGTAATGACTCTATAGAATAGATCACTCTGTGTGTAATGACTCTATAGAATAGATCACTCTGTGTGTAATGACTCTATAGAATAGATCACTCTGTGTGTAATGACTCTATAGAATAGATCACTCTGTGTGTAATGACTCTATAGAATAGATCACTCTGTGTGTAATGACCTATAGAATAGATCACTCTGTGTGTAATGACTCTATAGAATAGATCACTCTGTGTGTAATGACTCTATAGAATAGATCACTCTGTGTGTAATGATTATAGAATAGATCACTCTAGTAGTGTAATGACTCTATAGAATAGATCACTCTGTGTGTAATGATCTATAGAATAGATCACTCTAGCGTCACTGTGTTAATGACTCTATAGAATAGATCACTCTGTAGTTAATGGACTCTATATGGCAATAGATCACTCTGTGTGTAATGACTCTAATAGAATATATCACCACTGTGTTAACTGGATCTATAAATAGATATCACTATGTAAGATATATGACACTGCGTCACTATATACTGCGCACACTCTTGTGTATGACCTATAATATACACTGCACATATTAACTGCCAATATATATCACTGCGCTACACTTAATTACACTGCGCACCTATATACACTGGCACACTATATACTTGTGTATACATGAATTATACATGCGCACACTATACACAGCGCACACTATATACACAGCGCACACTTATACACTGCGCACCTATACATGTGACACTATCACTGCGCACACTATATACACTGCGCACACTATATACACTGCCACACTATATACACTGCGCACACTATATACACTGCGCACACTATATACTTTGATAATACCATTATACACTGCCAATATATACACTGCGCACACTATATACACATGCGCACACTATAATGCCACACTATACCTGCACACTTATATACACTGCGCACTCTATAACTGCGCACACTATATACACTGCGCACACTATATACACTGCGCACACTATACACTGCGCACACTATATACACTGCGCACACTATATACACTGCGCACACTATATACACTGCGCACACTATATACTATGGCAACACTAATACACTGCGCACACTAATATACACTGGCCACACTATATACACAGCGCACACTATATACACGCGCACACCTATACACTGCCACACTCTTACACTGCCCACTATATACACTGCCACACTATATACACGCCACACTTATACACTGCCACACTATATACACTGCCCACACTTATACTTAGCCACATTATACACTGCGCACACTTATCACTGGACATTATACACTGCGCACACTTTTACATGCGCATATATACACTGCGCACACTATATACACTGCGCACACTTATACACTGCGCACACTATACACTGCGCACACTATTACACTGCGCACACTAATACACGGCACACTAATACACAGGCACACTAAATACACAGGCACACTAAATACACTGCCACACTTATACACTGCGCACACTAAATACACGGCACACTAATACAAGGCACTATATACACTGCGCACATATATACTTTGTGTAACCATATTTATATACATGCGCACACTATATACCAGCGCCACTATATACACAGGCACACTATACACAGCGCTCATATATACACGCACACACTATATACCTGCGAACACTAATACACTGCGCACACTATATACACTGCGCACACTTATACACTGCGCACACTATATACACTGCGCACACTAAATACACAGGGCACACTAATACACAGGCACGCTAAATACACAGGGCACACTATATACACTGCGCACACTATATACTTTGTGTATACCATATATTATATACACTGCGCAAACTATATACACAGCGCACACTATATACACAGCGCACACTATATACACAGCGCACACTATATACAGCGCACTCTATATACACTGCGAACACTATATACACTGCGCACACTATTATACTGCGCACACTATATACACTGCGCACACTATATACACTGCGCACACTATATACACAGCGCACACTAAATACACAGCGCACACTATATACACTGCGCACACTATATACTTTGTGTATACCATATACACTGCGCACACTATATACACTGCGCACACTATATACTTTGTGTATACATATATTATATACACTGCGCACACTATATACTTTGTGTATACCATATATTATATACACTGTGCACACTATATGCTTGTGTATACCATATATACACTGCGTACACTATATACACTGCGCACACTCTATACACTGCGCACAACTCTATACACTGCACACTCTATACACATGCGCACACTTTATACACTGCGCACACTCTATACACTGCGCACACTATATACACTGCGCACACTATATACACTGCCACACTATATACACTGCCCACACTCTTACACTGCCCACACTCATATACACTGCGCACACTATATACACTGCCCACACTATATACACTGCGCACACTATATACTTTGTGTATACCATATATACACTACGTACACTATATACACTGCGTACACTGTGTACACTGCGCACACTATATACTTTGTGTATACCATATATTATACACTGCGCACACTATATACTTTGTGTATACCATATATACACTAGTACACTATATACACTGCGTACACTATGTACTCTGCGCACACTATATACTTTGTGTATACCATATATACACTGCGTACACTATATACACTACGTACACTATATACACTGCGTACACTATGTACACTGCGCACACTATATACTTTGTGTATACCATATATACACTGCGTACACTATATACACTGCGTACACTATATACACTGCGTACACTATGTACACTGCGCACACTATATACTTTGTGTATACCATATATTATATACACTGCGCACACTATATACTTTGTGTATACCATATATTATATACACTGCGCACACTATATACTTTGTGTATACCATATATTATATACACTGCGCACACTATATACTTTGTGTATACCATATATTATATACACTGCGCACACTATATACTTTGTGTATACCATAGATACACTGCGTACACTATATACACTGCGTACACTATATACAGTGCGCACACTATATACTTTGTGTATACCATATATTATATACACTGCGCACACTATATACTTTGTGTATACCATATATTATATACACTTCGCACACTATATACTTTGTGTATACCATATATACACTACATACACTATATACACTGCGTACACTGTGCACACTATATACTTTGTGTATACCATATATTATATACACTGCGCACACTATTACTTTGTGTATACCATATATTATATACACTGCGCACACTATATACTTTGTGTATACCATATATTATATACACTGCGCACACTATATACTTTGTGTATACCATATATACACTACGTACACTATATACAGTGCGTACACTGTGCACACTATATACTTTGTGTATACCATATATGGTATACACAAAGTATATAGTGTGCGCAGTGTATATAATATATTATATACACTGCGCACACTATATACTTTGTGTATACCATATATACACTACGTACACTATATACACTGCGTACACTGTGCACACTATATACTTTGTGTATACCATATATTATATACACTGCGCACACTATATACTTTGTGTATACCATAGATACACTGCGTACACTATATACAGTGCCCACACCACACACTGGACGTGGCACACTTTCATTGGTATGGACCGGCACATTCAGGCTTCCTCGCTGCTGCTGGGCTCATGTATCCGCCAGTGATTTCTTGTTGGAGCCTCTCCGGTTAGTTGCTGCCCCTCTGTATGCAGCGCACTCACCCACATGCTGTTACCATCCTGACATTTTGTGCACGAGATGCGCGAGTGTTATAATGTGTCCCTGCATTTCATTACCAGGTGTGGGAAACTCATTTTGATTCTTGCAGAAAAGCAAATCAGAAATTGGAAACCGGCAAAACCTTGTAAATCCTGGAAGCTGAGAAATCTGCATTTACCCAGAGCTGCAATCACTGCCGGCTGACACCAGATAGATGGACCATGAGTGGGGGAATCTGTGGTTAGAGCGGGTCTCTTCAGACCCCTTAGTATCAGTCAGGAGGTGTTCATGGGTCGGTGCAGGTTTTGCATTGAGTGGCTCCTAAGTTTGATTAAAGTTGCAGACGTCTTTTGAACTTTATTGAAGCTCATGCAAAAAATTGCATCGAAATGACAAAGTTGTCCTGTTCTTTGTGTCAGTGTCCTGATTCCTGCACCAGTTCCCTTGAGTTTGTCCCCGCTGTCATGATAAAGCATCCACTGGGTGGGATGTCTCTTGAGCCTTTTAGCACGTGGTCTGCACCCATCCAGATTGACCAAGCTCCATTGCATTTTGGTGTCCCTGGCCATTCCTGATGGAGTGATGTGGTGGCTTCTCCGTGCTGGCCCTCTTGGCCTGCTAGCCATAGCATGGCTTACTCTCTCGTCTGCTGACTCCAGTCTTTTACACATAGCTTGTGGTAATGATTCCAGCTATGGTCCTGTATCCTGACGGTTACCATTGCAGCCAGATTCCTTTGCCCAAGCTCATTGGCTGAACTGCCACACCGCAACTTATAAAGCCATCGCGTCATGGCCTCCAAACCACTACCAATCTCTCCAATAGCGATGATGCTTCCACACTCCAGTTCCCCACTTCTTTTCTACGTGTCCAATCCGGCACTACACTGTATCCAGCGACCATGGCTTCCCAAGGTGGACATGTCCATCTTACAGGCCAACCAGACCTCCAGTAGCCTCTACACGTGGACCATCCGCAGCCTCTGTCAGTGCCTGACCTCTCCCTATTATGTCCTCCTTTTTGCAGAGTAGTGGCTCATGCTCCAACGTCATCCGGCTATTCCTGTGCCCTGCCAGTCCCGCTATTCCCGTGGCCCTGCCAGTCCCGCTATTCCCGTGCCCTGCCAGTCCGCTATTCCCGTGCCCTGCCAGTCCGGCTTTTCCCGTGCCTGCCAGTCCGACTATTCCCGTGCTCTGCCAGTCCTACTATTCCCGTGCACTGCCAAATCCTACTATTCCCGTGCACTGCCAGTCCGACTATTACCGTGCCCTACCAGTCGGCTATTCCCGTGCCCTGCCAGTCCCGCTATTCCCGTGCCCTGCCAGTCCGGCTATTCCCGTGCCCTGCCAGTCCGGCTTCCCGTGCCCTGCCAGTCCCGCTATTCCGTGCCCTGCCAGTCCCGCTATTCCGTGCTCTGCCAGTCCCCCTATTCCGTGCACTGCCATTCCGGCTATTACCGTGCCCTGCCAGTCCGGCTATTACCGTGCCCTGCCAGTCCGGCTATTCCGTGCCCTGCCAGTCCGCTATTCCCGTGCCCTGCCAGTCCGCTATTCCCGTGCCCTGCCAGTCCGACTATTCCCGTGCTCTGCCAGTCCGACTATTCCCGTGCCCTGCCAGTCCGACTATTCCCGTGCCCTGCCAGTCCGACTATTCCCGTGCCTGCCAGTCCGACTATTCCCGTGCACTGCCAGTCCGACTATTACCGTGCCCTGCCAGTCCGACTATTCCCGTGCCCTGCCAGTCCGACTATTCCCGTGCCCTGCCAGTGCGACTATTCCCGTGCCCTGCCAGTGCGACTATTCCCGTGCCCTGCCAGTCCGACTATTCCCGTGCCCTGCCAGTCCGTCTATTCCCGTGCCTGCCAGTCCGACTATTACCGTGCCCTGCCAGTCCGACTATTCCCGTGCCCTGCCAGTCCGACTATTCCCGTGCCCTGCCAGTCCGACTATTCCCGTGCCCTGCCAGTCCGACTAGTCCCGTGCCCTGCCAGTCCGACTATTCCCGTGCCCTGCCAGTCCGACTATTCCCGTGCCCTGCCAGTCGACTATTCCCGTGCCCTGCCAGTCCGACTATTCCCGTGCCCTGCCAGTCCGACTATTCCCGTGCCCTGCCAGTCCGACTATTCCCGTGCTCTGCCAGTCCGACTATTCCCGTGCCTGCCAGTCCGACTATTACCGTGCCCTGCCAGTCCGACTATTCCCGTGCCCTGCCAGTCCGACTATTCCCGTGCCCTGCCAGTGCGACTATTCCCGTGCCCTGCCAGTGCGACTATTCCCGTGCCCTGCCAGTCCGACTATTCCCGTGCCCTGCCAGTCCGCTATTCCCGTGCCCTGCCAGTCCGACTATTACCGTGCCCTGCCAGTCCGACTATTCCCGTGCCCTGCCAGTCCGACTATTCCCGTGCCCTGCCAGTCCGACTATTCCCGTGCCCTGCCAGTCCGACTATTCCCGTGCCCTGCCAGTCCGACTATTCCCGTGCCCTGCCAGTCCGACTATTCCCGTGCCCTGCCAGTCGACTATCCGTGCCTGCCAGTCCGACTATTCCCGTGCCCTGCCAGTCCGACTATTCCGTGCCCTGCCAGTCCGACTATTCCCGTGCCCTGCCAGTCCGACTATTACCGTGCCCTGCCAGTCCGACTATTCCCGTGCCCTGCCAGTCCGACTATTCCCGTGCCCTGCCAGTCCGACTATTCCGTGCCCTGCCAGTCCGACTATTCCCGTGCCCTGCCAGTCCGACTATTCCCGTGCCCTTCCAGTCCGACTATTACCGTGCCCTGCCAGTCCGACTATTCCGTGCCCTGCCAGTCCGACTATTCCCGTGCCCTGCCAGTCCGACTATTCCCGTGCCCTGCCAGTCCGACTATTCCCGTGCCCTGCCAGTCCGACTATTCCCGTGCCCTGCCAGTCCGACTATTCCGTGCCCTGCAGTCCGACTATTCCGTGCCCTGCCAGTCCGACTATTCCCGTGCCCTGCCAGTATGACTATTCCCGTGCCCTGCCAGTATGACTATCGCTTTCCAACCGTGCCCTGCCAGTCCGACTATTCCCGTGCCCTGCCAGTCCGACTATTCCCGTGCCCTGCCAGTCCGACTATTCCCGTGCCCTGCCAGTCCGACTATTCCCGTGCCCTGCCAGTCCGACTATTCCCGGCTGCCCATGCCAGTCCGATATTCCCGTGCCCTGCCAGTCCGACTATTCCCGTGCCCTGCCAGTCCGCTATTCCCGTGCCCTGCCAGTCCGACTATTCCGTGCCTGCAGTCCGCTATTCCCGTGCCCTGCCAGTCCGACTATTCCCGTGCCCTGCCAGTCCGACTATTCCCGTGCCCTGCCAGTCCGACTATTCCCGTGCCCTGCCAGTCCGACTATTCCCGTGCCATGCTGCATTCCGATTCTCACTGCAGCTGCCATCCGATGTGTGAATGCGATTTCCGTGCACCATTATTTCCGCCACTCTCAGATCAGACATGCACTACAAAGTGTTATAGTGCGGTCTCTGATTTACAGTTTTCTTCACTTTTGGTTATTTCTGCCGTGTTTGCTCTCTAGTCAAGTGGATTTTTGCAGCCATGTTTTCGTGTGTGGATGTTCAGTCAGTGAAGCCCAAGGCCGTTGTCCTGGTCGGGCTCCAGCTGGCCTCAATATCTGACGGCAGCGGATGCTGAAACTCTACGAGACGAGCCAAACACGGTCGGTTACACACAGACTACAGAGCACATTACAGGGTATGTGATCCCCGAATCTGGAGGGCAATGGCCGGAACCTGTGCTGTGTGATGTTGTGCAGATGCTTCTCCATGGATCAAAGAATTCACACGGCACTGAAAACCACAGAACGTGAAGTGAAGGCGATAGATTTAAAGGGCCCTCTGATAGGATAACACTTCACCCTGGAAATCTGTCTGACAACCAATATGGCCTTTAGCTCACATTGGTGTTGTCACCCAGCTGTATCTAGCTATGTGGTTGTGCGGGGGATGGCGCTGGGTGCCTGTGTGGGCTGCCATGCTGCAAGAAATGTTACTCCAGTCATAGCATAAAGTAAGAGGGTGTGCTACGTCCCACCCGCCCCAAGTGCTCTACCACGTCCCCCACGGTGCTCAACCACGTCCCAACGGTGCTCTGCCACGTCTCCCCCTACCCGCAGTCTCCCCAACACGTGCTCAGAACCCCACGGTCTCCCTCTCCCAACAGTGCTCGACCGTCTCCCCCAACGGCTCTGCCACGTCTCCCTCCAACTATGCTCCGCGACGTCTCCTCCCCCCACACGGTGCTCCACGACGTCTCCCACCCCCCCACGGTGCTCCGCAATGTCTCCCCCAACAGTGCTCGACCACGTCTCCCCCCAACGGTGCTCTGCCACGTCTCCCTCCAACTATGCTCCGCGACGTCTCCTCCCCCCACACGGTGCTCCACGACGTCTCCCACCCCCCCCCCCACGGTGCTCCGCAATGTCTCCCCCAACAGTGCTCGACCACGTCTCCCCCCAACGGTGCTCTGCCACGTCTCCCTCCAACTATGCTCCGCGACGTCTCCTCCCCCCACACGGTGCTCCACGACGCCTCCCACCCCCCACGGTGCTCCGCAATGTCTCCCACAACAGTGCTCCGACGACGTCTCCCCCCCCCACCCCTCCCAACGGTGATCCACGACGTCTCCCACCAGTGCTCCGCGACGTCTCCCCCACCGGTGCTCTACGACGTCCCCCCCACCCACCCACCAGTGCTCAGCGATGTCTCCCCCACCGGTGCTCCACGACGACTCCTCCCAACGGTGCTCTGCAACATCAACACCCCCCCAACGTAGTTGGTGTAGCTGGCCATTACTGGCATAGAAATGCCACAAGTAGCAAAGTTTTTGCACAACTCAGTTACTCAAAAATTGTGACATTTCAAACAATTTGTATGTCAGAATTCTGCAAAAAACTGATGAAACGTGGCCACTGCGTCATCTGCCGTAGTCCATCAGTAGAAAACGGTAAGTAGGTTGTCTTCAGAATTAGTGACTCGAAATGTGTGAAAGTTGTAATGTCACTTCTTGTCACACAACACCCTCCAACTCCATGGAAACTGCATCAGGCAAGTTACTACATCCGTCTGATGGAGTATGACAGATGACGCTGTCTGACACCGTCTCCATGGGTGTTGGGGAGGGTCGCAGTCACGTTAATCTGCATGATGCAACATTCATGCGTTTTGAGTCTTTAATTCTGAAACACCCCCCTGAATGGAGAACATGGCGTCATCTGCGATAATTCAACAGAAGGGAGTGGTAACTGTCTGATAATTTTGTAAGAGGGACTGGGGGGGAGGTAATTGCGGTGCTTAATCACACATTTTCAGCAAGAAAGTACAAATACTCCCCAGGCAAAGCCCACATTAACACCCGGTCCAGTCTAAGCGTCCATACACTGCTGTAAACGAAAGGTGAACGACTGTAATCTGTCACCAATTTTCTGTGACATACAAAATTGACTAATGGCACCACGCATGATGCAATTTTAACGTGTTTCGAGTCACTGATTTTTCTGAATTTATTACCTGGTATCAGTTGGAAATGGTTACTGTCTGATGCGGTCAGGGTAGTGTCACGGGTTTACTGCAACAAAGAGGAGCCAGTAGACTGCAGCGTCTGATTTCTCCTCCTGCACTGATTAGAAGCACTTCACCTTTCAGGTTTCTTTTAGCAGTGCAGGGGTTAACCTGCTCAGGTGAGAGCTCCTGGAAGCTTCATGCATTAAGGTTCTCAGCTGTGCACTGTTAGCCACTCCCATCTCCTATATAATCTGGGCTCTGGCTAGCACTCATTGTCAGAGCTAGCTTATGCTGCATGGCTGGAGGTTGTTGGTTATTATTGGAGAAGGTGTTTGGTGGATTTATTTGTGACTGTTGCTAGGTTTTCAGTGTGTGATAATTCCCTTTCTTCTCCTACTTTGGTTTTACACCATCCTCCACTCCCGGTGCATTCCTCTGTTATAGGTGTGAGTATATTTGTATGTTTGGTATTTTTCGTGACCCCTGTTCGTATTACCTTGTTAGTCTGGTTGGTGTATTACAGTACACTACTACTCGAGTCTTGCTTGGGTGGGGGAAGGGTACAGACTGAGGGCAGATTCAGAAGCTAAGGCAAGATACGTGACTCCTGCATCTTCACAATCAGAAGTAATCCGGGGAACAATGCTAGCTAGGGCAGGGGCAGGGAAGGAGCCCTTGGTCCCGGTACACCCGACAAAGAGTCGTGACAGGTAGGTTGTGGGAGTTAAAGTGCCATGTGCAACTTTTACACCTTTTGAGTTGTGAAGCATTGACATGAATGGAGAACGTAAAAGTAGTGTTCGGATTCATACTCCCTCAGAAGGAAATGGTAACTGTCTGATACAATCTGTGTGGGGGTTTAGAATAAGTGGGGAGACACCATGGCTGAATAGACGTGATGCAGAATTCACGCATTTTGAGTCTTTAATTGGGAAATACATGCCTGAACAGTGCTTAGTGCCATCTGTCGTACTCCAGAACTGCAGCACCTTCCGAGTCACTGGTTTCCCTGGATGGAGGACACGGTGTCAGTTATTATAGTCGGATAGAAGGAAGTGGTAACTGTCTGATACAGTTTCTATCTATCCAAACATTGTGGGAAGTGAGGTTACTTTGTCGCGGAGTGAAGTACTTTTCCCAAACTCCTTTACTCCTGAAAGGCTGCATTACCCCCAATAGAAGGGAAGGCCGGGGAGAGGATCCTGAATATACAGGGGTGTGGAGCAGCGCCCACGCATTTTGAGCCCCATACACTCACAAAGAACTCCCCACTGATCGGAGAATGTGGCATCAGACATTTACTCCTGTTGGACTCGCACAAACCACCGGCTACGTATCGCGGTCCATGGCTGCATTCGGAGGCGGTGAAGGATTTGCTGGCGCGTTTCCGACCATCAGTGTATAACAATCTGTCATATAACATTACAGGATTACGAGGAGGTTGACAAGTGTCCACCTGTGTGTTATACGGCCCGATCAGCCGCATATATCACGCTTTGGATCGCACACCGCTCCCCCGTTTACTTGGCAGCCACCGTACGGGGTATTTTTTTATTTTTCTTGGCAGTCGAACCTCATAAAAATGAAATATGTAAATGCAGGTTTCTCGCCTCGGATGAGATTTTATTAACTATTTCCTTGTGTTTTTGTGTCGGTCGTGATGTTTTGGGAGGAAAGGGCATATTTCTGAAATGTATTTTTTGGGGGTCACAGATCTATATATTTTTTCTCTCCCAGGTTACGTGTTCTGTATGTTACATCGTCTCCCAGAGCAGCACGATTGCACGTTCGACCACATGGGCCGCGGACGCGAAGAGGCCATTCTGAAGATGGTGAAGCTTGACCGCAAAGTGGGCAGGTCCTGCCAGCGTATCGGCGAGGGCTGCTCCTGAGTGCCACCAACCTCCTACAACCAAATGCTGTTTCTATTAGTTCACTAATGTTAGCCTTATTTAGGACAATGTCAAGCAGGCTCTCACTACTGAGCAAGTCACAGACTACAGCCAATCAGGTTCCTTCTTGTTTTTTTCGTTTTACGAGAACCCCGCAGGTACTTTATCTAGAGGAAAGATGGTAGTGGCCGGACGGTGGCTGTTGTCCATGATGAAAGCTCCAGGAATTTATTTAATCTTTATAATTGTGTTCATTGATATATATTTTTTCCCCCGTTCCACTGATTTAAGTAATAATAATAATTGTTTGTCTCTCTTCCAATCCCGTTCTCCGGTCGGACCATCTCACCATCATCTTCACCCATTGTTTTCATGTTAGCCCTTAAAAATCATAAATTATAAATAAAAGTTGGGTTCACGCCTATCGTCCCATGTCACGTGGCATCGCTAGTGGAGGTCCCAGTGGTCACTCGTGTCCTGTGTCTGAGTATTTTTATATTAGCAGCATCAGGGATTTCACTGGGCGGGGGTCTCCCCTTCCTAGTAAAATATCAGGTTAGTTACTCCGATATACCCCAGACCGCCAGACATTATTATCTCAATGCACTTTTGTTTTTTGGGGGGTCACTGACCCTAACCCCACCCTGTGTCATACCAGAGTGACTGGGATTTACCTGATTGGCTTTTGTTTGCTATTTGCCAAGTGACGGTCTTTCTGGTCAAATAAGCCTAATTCACAGCACACTAGCCATGTCTGGAGCCCACAGAGCCACATTCTGTAGATATATATATAAATATACTTGGGGTTCGGCTTTGGGGGAGGGTTAAAGGAAATAATTTGTAGCAAACAGATCTCAGTAACAGTGTCGAGGAACAGCCGCAAATACGTCAGATTTTTGTACACCTCGCCTCCCAAAGTGTTAACTTGTAAAAAAATAAATAAATAAAGGGCTCAGTAGCCTAGATTCTATGCAGCCAAAGGGAAGGGAGTTCCGCATGGGCGGGTAAAGAAGAAGCTTGCTCTTAAAAACAAAAAGAACAAAAAAAAGAAGGAAATGAGAGTTGGGGGAGAAAGGTGAGCTAGAGTTCAGGCCTTAGTTGAGGTCCAAAAACTACATCAGGTGCACACATTGAGGTCAACTGCTTCTGTATTACAGGCTCTGACGAACTCTCCACATCCACTAGAGACAGTTAATATAAACAAAGCCTTGGCCATCAGTACAATGAGTGGAAAATGGGGAAGAACTCCAGCAAATCCAGAGGATGAAATGCCAGTTGGAACTTGTAAGGTTTCTCGAGCTTAGTTGAGGTCAAATGCTTCCCTAAGATGCCTCTTGTCTTAAAGAGTAAGATAAACATTTTTCAGATCTTCAAGGGCTGGTTAAAAAAAAACTTGCTCTTGGGTAAAAAAGGAGACATTTCGCTAATCTAAGCAATCTCAAGGCATGGTATGGCAAGTTGTAGATGCCTTGGGTTTCTCAGGCCTTGGAAGAGTCCTTCAAAGACTATTTAGCAGGCTTACCTGTCTCTTCAGGTCTGGCTTAAATACTCAGACCAAACTACTCCAGTTTTCAAGGTCAAGCAGAAGAATTCCTTGCTCTTTAGAAAGTGTGAGAGGTTAGAAGTAAATGTCAAGGGATTGATTACCAAGTGGAATATGTATGTAGTTTTTCAGGCCTAAGTTGAGGTCTAGAGCTTCAGGAGCTTTGAATGTGAGCTCACGTCACTCGTTTTAGGTCCAACTCTTCTCAGATATTCAACAGCAGTTCCAAACAAAAAAAGAACTTAACCTCGAGTAGAAAGATGCGAGAGACTGGAAGGGGACCCAAGCAATCACATGGAACGGAGCTCCTAGTAGAATGTAAAGTGGGAAAAATGTTGGGAATCCCAATGGATGGCATTGCCGGTTGGATAGAAGTCCGATTTCTTAGTTGAGGTCTAAGACCTTCGAGAATAATAGTGTGCACACTTGTCTATTTGACGACACTTGCTTCTGTCCATCATAGAGTCAGATGGACTTTCTACAGATCTTCGACTGTTTCTTCCAGAATTCCTCATACTATAACAGCACTTTCAACCTATAGAAGTTGAGTTTTATCTTGACTTTGCTTTCAAATCGCCTTGATAGTAATAGCTGACGACTGTTTGGTAGCGCTGTCACACACAATGTCTGCCCCAATCTATCAGATCCATTGGCACTCATGCACTTAAAGGAGGCTTAGTTGTCTAGGGAGATCGGGGTTAAACTATCTATAGACCTTACCATGCGAGACCTCTCTGATACGGGCGGCGGCAGGTGATCGGATCTTTCCTGTGACCATACAAATCCCTAGATGAAGCCCACTTATTTCCCCCGGTTACGATGTCACAGATTTCTAGCCTCTTCTTTTTTCAGGAACCGAACTTCTCTCAACAGTGACGCAAGATTCAAAGATCTTCTCTGGTGCATAATCTTGTAAAGGACCACTATGTCCCACCACACTCGCCACCCGATTATGCAATAGACAACTCTATGCCGTACTGTTTCTGGATTTCTGCTTGGTTTTTGTAATCTTTTTTTTATTATTTGGAGGGAAGGGTGAGGGAACGTCTCAAATACCAACCAGCCCCCGAGAAGATAAAGGTCCTTTGTCATTCCGCCTTCCCCATGACTCTAGGCACAAGGTCAGTCTGAAGGGTGACCAGAGCGGACGCTACCATGAACATTGGGATGGTTTGCCTTGCAGCGGTAGCTCACTGGGTTATTCCTTTGCAGTATCTGTTCTGTGAAGTTTATTAAATGTAAGGAAAAAAGTTTTAATTTCTTGTATCTTTAAAAAAAAAAAAAATCTTATTTAACCATTTTTTGTGTTCTAGATTTACTTAACACATGTAGCCTAGAACTGTTTTAGTTTAACATTGTAAAAAAAAATATATATATAAAAAAATTTCTGGTAACTATTTTTTTTTTTTTCTTCCCTTCCTGCTGAAAGAAAAAAATAAACTGAAATGTAAAAAAAAAAAGTTTGACTCTATTTGTGTCTGTTCTTATTGTGTTACAGTGTAAAGCAAGGAGGATGGGGGATATAACATCATAGGGTTAACTTGCCAATTGCTGGGGGGCTAATATCTACGACCCAAGTGATCCTGACGTCAACACTTTTGAACCCTGCGTACAGGGCTCTGCAGCCTCGGGATGAACGGACACCGGTGCGAATGTGGCGCTCCGCTCATAGACAATGAGTAGGGGAAAGTTGAGCGTGTACAACTCTGCTGCATTCAAGACTGGCCTGAAGATCTCTGTGCAAGGGATCTGTGGGGTCCCAGCAGTCAGGACCCCAGTATTAGGCACGTTAACCTCTGTCCATAGCACAGGGAATAATTTGTGATTTTGAGAATAACCCTTGAAGTTGGGGACAGGCAGAGTTACGGCGTCTCTACTCTATATTATGTAGACAGGCTTCACATGAGAATGATACATTTATAGTTCAGATCCATACACGTCCGCTACAAAGGAAACATCCATTCTGCATCCCGAGGACCTGGAAAATGATGTAAAAAAGGAACCAGCCACAAAGTAACGTTCATTCCGACTGTATCCACATACGAGCGCGCGGCCATGTGCTGCGGGCAGAAAATAACCGCTGCTGTGATACGCCGGGCACAACTCATTCTGCTCATTTGCAACCCTCTGATTTCCACTCAGGATTTCCCTTCACTAATACGAACGTCCACCGACCCGAAGGGACGAAAGAAGAATGAACCAGAACATATTAATTTATTGCTGCGAGACTCCAACTGAGGCTGAAAATGCTGATCTGGAAATCACTCCGGTACTAATTATCTCCTCAGCCAAAGTACCTGCAGCGATCACATTGTGTACAGCGAGAATATCCAGACACCGCAGGTAACGTGATACCGCAGCCCGCACCCTGTATACAGCTATACCAACATCTGCACTGGAAAAGTACGGGCTACGATTACCACCCGGCACTAATCACACTGGTGTTTGCCTCCTTCCCGATTTCCTCTTGTTTTGCATGTTTGTCACACTTAAAATGTTTCCGATCACCAAACAAATGTAAATATCACACAAACATAACACAATAATCACAAGATGCAGATTATAAATGAAGATCTTTATTATTAAGGGAAAAAGAAATCAAACCTACAGGGCCCTGTGTGAAAAAGTGATTGCTCCCTAAACCTCATAACTGGTCGTGCCGCCATCAGCAGCAACAACTGCAATCAAGCGTTTCTGATAACGGGCAATGAGGCTTTTACAACGCTCTGGAGGAATTTTGGCCGCTCATCTTCACAGAATTGTTGTAATTCAGCCACATTGGAGGTTTCCGAGCATGGACCGCCTTTTTAAGGTCCGCCACAGAATCTCATTCGGATTGAGGTCAGGACTTGGACTAGGCCACTCCAAAGTCTTACATTTAGTTTTTCTTAAGACATTCAGAGGTGGACTTGCTGGTGTGCTTTGGAATCGTTGTCCAGCTGCATAATCCAAGTGAGCTTCAGCCTGAGGTCACAAACAGATGGCCGGATATTCTCCTTCAGGATTTTTTGGTAGACAGCAGAATTCATGTTCCATTGAACACCGTATTATAGTAGTTATATTCTTGTACATAGGGGCGGTATTATAGTAGATATGTTCTTGTACATAGGGGCGGTATTATAGTAGTTATATTCTTGTACATAGGGGCAGTATTATAGTAGTTATGTTCTTGTACATAGGAGCAGTATTATAGTAGTTATATTCTTGTACATAGGAGCAGTATTATAGTAGTTATATTTTTGTACATAGGGGCAGTATTATAGTAGTTATATTCTTGTACATAGGGGCAGTATTATAGTAGTTATATTCTTGTACATAGGAGCAGTATTATAGTAGTTATGTTCTTGTACATAGGAGCAGTATTATAGCAGTTATGTTCTTGTACATAGGAGCAGTATTATAGTAGTTATATTCTCGTACATAGGGGCAGTATTCTAGTAGTTATATTTTTGTACATAGGGGCAGTATTATAGTAGTTATTCTTGTACATAGGGGCAGTATTGTAGTAGTTATATTCTTGTACATAGGGACAGTATTATAGTAGTTATATTCTTATACATAGGAGCAGTATTATAGCAGTTATATTCTTGTACATAGGGCAGTATTATAGTAGTTATATTCTTATACATTGGAGCAGTATTATAGCAGTTATATTCTTGTACATGGGCAGTATTATAGCAGTTATATTCTTGTACATAGGGCAGTATTATAGTAGTTATATTCTTGTACATAGGAGCAGTATTATAGTAGTTATATTCTTGTACATAGGGGCAGTATTATAGTAGTTATATTCTTGTACATAGGAGCAGTATTATAGCAGTTATATTCTTGTACATAGTGGCAGTATTATAGTAGTTATATCTTGTACATAGGAGCAGTATTATAGTAGTTATATTCTTGTACATAGGAGCAGTATTATAGTAGTTATATTCTTGTACATAGGGGCAGTATTATAGTAGTTATATTCTTGTACATAGGGGCAGTATTATAGTAGTTATATTCTTGTACATAGAAGCAGTATTGTAGTAGTTATATTCTTGTACATAGGAGCAGTATTGTAGTAGTTATATATATTGTACATAGGGGCAGTAATGTAGTAGTTACATTCTTGTACATAGGGGCAGTATTATAGTAGTTATATTCTTGTACATAGGAGCAGTATTATAGTAGTTATATTCTTGTACATAGGACAGTATTATAGTAGTTATATTCTTGTACATAGGGGCAGTATCATAGTAGTTATATTCTTGTACATAGGGGCAGTATTATAGTAGTTATATTCTTGTACTTTAGGGGCAGTATTATAGTAGTTATATTCTTGTACATAGGGGACAGTATTATAGTAGTTATATTCTTGTACATAGGGGCAGTATTATAGTAATTATATTCTTGTACATAGGGGCAGTATTATAGTAGTTATATTCTTGTACATAGGAGCAGTATTATAGTAGTTATATTCTTGTACATAGGAGCAGTATTATAGTAGTAATATTCTTGTACATAGGGGCAGTATTATAGTAGTTATATTCTTGTACATAGGGCATATTTTTATTGTAAAAACCAAACAATACAAATATACTGACATTCCTCCAGTAATACAAAAATAAATTCACTTGGATTGTACATTCATTACATATCCGGATTATACATATAAAATTATCTTAAAGAGTCCATACACCTGTTGGAGAAAAAAAACACATCATATTTCAACCCAGTGACACATCCTTCCATAACTTAACATTTCCTAATTTTCCTAATGATTTTATCTATCTGGGCTCGGACATTATGTGGTTGACAGCGTCACAGATCTGAGTCGGAGTTATTCTGGTCACCGCCGGTCTCCATTTCAGACTCTACCCGAGTGCCCTCAGGTAATGGCTTCCGCTTGGGCGGAGGACAGTCCTCTACGTCCCTATCAAACTCTGCGTCAATTCTTCTAAGGTCATCCTCAAAATCACCGTCAGACTCAGACAGAACACCAAACCTATTAGATAAGTCCATTACACCTGCAGAACTCTGGACCTTCTTCCTGGCTCCTTGGCCAGTGTCATACTCCTTCTCAGGTTTACGGGAGGTCTTGTCCTTTTTCTTCCTTTTAGTCTGAGACACAGATGGTAGTACTGAAGTAATGCTTCCCTGTGACTGCTGCCCCTGAGGGACAACCTCCATACTTCCCTGTGCACCCTCTGAACCCTGCTGCTCTGGTGTCACCTGAGTAGACCCCTGGTGGGCCTCCGGTCTGGCCAGTATTTCCCCTGACAGTAAAGCTGCCTCCTCCAGAATCTCTGCCCCTGCCACCAAATCCTCATCAGGATAGTCCTTACAGATATTGTGCCAGGCGTCAGGACAGTCCCTGTGAGGGTGACCGATCTTCCCACAGAGGTTGCACCTGATGTTCTGGCAGTCTGCAGCCACATGGCCGACCTCCCCACACAGGTTGCACTTCACCACAGTACACGTATTTGCCAGGTGACCCGCCTTGCCACATTTGAAGCACTTACGAGGCTGCCCAGGATAGAAACACACACCCCTCTCCCTCCCAATAAAGAAGGAGTTGGGTAAGTGGGCAGTGATATTATCGCACTGGCGCAGTTTCACCAAAACCCTCCACCCTCCCTTCCAGATACCATCATTGTCTCTGCTTTTGGTGAGGTCAGAGACCAGGTCACAATGCCTCCGGAGCCACACCACAATGTCCTGCGGGGGAACAGACTCATTCCAGAAGATGAGATTAACCGTAACGGTATCTGGCTTAGAGATAGGAATAAAGCTGAACTTACTGCAGCCCTCAGAGTCTCTAAACTTGGGAAATTAGACCAGAACCTGTCCAGGTCACTCATGAGCTTAAAGCTGACGTCATAGCCCTGCCTGTCTGGAAGATTAATCACCGCCAAGATGCTGACTGGCGCAAACCCCATCTGGCGACACAAGAGCTCCCTGACCACAAACCTTCTATCTGGCAGTCCTCCTTGGCACCTCTGTGCCGGAAACGCACAACGTTTCTCCGTTTAAACGCCTGGCCGGTATAATTGGCACCAGAGGTGAAGGACGGAGCGCCACGACTCCAGGCATTACTGGGGGAACCTGCGGGGTCACACTAGGCTGACTGACGGGGTGAGGGTCTGCAGCAGGGGGGCTTCTACACCTTGTGTGCTCGGAATTAAAGGGGGGAAATCACAGAAATCATCATGCACATTATCATCAACATCAATGTCACTATCAGACTGCGCAGCGTCCACCAAAGATACTGTGCTCCCCCAAACCCCCGACCCTCAGATACAGCGCGGTTATCCCCAGCATCAGAGCCCTGCTGGGCACCATCAGGAACTACCGGCACATGTCCACTGCCCAACTGTGGTGCATGGCATTCTGAGACTTGTAGTCCCTCTGCTGAAAAATGTCCATGCTGCTGCTTGGAATCTGCTGCAGGCGGCTGTACTGGGCATTCTGCGACTTGTTGTACCTCTACTGGAATGTGCCCTTCATGCTGCTGCTTGGAATCTGCTGCAGGCTGTTGTGCTGGGCATTCTGTGACTTGTTGTACCTCTGCTGGAATCTCCCACTACATGCTTCTGCTTTGGATCTGCTGCAGGCAGTTTTGCTGGGCATTCTGAAACTTGTGGTACGTCTGCTGGGGTCTGTACTACAGGCTGCTGCTGGTGCGGCATTTGCCCCTTTTGGAAGCAGAAACTTGCAGGCTGCAGCACTGGCCGCACCTGCTTCTGGGGTCCACCGGGGACAATGTCTGACCTGGAACCTGCAGAGTTCTGCTTCTGTGAATTAAACAGTTCCTGGTTCCTATAAGTCTCTGCCAGGGGCCCCATCCTCTCTAGGACGCAGTCCATGTCCCTCACCACTTTTGCCAGCAATACACCCAGTGTGTTCAGAGTCTCATCATAAAAATCATGACTCCCGGGATTAATAGCCTTTAGCTTATAGCAAGTGTCTATCTGCATCTGTAGTGCGTCTTTCTGCTGCTGTAACTCACCGAACTTCTTGACCAGTCCTGGGATCTCCTCTGCGAGCTGAAGCTCAGGTGCACGTGGCGTCTCCTCCTGGGATCCTGCATTCAGCGATGTCCCCGGCTGCTTGAACCCAGACGTCTCCTTAATTTTCACCACCGCTGGTTTCATGGCTCCAGGCTCCACAGCACTTTTACTGCTGCCACCTGACTGCGACCGTGTGCGTCCTGACCGCGCCATACTGCCATGCTGCTGTAAGTTCTCCTGGATGGTTTGTCTTTCCAAAGACGTCCGTCTCTGCCTGGGAGCAGGAGAGGTGATCTGCACAGCTGGGGCTGATCTCACCTGTGCACCTGGCAGGAGCTGCTTGCTGACTGGGGAGTTACCTGACTTCACATTGTGCTGTAACCCATCGCTGACCGACACTTTTCCTTCTTGCTTCTTTGCTGGACTTGGAGAAGGTTTTCCTCCCAAAACTTTACTGACGGCTTTTTCCTCCTTCACAGAACTGCTGCAGCTTTGGCTCGCTGCATTCACTGCTCTGACAGTGGCTCTGGGATTAACATTCCCATTAGGAGAGGCCTGGGAGGCTTGTCCCAGTGTAGGCCGAGAAGCCTGGGCCTTGCCTGGGGAGCTTCCCCGCCCAGGGTGGCCCCTCCCTGGGCTTGCTCCAGACATCAGGAGAGCTACAAACACACAACCTCTCAGCTAGGAGGCAGTATTATAGTAGTTATATTCTCATACATAGGAGCAGTATTATAGTAGTTATATTCTTGTACATAGGGGCAGTATTATAGTAGTTATATTCTTGTATATAGGGGCAGTATTATAGTAGATATATTCTTGTACATAGGGGCAGTATTTAGTAGTTATATTCTTGTATATAGGGGCAGTATTATAGTAGTTATATTCTTGTACATAGGGGCAGTATTATAGTAGTTATATTCTTGTATATAGGGGCAGTATTATAGTAGTTATATTCTTGTATATAGGAGCAGTATTATAGTAGTTATATTCTTGTACATAGGAGCAGTATTATAGTAGTTATATTCTTGTACATAGGGGCAGTATTATAGTAGTTATATTCTTGTATATAGGGGCAGTATTATAGTAGTTATATTCTTGTACATAGGGGCAGTATTATAGTAGTTATATTCTTGTACATAGGGGCAGTATTATAGTAGTTATATTCTTGTATATAGGGGCAGTATTATAGTAGTTATATTCTTGTATATAGGAGCAGTATTATAGTAGTTATATTCTTGTACATAGGAGCAGTATTATAGTAGTTATATTCTTGTACATAGGGGCAGTATTATAGTAGTTATATTCTTGTATATAGGGGCAGTATTATAGTAGTTATATTCTTGTACATAGGGGCAGTATTATAGTAGTTATATTCTTGTACATAGGGGCAGTATTATAGTAGTTATATTCTTGTACATAGGAGCAGTATTATAGTAGTTATATTCTTGTACATAGGAGCAGTATTATAGTAGTTATATTCTTGTATATAGGGGCAGTATTATAGTAGTTATATTCTTGTATATAGGGGCAGTATTATAGTAGTTATATTCTTGTATATAGGAGCAGTATTATAGTAGTTATATTCTTGTACATAGGAGCAGTATTATAGTAGATATATTCTTGTACATAGGAGCAGTATTATAGTAGATATATTCTTGTACATAGGGGCAGTATTATAGTAGTTATATTCTTGTACATAGGAGCAGTATTATAGTAGTTATATTCTTGTACATAGGAGCAGTATTATAGTAGTATATTTTTCTTGTACTAGGAGCAGTATTATAGTAGTTATATTCTTGTCCATAGGGGGCAGTATTATAGTAGTTATATTCTTGTCCATAGGGGGCAGTATTATAGTAGTTATATTCTTGTACATAGGGGGGATTATTACCGATAATATTGATCTGAACAGGACGGACGGTTTCCTTCTCTGCCTGGAGTGGCTGGCTTGTATTGATGTGCGGTATGTCTAGGGATAAGCGAGCGGTATCTTATTATAAATCTCTTTTTCAGCAGAGGATCTGCACTAAATCTGTAGATAGTATTTCCAGCAGAAGACATAGCAGATGAATGCGTCTTTCTCCAGTAATTACTCCTCCTGTCGCGCTGCTCATTTAACACTTGCTGTATTCATTTTCTGCATTCTTATTTCATCTCATAGTGAGGAAACAAATCAACTCAGAGCCATTGTCTCAGATTATCTGAAATATTGGGTTTAGGGATTTTCTTGTAATTAGTTTTTAAGGGGAAAAGCTGAGAACTGATTGATGGATTTATTTATGCAACATGAAATCTGTTCTCAGTGTCTGGAATATCAATGTTTATCTGAACCTGTCATTTTATACCTCTCCCCTCCCCCGCCCCATCATGGATTTATCTAAATTGAGCCAAATCTATGTGTGTTTTCACTTTGCAGAGCTGCAGGCTCATCGATCCAGGCAGCGATCACTTTGAACTAAGCCAGATTATTAAAAATGCATCAGTTCCCAAAGAGATGCAGTGTAACTACAATCAATGTGCATTTAATCATGTGGGGGTCAGGAGGCAGAACAAGCCTTTTATTCACAAAGTGATGGGGACGAGGCAAGCGGAATATGATCTGCCAGTCTGTCAAATGTTAACATAGCGGCTTCTTCTACAACCAGCGCCTCTTCTGTCTCAGGTTGTGTGCGGTACTGCAGCTTCTCATTCACTTCAATGGAGCTGATCTGCGAAACCTGATACAACCTGTTAGTGGGTGTGGTGCCATTTCTAATATAATGACAAGTGATCAGGTATGAGAGCACCTTATACAACAGCATCAAGTCATCTACTAATGCGGTACCACAAGGCTCTGTCCTGGCCCCAGTGTTACAAGTGGGGACCACAAGGCTCTGTCCTGGCCCCAGTGTTACAAGTGGGGACCACAAGGCTCTGTCCTGGCCCCAGTGTTACAGTGGGGACCACAAGGCTCTGTCCTGGCCCCAGTGTTACATGTGGGGACCACAAGGCTCTGTCCTGGCCCCAGTGTTACAAGTGGGGACCACAAGGCTCTGTCCTGGCCCCAGTGTTACAAGTGGGGACCACAAGGTTCTGTCCTGGCCCCAGTGTTACAAGTGGGGACCACAAGGTTCTGTCCTGGCCCCAGTGTTACAAGTGGGGACCACAAGGTCTGTCCTGGCCCCAGTGTTACATGTGGGGACCACAAGGCTCTGTCCTGGCCCCAGTGTTACAAGTGGGGACCACAAGGCTCTGTCCTGGCCCCAGTGTTACAAGTGGGGACCACAAGGTTCTGTCCTGGCCCCAGTGTTACAAGTGGGGACCACAAGGCTCTGTCCTGGCCCCAGTGTAACAAGTGGGGACCACAAGGCTCTGTCCTGGCCCCAGTGTTACAAGTGGGGACCACAAGGCTCTGTCCTGGCCCCAGTGTTACAAGTGGGGACCACAAGGCTCTGTCCTGGCCCCAGTGTTACATGTGGGGACCACAAGGCTCTGTCCTGGCCCCAGTGTTACAAGTGGGGACCACAAGGCTCTGTCCTGGCCCCAGTGTTACAAGTGGGGATCACAAGGCTCTGTCCTGGTCCTAGTGTTACAAGTGGGGTACCACAAGGCTCTGTCCTGGCCCCAGTGTTACAAGTGGGGAACACAAGGCTCTGTCCTGGCCCCAGTGTTACAAGTGGGGACCACAAGGCTCTGTCCTGGCCCCAGTGTTACAAGTGGGGACCACAAGGCTCTGTCCTGGCCCCAGTGTTACAAGTGGGGTACCACAAGGCTCTGTCCTGACCCCAGTGTTACATGTGGGGACCATAAGGCTCTGTCCTGGCCCCAGTGTTACATGTGGGGACCACAAGGCTCTGTCCTGGCCCCAGTGTTACATGTGGGGACCACAAGGCTCTGTCCTGGCCCCAGTGTTACAAGTGGGGGACCACAAAGCTCTGTCCTGGCCCCAGTGTTACAAGTGGGGACCACAAGGCTCTGTCCTGGCCCCAGTGTTACATGTGGGGACCACAAGGCTCTGTCCTGGCCCCAGTGTTACATGTGGGGACCACAAGGCTCTGTCCTGGCCCCAGTGTTACAAGTGGGGACCACAAGGCTCTGTCCTGGCCCCAGTGTTACAAGTGGGGACGACAAGGCTCTGTCCTGGCCCCAGTGTTACAAGTGGGGACCACAAGGCTCTGTCCTGGCCCCAGTGTTACATGTGGGGACCACAAGGCTCTGTCCTGGCCCCAGTGTTACAAGTGGGGACGACAAGGCTCTGTCCTGGCCCCAGTGTTACAAGTGGGGACCACAAGGCTCTGTCCTGGCCCCAGTGTTACATGTGGGGACCACAAGGCTCTGTCCTGGGCCCAGTGTTACATGTGGGGACCACAAGGCTCTGTCCTGGCCCCAGTGTTACAAGTGGGGACCACAAGGCTCTGTCCTGGCCCCAGTGTTACAAGTGGGGTACCACAAGGCTCTGTCCTGACCCCAGTTTTACAAGTGGGGACCACAAGGCTCTGTCCTGGCCCCAGTGTTGTTCAACATTTTTTTTAAATGATCTAGATAAGGGAACTGAAGGTAAATTGATCAAATTTGCAGACGATGCAAAGCTAGGAGGGATAGATAACACTAGAGAAGACAGAGAAAAGGTACTGCCACACTACACAATCCCGCTAGCGATCTCGTTAGCGTCGCATACTAATGAGATCGCTAGCGGGATTGTTTTTATATCGCTAGTAGCTACCTATTAGCGATGTCGTTAAGGACGCTATCGCGGTTAGCGATCTCCTTAACGACTTTAGCGGTACAAAAGTACCGCTAAATCGCTAAGAAAAGGTGCCACACTAGCGATATATACTTACCCAGCGGGAGCGCCGACGAGAAAATAGGGTCCGGAACGATTCCAGCGACGAGCGAGATCACAGCAGGAAGCTCGTCGCTGGCAGATGCCGCACTGAACAACATCGCTAACGGGATCGCTAAATAGTGACGTTTTTTAGCGATCCCGTTAGCGATGTTGTTCAGTGTGGCATACCCTAAAGGATTCAGAAGGATCTAGATAAGCTTGAACAATGGGCAACGACTAAAATAATGGTATTTAACAGGGAGACATACAAGATTCTAGATCTGGGCAAGAAAAGCGAAAATTATATATACAGAATGGGAGGAATAAAACTAAGCAGCACCACATGTGAAAAAGACTTGGGTATACTAATAGATCACACACTGCACATGAGTCAACAGTGTGATGAAGCAGCAAAAAAGGCGAATACAGTTCTAGGAAGCATACAGTCTAGATCACGTGAGGTCATTATTCCCCTCTACTCCTTGGTCAGACCTCATCTGGAATACTGTGTCCAGTTCTGGGCACCACATTATATAAAAGACATTGAAAAACTGGAGCAAGTTCAGAGAAGAGCGACTAGGATGGTGAGTGGACTGCAAAGTATGTCCTACGAGGAACTAACTCTGGGAATGTTTAGCTGCAGAAAAGACGACTAAGAGTCTTAATAGCTGACTACAAATATCTGAAGGGCTGTCACAGTGTAGCGGGATCATCATTATTCTCATCTGCACATGGAAACACGAGAAGAAATGGGATGAAACTGAAAGGAGAAGACTCAGATTAGATATTAGGAAAAACTTTTTGACAGTGAGGGCGATCAATGAGTGGAACAGGCGGCCACAAGAGGTGGCGAGTTCTCCTTCAATGGAAGTCTTCAAACAGAGGCTGGAAACACATCTGTCTGAGATGGTTTAGTGACTCCTGCATTGAGCAGGGGGTTGGACACGAGGACCCCGGAGGTCCTGATGACTATGGAGGTCCCTTCCAACTCTAACGTTCTAGGATTCTACTGCTGACAACCAGCCTGTATACCCTGGTGTGAGGTTGTCAGCCCCGTTCCCTGGTGATGTCATCATTGATATATTGACAAGTGATCACACTTGAGACCACACACCTTATACTATAGCAATGTCCCCTCCTCGATCACTGCTGACAACCAGCCTGTTGACTCTGGTGTGAGATTGTCAGCCCTGCTACACCTTATATTACAGCACCAGCTCCTCATCTACTCTGACAACCAGCCTGTACACCCTGGTGTGAGGTTGTCAGCCTTGCCCCCTATTACTGACATCACAGGCTATGACCTAGTTTCGAGCAGTGACTTACAGCCCCCATTACCTTCTCTGCAGATTTCGGCCGGCTCGGACTGCCTGCTTTCCTCGGTTGCTCAGCTTCTCTTGTTTGCAGACGATGGGACATAAATTCCTCCTTGTAATGTGACATCTTCTTGTTTTATTTCCCCATTAAGCCAGCGCGGGAGATTCCTGTGGACGCAGGATCCTGTCCCTTCCACCTTGGGTCTTGTTTTTATTATTTTCCAATGTGTGTCATAATCATAAAAGTGCAGAATATCGATGTCTGGGTACGAGTCCCGGCCCGCTCTGTGTTTAACCAAATGGGGACCCAGGTGCGTCTCCGAGCTCTCATTTCGTCCGCCATAAACTCATTTATTCCTCCTTCTCCTCTGTCTTTGAGCTTCCTCAGGTTATTAAAAACCAATCTGTGCTCCCAAATGGATGGATTGTAACTCGACTAATCAATATATTTTTAATCAAAGCGGGGACCTGAGCTGAAGCCGCTCTCTCTTTTATGTAGACACCAATATGTCTGCTCAGATGACAATTATGTCACTCTCCTCCGTGTGGTGACACATTGCCACGTTCTAACGTATATCAACCTCTACATTGCAATTTGGAGTCAAGGTCGCCCTCAACAACGTCATTGTAGGGAGAGTAATGGGTGGGAACGTAAGGATATGAGTTCTGTCTCCATAACCAAGTCTTCTCCTCCGAGAGGGGACCACTGGATCAGTAGAAGATGTTGGCCCAGTCTCCCATAAGGAACTCAGCACCCATTCTAAATGGGTTTTGGAGTGGGTACAAAGTCTCCTAACCTCCTTTTACAAGTGAGGCAGGCTACGAAGGGAAGGACCACCTCGGAAGAGGAAGAAGCTATTGTCCAAGGATCCTACTAAAAGTTCTTAGGTGGTCGAGCCATGTCCACAGTAGGACTATAGATTCGGACTTATGACAGAATCACTTACCATGCCTTCTCTATTTTTTTGAGAAAACAATTGAAGAACTATATAATAACATTACCAAGAACGTAATGATCACATCCTCTGAGCAGAAGTATTAGGGAGCTCAGACTTCACTCTTGTGGCCAGTAACCGGTTACAAGGTCTGGTACCTTCTGAGTTTGGGAATGAATGGAATACCATTTAACTGAATGAAGGTAATGGCCAAGGATCTCATAAAAAGTTCCAAGTGTAAAAGTACTAGACTATGTGTAGCTTAGCGAGCGATGCCACCTCTGTTCTATGCAATTAATTGGCAGAAAAGTCGACATCTCCACCTTGGTCCAAGGATCCTTTGAGAAAACTAACATCCACATACCTAAGGTCCATCCTGACTGTGGAAACGAAGCCTTTGTGGCCTCATCTATAGAGATGAATATCTAACTATCCCACCACTTTTATACTATGGGCAGATCCATCTTCAGTGGGCAGTATTAGTTGCCACCATCATCCTATTTTTTTAGATGTTTTTATCCTAGAGCTCACTAACCTCAATGTTCAACAGTTGTGAAGTTGGATGTCAAGTTGGATTGTCCGATCCTCATAACTATGATGCATAACATGCTAAGGGAAACATGGGTGAGGTCAGTCCAGAACCCAAACATCTGCTCCAATGTCAGTCTTCACCTAAGAACAGTGTAGAACCTAAAACACGAAGCTCGTGGTAGAAAACCTCCCAATGTGTCTTCATTGCAGCAGATGGACCCTAGAGACCGACCCGAAACTAGTGGAGCACATACTGTATATTTGCCAATGAAAAAGAGGTCACTTGTTGAATTTAGGCCTTGAATTACTCTGCACTCTGGGGTAATACTTTCACATGTTGTACATACCTCATGCTTTTAGGGGGTTTATTTAATCCAAAACATGCATGCACCTGAAAACCCTCCGTACCTGCATCGAGAGGGCCAAGGTGAATGGAGTTTTGGATTTCACCAGCTTCAACACGCTCCCAAGAAGCTCATGGACCTGTCGGGATGATGGAGACTTTTATCTTAAAGGGTTATTCCCTTCTCGGCCTTTGATGGTTGAGTCAGAAATAACTGATTCTAGTTCCCGGCCCCCAGAGGAGACGCTATGAAAACAGTGGAGCGCAGCTGCATCAAGCTGTTAGCATAGCCCCCATCGAAAGTAAAGATGTTACAGTGGAAGCAGCGTAGCAGAGCGCTATGATGTTTTTACAGCTCGGGACTTGCACCGGCAGCGCAGCTTTGCTATCTGTTCCTGTTAGTTTCTATGGGAGTTATGGAAGCAGTGTGGCCCAGCTGCACTTGGCTGTTTTCATAAGTTTTGTCCGGCAAAAGTATTCCTGTATCAGCCATGAAAGGCTGAGACGGGAAAAATCCCTATAAAATGTGTAGACACCTACAGTGGCAGATTGTTTTTTTTTTATTAAAAATCATTTTTGTATTAGGTTCCATTAAAAATGTTAGGACGGTTGTCTTCTTCATTCATTATGTATCACAGTACATAGCAGGCTGCAGAATGAGTTACCAGTGAGATGGGCTGTGGCACTTATCTCTCTTCTCCTGATACATCTTCTAAGATGAATTACGACCACATCAAAGTTCAGCAGCACTGGTTATAAATCAGCTCACAAGTTTGTCCAGAAGAAGACAGATAAGACCGGAGCACAATCCCACTGGTGGATCACCAGTAACTCATGCTGCAGCCCGCTATGTACTCTGATGCATAGAAGATGGAGAAGAGCCATCCAAAATTTATAATGAAACCTTATTACAAAAATACATGGATTTACATAAAAAAGTATTTCTTCGGCAGGAGTCCATATTCTTAATGTGTAACTACGTGCTTTGATTTCTGCAAGAATTGAAGTGACTTTCCTGGAGACTGATGCAGAAAGAAGGATGATTGAAACTTTCAGGTCTCCGAGCATTATCACAACTATCAGTAATTGTCGTAAATGCGTTAATTATCATAAACTGTCTATATCTGGGCTGCAACCAACAATTAATTAATCCATGAGGAAAGTTCTCTGCTGTATCCATGTCCTGCGTCTATCATTAATTGAATTACCCGGGAATGAGTTGTCAGCTGTCCTAACATTTCTATAATTGCAAATGAATAGATACAATTAAGATCCTAGCGAGCGCCCCTCCCCCACTGACTAATGAGGAAGGCGAGGAGGCTGCTGACCTGTACATTTACCACAGGGGGAGCTCTCCTCTGACCACTTTCTCCATAAAAATCCAGATTGCGAGCCTGCGGGATCTGTATTGGGGGCAGCTATCACCCAGCTTTTCCCCACTGCTGAATTACACATGTCTGGTTTTGTATTGATACCAATGAATGGGATGCACCATAGTGCTCAGCAGATGCAGATTTTACTTTCAGGACCAATACCTCATTTATTATATCTGATGTCATCATCTTGCAGATGTATCTATTGTTATGCAGGATGCAGCCAGGCCCCATAAGTGTTGGCTGGGTAAGCGGAGTTCTGTCCTTGTGGGGTGCACTCATATAGTATGGGGCAGCCCACCTCTTCTAAAATTATTGGCATCATTAATATCCTTTAAGACTGATACTGTGCACCACACCTATGTGACTGACAGCCTATACAAGCCTTACCTGTGTGCATTTATAATCCTGGGCCTTCCCCTCCATTATTTGCTAGGTTCGTGAATGGTTGCTTTATTAGTATTTTGCACTCGTGCTGTCCCCGCTTTCATTATGGGGGTCGCCTGCATCCTGATAAGGAATTTGAATTGTCATTTGTTGTAACGCCATTTTTGTAGTGGTGTTTGTTGATTTTATGTCGTTTCATTTTTGGTGTACAGTCTGTACTGCCAGCAATCTCTTCAGCAGCTCCTCCTTTATGCTCGCACAGTCTCTGCTGCCAGCAATCTCTTCAGCAGCTCCTCCTTTATGCTCGCACAGTCTCTCTGCCAGCAATCTCTTCAGCAGCTCCTCCTTTATGCTCGCACAGTCTCTGCTGCCAGCAATCTCTTCAGCAGCTCCTCCTTTATGCTCGCACAGTCTCTGCTGCCAGCAATCTCTTCAGCAGCTCCTCCTTTATGCTCGCACAGTCTCTGCTGCCAGCAATTTCTTCAGCAGCTCCTCCTTTATGCTCGCACAGTCTCTGCTGCCAGCATCTCTTCAGCAGCTCCTCCTTTATGCTCGCACAGTCTCTGCTGCCAGCAATTTCTTTAGCAGCTCCTCCTTTATGCTCGCACAGTCTCTACTGCCAGCAACCTCTTCAGCAGCTCCTCCTTTATGCTCGCACAGTCTCTGCTGCCAGCAATCTCTTCAGCACTCCTCCTTTATGCTCGCACAGTCTCTGCTGCCAGCAATCTCTTCAGCAGCTCCTCCTTTATGCTGCACAGTCTCTATGCCAGCAACTCTCTTCAGCAACTCCTCCTTTATGCTCGCACAGTCTCTGCTGCCAGCAATCTCTTCAGCAGCTCCTCCTTTATGCTCGCACAGTCTCTACTGCCAGCATTCTCTTCAGCAGCTCCTCCTTTATGCTCGCACAGTCTCTACTGCCAGCAACCTCTTCAGCAGCTCCTCCTTTATGCTCGCACAGTCTCTACTGCCAGCATTCTCTTCAGCAGCTCCTCCTTTATGCTGGCACAGTCTCTAGTGCCAGCAACCTCTTCAGCAGCTCCTCCTTTATGCTCGCACAGTCTCTGCTGCCAGCAATCTCTTCAGCAGCTCCTCCTTTATGCTCGCACAGTCTCTGCTGCCAGCAATCTCTTCAGCAGCTCCTCCTTTATGCTGGCACAGTCTCTAGTGCCAGCAACCTCTTCAGCAACTCCTCCTTTATGCTCGCACAGTCTCTGCTGCCAGCAATCTCTTCAGCAGCTCCTCCTTTATGCTTGCACAGTCTCTGCTGCCAGCATTCTCTTCAGCAGCTCCTCCTTTATGCTTGCACAGTCTCTGCTGCCAGCATTCTCTTCAGCAGCTCCTCCTTTATTCTTGCACAGTCTCTGCTGCCTGCATCCTCTTCAGCAGCTCCTCCTTTATGCTCGCACAGTCTCTACTGCCAGCAATCTCTTCAGCAGCTCCTCCTTCACTGGGCTCAGTCTCTGCTGCCAGCAATCTCTTCAGCAGCTCCTCCTTCACTGGGCTCAGTCTCTACTGCCAGCAATCTTTTGAGCTGTTTCTCCTACATCTCTACAGCCAACAATATCTTCAAAAGCTCATCCTTTAACCTAGGACAGTCAGTAGCTACTCCTTCACTTTGCCATAATCTCTACTGCCACCATCTGCTAGCACCTTCCTCATCAGTGCCTTACACTGAAAGTGCTGGACACATGTCCTCCTCACAAATAACCTTTCCATGGGAGCCCTGACTTGCACTTTGTGCACTCTTACTGCATACTTTCTAAGTTACTGCACATCAGTCCTTCACACTTTGTTTTATCTGAGAGATTGATAGAGCAGCAGAATGGAGGAGTTGGCCAGAGAGGAGATGTAGCAGACCTGAAACAGTAATGATTAGCTGAGCAAAGTGGTAACAAGAAGTAGCAGAGTAGCCCCAGAATACAGCACAGTAGATACCACCATGTAGCAGAGTTGTTGCAACATTTTAGTAGGGTCATTACCGTGATGTAGAAAATTTGCAGTGCAATGTTGCCGAGCTGCCATAGTAATGTGTCAGTGTATCTGAGGCATAAGAGCAGAGTCTGAGTAGCAGGGTTGTACAGCACATGATGATGTAACATTGCTGGAAAAATGGAAAAGAAGAGAGAATGTTCCCAGCATAAAGTATTGTCAGGACACTACTCGGGTGGCGTCACATCACCTAACCTGTGGAGATGATGTCTGGCATGTGTCACACTGCTACAGTAAACCGACACGCAGGAGGGAAGGTTGAACAAGCAGAAATGAGGCGGTGCTTGGCTATGAACCAGTGGATCAGGACAGGTGAGTACACCGGTCTATTTATGATCAAGGATGAGCTGCTGAATAGAATGCTAGCAGCAGAAACTGTGCGAGCATAAAGGAGGAGCTGCTGAAGAGGTTGCTGGCAGTAGAAACTGTGCGAGCATAAAGGAGGAGCTGCTGAAGAGAATGCTGGCAGCAGAGACTGTGCGAGCATAAAGGAGGAGCTGCTGAAGAGGTTGCTGGCAGCAGAGACTGCGAGCATAAAGGAGGAGCTGCTGAAGAGGTTGCTGGCAGCAGAGACTGCGAGCATAAAGGAGGAGCTGCTGAAGAGGTTGCTGGCAGCAGAGACTGCGAGCATAAAGGAGGAGCTGCTGAAGAGGTTGCTGGCAGCAGAGACTGCGAGCATAAAGGAGGAGCTGCTGAAGAGGTTGCTGGCAGCAGAAACTGTGCGAGCATAAAGGAGGAGCTGCTGAAGATGAAGAAAAAAAAGGGAAAAATCCAGCGTGGAGCAGAAATAGTTTAAAAAATTTAATTCTTTAATAAATGTGATTAAAAATAAACAGCAATACTTAAGCAGTACAGGTCCACAAAAATGTAGCAGAGCGATCAACGCGTTTCGACGTTAAGTCTTTCTCAAGATCTAACTCTGACTGAGGCTAAGCGTTATTTATAATAGTAACGCACTACACCTGGGGAAGAACTCCTGGTGTAGCACCCATGTGAAAAGAATTAAATATAACTACAAGAAATAGCTGCAGTGAATACATATAATTAACATAACCAAATTGAGACAACACCAAAAGCAATAAGTGACAATAAAAATGTACACAAATTAAAAATGTTAACTATTAGCTAGAAACTCACAATATAGTGAACTTATTGGTTCAGATTTAGTATTGTTTATTAGATCGCATCTGGCATTTAAACCTGCTGGAGATCGTGTGCCCAGAGTAAAGATCCAAAAAGACTCTCTGTTGAGTAGTTTGCGTTTATGATCTCCTCCTCGGTGCGGTTGTAACACTTTTTCTATGCCATTAAATCTAAATGAACTAACATCACCTTAGTGTATTGCTTTTGGTGTTGTCTCAATTTGGTTATGTTAGTTATATGTATTCACTGCAGCTATTTCTTGTAGTTATATTTAATTCTTTTCACATGGGTGCTACACCAGGAGTTCTTCCCCAGGTGTAGTGCGTTACTATTATAAATAACGCTTAGCCTCAGTCAGAGTTAGATCTTGAGAAAGACTTAACGTCTAAACGCGTTGATCGCTCTGCTACATTTTTGTGGACCTGTACTGCTTAAGTATTGCTGTTTATTTTTAATCACATTTATTAAAGAATTAAATTTTTTAAACTATTTCTGCTCCACGCTGGATTTTTCCCTTTTTTTTCTTCATCTGCTCTGGTTGCTCTGCCACATCCGTGCGAGGAGTGAAGATATATGTGCAACGTGAACATTGGGGTAAGCTGACATCGTCTGTTTCTTTTTTGCTTATGAGCTGCTGAAGAGGTTGCTGGCAGCAGAGACTGTGCAAGCATAAAAGAGGAGCTGCTGAAGAGAATGCTGGCAGCAGAGACTGTGCGAGCATGAAGGAGGAGCTGCTGAAGAGAATCCTGGCAGCAGAGACTGTGCGAGCATAAAGGAGGAGCTGCTGAAGAGAATGCTGGCAGCAGAGACTGTGCGAGCATAAAGGAGGAGCTGCTGAAGAGGTTGCTGGCAGCAGAGACTGTGCGAGCATAAAGGAGGAGCTGCTGAAGAGGTTGCTGGCAGCAGAGACTGTGCAAGCATAAAAGAGGAGCTGCTGAAGAGGTTGCTGGCAGCAGAGACTGTGCGAGCATGAAGGAGGAGCTGCTGAAGAGAATACTGGCAGCAGAGACTGTGCGAGCATAAAGGAGGAGCTGCTGAGGAGAATGCTGGCAGCAGAGACTGTGCGAGCATAAAGGAGGAGCTGCTGAAGAGGTTGCTGGCAGCAGAGACTGTGCGAGCATAAAGGAGGAGCTGCTGAAGAGGTTGCTGGCAGCAGAGACTGTGCAAGCATAAAAGAGGAGCTGCTGAAGAGGTTGCTGGCAGCAGAGACTGTGCGAGCATAAAGGAGGAGCTGCTGAAGAGAATGCTGGCAGCAGAGACTGTGCGAGCATGAAGGAGGAGCTGCTGAAGAGAATACTGGCAGCAGAGACTGTGCGAGCATAAAGGAGGAGCTGCTGAGGAGAATGCTGGCAGCAGAGACTGTGCGAGCATAAAGGAGGAGCTGCTGAAGAGGTTGCTGGCAGCAGAGACTGTGCGAGCATAAAGGAGGAGCTGCTGAAGAGGTTGCTGGCAGCAGAGACTGTGCAAGCATAAAAGAGGAGCTGCTGAAGAGGTTGCTGGCAGCAGAGACTGTGCGAGCATAAAGGAGGAGCTGCTGAAGAGAATCCTGGCAGCAGAGACTGTGCGAGCATAAAGGAGGAGCTGCTGAAGAGAATGCTGGCAGCAGAGACTGTGCGAGCATAAAGGAGGAGCTGCTGAAGAGAATCCTGGCAGCAGAGACTGTGCGAGCATAAAGGAGGAGCTGCTGAAGAGAATGCTGGCAGCAGAGACTGTGCGAGCATAAAGGAGGAGCTGCTGGAGAGAATGCTGGCAGCAGAGAATGTGCGAGCATAAAGGAGGAGCTGCTGAAGAAGAGAATGCTGGCAGCAGAGACTGTGCCAGCATAAAGGAGGAGCTGCTGAAGAAGAGAATGCTGGCAGTAGAGACTGTGTAAGCATAAAGGAGGAGCTGCTGAAGAGAATGCTGGCAGAAGAGACTGTGCGAGCATAAAGGAGGAGCTGCTGAAGAGAATACTGGCAGAAGAGACTGTGTGAGCATAAAGGAGGAGCTGCTGAATAGAATGCTGGCAGCAGAGACTGTGCGAGCTATAAAGGAGGAGCTGCTGAAGAGAATGCTGGCAGCAGAGATTGTGCAAGCATAAAGGAGGAGCTGCTGAAGAGGTTGCTGGCAGCAGAAACTGTGTGAGCATAAAGGAGGAGCTGCTGAAGAGAATGCTGGCAGCTGAGAATGTGCGAGCATAAAGGAGGAGCTTCTGAAGAGAATGCTGACAGCAGAGGCTGCGAGCATAAAGGAGGAGCTGCTGAAGAGAATGCTGGCAGCAGAGACTGTGGGAGCATAAAGGAGGAGCTGCTGAAGAGAATGCTGGCAGCAGAGACTGGGAGCATAAAGGAGGAGCTGCTGAAGAGAATCCTGGCAGAAGAGACTGTGCGAGCATAAAGGAGGAGCTGCTGAAGAGAATACTGGCAGCAGAGACTGTGCGAGCATAAAGGAGGCGCTGCTGAAGAGAATGCTGGCAGCAGAGACTGTGCGAGCATACAGGAGGCGCTGCTGAAGAGAATGCTGGCAGCAGAGACTGTGCGAGCATAAAGGAGGAGCTGCTGAAGAGAATCCTGGCAGAAGAGACTGTGCGAGCCTAAAGGAGGAGCTGCTGAAGAGAATGCTGGCAGCAGAGACTGTGCGAGCATAAAGGAGGAGCTGCTGAAGAGAATGCTGGCAGCAGAGACTGTGCAAGCATAAAGGAGGAGCTGCTGAATAGAATGCTGGCAGCAGAGACTGTGCGAGCATAAAGGAGGAGCTGCTGAAGAAGAGTGAGGAGATGGAATGCGTGGGCAGCAGAGACTGTGCAGCATAAAGGAGGAGCTGCTGAAGAAGAGAATGCTGGCAGCAGAGACTGTGCAGCATAAAGGAGGAGCTGCTGAAGAGGAATGCTGGCAGAAGAGACTGTGCGAGCATAAAGGAGGAGCTGCTGAAGAGAATTTCTGGCAGAAGAGACTGTGCGAGCATAAAGGAGGAGCTGCTGAAGAGAATTGCTGGCAGCAAGAGACTGTGCGAGCATAAAGGAGGAGCTGCTGAAGAGATGCTGGCAGCAGAAATTGTGCAGCATAAAGGAGGAGCTGCTGAAGAGATATGCTGGCAAGAAATGGATGTGGAGCATAAAGGAGGAGCTCTGAAGAGAATGCTGCAGCTGAGAATGTGCTGGAGCATAAAGGAGGAGCTTCTGAAGAGATGCTAAGACTGTGGACTAGAGAGCTAAGAGTAGCATAATAGTAAGAGGAGCTGCTGAAGAGAATGCTGGCAGCAGAGACTGTGGGAGCATAAAGGAGGAGCTGCTGAAGAGAAGCTGGCAGCAGAGACTGTGCGAGCATAAAGGAGGAGCTGCTGAAGAGAATGCTGGCAGCAGAGACTGCAAGCATAAAGGAGGAGCTGCTGAAGAGAACCTGGCAGAAGAGACTGTGCGAGCATAAAGGAGGAGCTGCTGAATAGAATGCTGGCAGCAGAACTGCAGTATAAAGGAGGAGCTGCTGAAGAGAATCTGCAGGAGACTGTGTCGAGCATAAGGAGGAGCTGGTGAAGAGAATCCTGGCAGAGAACTGTCGAGCATAAGGAGGCGCTGCTGAAGAGAATGCTGGCAGCTGAGACTGTGCGAGCATAAGGAGGGCTGCTGAAGAGAATCTGGCAGCAGAGACTGTGCGAGCATAAAGGAGGGCTGCTGAAGAGAATCCTGGCAGAGAGACTGTGCGAAGCATAAAGGAGGAGCTGCTGAAGAGAATGCTGGCAGCAGAGACTGTGCGAGCATAAAGGAGGCGCTGCTGAAGAGAATCTGGCAGAAGAGACTGTGCAAGCATAAAGGAGGAGCTGCTGAAGAGAAATGCTGGCAGCAGAGACTGTGCAAGCATAAAGGAGGCGCTGCTGAAGAGAATACTGGCAGCAGAGACTGTGCAGAGCATAAAGGAGGAGCTGCTGAAGAGAATGCTGGCAGAAGAGACTGTGCAAGCATAAAGGAGGAGCTGCTGAAAGAATGCTGCAGCAGGACTGTCGAGCATAAAGGAGGAGCTGCTGAAGAGAATGCTGGCAGCAGAGACTGGCGAACATAATGGATGAGCTGCTGAAGAGAATGTCTGGCAGCAGAGACTGTGCGAGCATAAAGGAGGAGCTGCTGAAGAGAATGCTGGCAGCAGAGACTGTGGAGCATAAAGGAGGAGCTGCTGAAGAGAATCTGGCAGCAGAACTGTGCAGCATAAAGGAGGAGCTGCTGAAGAGAATGCTGGCAGCAGAGACTGTGCGAGCATAAAGGAGGAGCTGCTGAAGAGAATGCTGGCAGCAGACACTGTGCGAGCATAAGGAGGAGCTGCTGAAGAGAATGCTGGCAGCAGAGACTGTGCGAGCATAAAGGAGTGCTGCTGAAGAGAATGCTGGCAGCAGAGACTGTGCGAGCATAAAGGAGGAGCTGCTGAAGAGAATGCTGGCAGTAGAGACTGTGCGAGCATAAAGGAGAGCTGCTGAAGAGAGAATGCTGGCAGCAGAGACTGCGAGCATAAAGGAGGAGCTGCTGAGAGAATGCTGGCAGAGAGACTGTGCGAGCATAAAGGAGGAGCTGCTGAAGAGAATGCTGGCAGCGAGACTGCGAGCATAAAGGAGGAGCTGCTGAAGAGAATGCTGGCAGCAGAGACTGTGCGAGCATAAAGGAGGAGCTGCTGAAGAGAAGCGGCAGCAGAGACTGTGCGAGCATAAGGAGGAGCTGCTGAAGAGAATCTGGCAGCAGAGACTGTGCGAGCATAAAGGAGGAGCTGCTGAAGAGAATGCTGGCAGCAGAGACTGTGCGAGCATAAAGGAGGAGCTGCTAGGAATGCGGCAAATTGCCATAAGAGAGCTTGCTGGCAGCAGATGACTGTGCGAGCATAAAGGGAGGAGCTGCTGAAGAGAATCTGGCAGCAGAGTGCGACTGTGCTGAAGAATTTCGCATCTCAATAGGTCAGAGCTCCTTGAGAGTCGTTATGCCGCCTCTAGGAGAAGCCGTGCGAATTTATAAATCTGCATATCACGAGAACTCATCCTGGCCACAGACAATATTGCGGAGCATTCACAGGCTGGCAGGGCTGCTGAATAGCTATCTGCCGTATCAGAACATGGAGTCTAAGCGTGTTATGTTTGTTCTTGAAGAATTTTCGCCATCGTCTAAGTCAGATTTCCAATTTTGCGACTTAGAAGTGGAGCCTCTGATGAAGTCATTAGCAAACAGCCTTCTAATTAGGCCATTTGGATAATAAGTGCGGGAGCAGATATCAGGCTGCAAGCGCGCGCTGTAATGGAGATAGACGCTAATCAATTTAAAACATCGAGCTTCATTGTGAATTCATGGCGTCATGGCCCGAGGCTTACTCTCCCTCCTTACATACATGCTCCAGCGCCATCCTGGATCCGATATGTACAGAGACCAATTACACCATAATGTCGGAGATTAGTCACGTTCCCCAGCTGTACGAAGTGTCGGGGAAGAAGTAAAGGCCCTCGATCTGATCTTATTTAATAGGACAGAGACGGTTTTCACTTCATCAATACATTGAGATGTTCCCACTGCTACATGAAGAACAGGGCAGGGGAGATGAGCGGCGCCCACAGATAGAGGGTATGATATAGCACCATGGAATTGTGGCCTTCAGTTGTAGAATAAAAACTTCTGCAACTTTCTTAGTATTTTTTTCCCAATTCCTAATCATTTTTCAATTTTATTGATCTCTGCTTGTTGTCAGCGACCTAATATTCTTCACAGCTGAATGTTTGTTACAATGTGTCCAATGTAGACAATCCTCTCTGTGGTAAACACTGCATCTTCTGTTCAGGTAGTTTGTTACAATGTATCAGTCTGGAATCTAGGGTGTTACCTCACAGAGGATTATCCGGACTGGATACATTGTAACAAATTCACACCTGTGAGAGGTATTAGGTCTGTTCAGGTTAACAGATGGATGGAAACAGGACTGTTCCCATTCACTGACAGCCAGCAGAGATTTTAAAAATGAAGAGAAATGGAAAAAACATGGAGCGAATTTATTCTTCCATCAATGACATTTTTTTGGCATGAAAAAGTTAGACTTTGAGAGCAACAAATCTTCCCAGAAGTGACTGACAAGAAAACAGCAAGAAGATCAATGTCTCCTCACACAGTCATCATCTCCTCCGGCCTCTGCGGAGGTCAGTGCTCAGGACTCCACAATGATGGGAGTGATGGGATGAGAGCACTACTCCCCGGAGGGGCATCACTGCTGAGCTCACATGATAAACCCCCGAGGATCCTCTATGGACACCACAGTTCCCAGTACAGCTGCTGCGGATCCACTATGCCCCAGATAGACAAGCTAGAGGGGGCACAAACTTTTACACAGCACTGTCTGCCATGTATACATATATAACATATTGATACAGGAGAGAGAAATCTGCCGCCGTGGTGCCAGGGCCGGAGCTGAGGATGATGAGTAATGATGTGCAGCTGATGAGATCGGCGCCATTTATTAATATGAAATCAAAGTCTTCAGGCCCCGTGCGCGGCTTTGTTTTCTGATTTACAATTTCCTTTGTGAGGCAAGTGAAGAACAACTAACGAGACCTGGATGAGCTGCACCTAAATTTATAATACCGCCAGCTATGTGGTCAGGGTTTGGATGCGCTCGCTCTGCTCAAGACTGACAATTTCTCTGCTTTTCTGGAAGAGCTGTGCTGAAACTCATATAATTGCCCCATGTGAGGAGCCCGCACCCCGCCACCCCGCCTGATGTCACTATTACGTCAGAAGGATCACGTAGTGCGGTCTCCCCACTTTCACCAAAGTGAAGTTCTGCACCCCCTGGGGACAGGTAAGGTCTGCTTGGCACAGAATTACCCAGACACCCCTGTCCACACGGGCACAGGAAGTGAGGCCCACCATACCCACATCCCTGGCACCCAGAGAGGCCCCTTTCACTAGCACCAGTGAAACAGATCGCTGCAGCCTGGTAGGACTGCTACCAGTTCCTTGTTAGATATAAGCCCGATCTGTTAATGGGATTATATCGGGCCAGAAACAAGCCCCGGTAGCATGGATGGTTAAACCATGAATACAGATGTATGGATCGAGATAAGAGAGCAGCCCAAGGTTAGATTATATATTTAATCACATTAAGGGCACACTAGACAGTACACTACATACACCATGGTTATACATACACAGTGGTCAGAGATGCAAATACTAATAGTGGTAGGACAAAAGATATAAGCAGATGGATCATGTCAATTACCATGTGATGTTCGACCATGTGCATGCTGGTCCGCATTGGCTGCCAGCTGGTTCTAAGTTCCTTCTCATCATGTTACTCAACATGGCCCTCACTTTCAAAGTGAACAGCAAGCATAACAGACACACCGACCACCTTGCCTTACAATGGCCTTTATCCCCTTTGGGTTACTCTCTTCCTGCCCTCTGGGCTGAACCTAAATCTGCTTCCCTTGCCCCATACAGTGCCTCCATCATTGTGCCATACAGTGCCTCCAATATTGTGCTACACTGTGCCCAGGGCCGGCCCGAACGTATAGGCGAACTAGGCGGCCGCCTAGGGCACCGACCCTAAGGGGGCGCCAGAGAAAAAATAGAAAAAATTATAAAAAATCTTTTCAAAAGGCAAAAAGTTTAAGGGATGGAAAGAAAAGTGTACATAAATTTTTTTTACCATAAATTTAAAAGAAAAACCTTTGAGCTTCAATTTACGCACGGAAAGGAGGCGCTAAACTACGGGCGTGAGTCGTTTGCATCGTCTGCTGACAGGTGTTTGATCCCGCGCGTTTATTTTGCTCCTAAGTTTTCAAATGTTGGCAAAGCAAAGCAAACAACCAAAAATGCACACACTACACTAAGGGGGCGCCCGAGAGAAAAAAATATGTATACTTAATAGTAGGGGCGCAACAAAATAGTTTCGCCTAGGGCGCCGTAATCTCTCGGGCCGGCCTGACTGTGCCTCCATCATTGTGCTATACTGTGCCTCCATCATCGTGCCATACAGTGCCTCCATCATCGTGCCATACAGTGCCTCCATCATCGTGCCATACAGTGTCTCCATCATTGTTCTATACGGTGCCTCCATCATCGTGCATACAGTGCCTCCATCATTGTTCTATACTGTGCCTCCATCATCGTGCCATACAGTGCCTTCATCATTGTACTATACGGTGCCTCCATCATCGTGCCATACAGTGCCTCCATCATTGTTCTATACGATGCCTTCATCATCGTGCTATACGATGCCTCCATCATCGTACTATACGATGCCTCCATCATTTTGCCATACAGTGCCTTCATCATTGTACTATACGGTGCCTCCATCATCGTGCCATACAGTGCCTCCATCATTGTTCTATACGATGCCTTCATCATCGTGCTATACGGTGCCTCCATCATCGTACTATACGATGCCTCCATCATTTTGCCATACAGTGCCTTCATCATTGTACTATACGGTGCCTCCATCATCGTGCCATACAGTGCCTCCATCATTGTTCTATACTGTGCCTCCATCATCGTGCTATACAGTGCCTCCATCATCGTGCTATACGGTGCCTCCATCATCGTACTATACGATGCCTCCATCATTTTGCCATACAGTGCCTTCATCATTGTTCTATACTGTGCCTCCATCATCGTGCCATACAGTGCCTCCATCATTGTTCTATACTGTGCCTCCATCATCGTGCCATACAGTGCCTCCATCATTGTTCTATACTGTGCCTCCATCATCGTGCCATACGGTGCCTCCATCATTGTTCATTATACGATGCCTCCATCATCGTGCTATACGGTGCCTCCATCATCGTACTATACGATGCCTCCATCATTTTGCCATACAGTGCCTTCATCATTGTACTATACGGTGCCTCCATCATCGTGCCATATGGTGCCTCCATCATTGTACTATACGGTGCCTCCATCATCGTGCTATACGGTGCCTCCATCATCGTGCTATACAGTGCCCCCATCATTGTACTATACGGTGCCTCCAACATCGTGCCATACAGTGCCCCCATCATTGTGCATATACGGTGCCTCCATCATTGTGCTTTACGGTGCCTCCATCATCGTGCTATACGATTCCTCCATCATTGTACCATATAGTGCCTCCATCATCGTGCCATACAGTGCCCCCATCATTGTGCTATACGATTCCTCCATCATCGTGATATACGATGCCTCCATCATTGTACCATATAGTGCCTCCATCATTGTGCCATATGGTGCCTCCATCATTGTGCTCTACGGTGCCTCCATCATCGTGCTATACGATTCCTCCATCATTGTGCTCTACGGTGCCTCCATCATCGTGCCATACAGTGCCTCCATCATTGTTCTATACGATGCCTCCATCATCGTACTATACGATGCCTCCATCATTTTGCCATACAGTGCCTTCATCATTGTACTATACGGTGCCTCCATCATCGTGCCATACAGTGCCTCCATCATTGTTCTATACTGTGCCTCCATCATCGTGCCATACAGTGCCTCCATCATCGTGCTATATGGTGCCTCCATCATCGTACTATACGATGCCTCCATCATTTTGCCATACAGTGCCTCCATCATTGTTCTATACTGTGCCTCCATCATCGTGCCATACAGTGCCTCCATCATTGTTCTATACTGTGCCTCCATCATCGTGCCATACAGTGCCTCCATCATTGTTCTATACTGTGCCTCCATCATCGTGCCATACGGTGCCTCCATCATCGTGCCATACAGTGCCTCCATCATTGTTCTATACTGTGCCTCCATCATCGTGCCATACAGTGCCTCCATCATTGTTCTATACTGTGCCTCCATCATCGTGCCATACGTGCCTCCATCATGTTCTATACGTGCCTCCATCATCGTGCTATACGGTGCCTCCATCATCGTACTATACGAGTGCCTCCATCATTTTGCCATACAGTGCCTCCATCATTGTACTATACGGTGCCTCCATCATCGTGCCATATGGTGCCTCCATCATTGTTCTATACGATGCCTCCATCATCGTGCTATACGGTGCCTCCATCATCGTGCTATACAGTGCCCCATCATTGTCTATACAGGTGCCTCCATCATTGTGCTTTACGGTGCCTCCATCATCGTGCTATACACGGTGCCTCCATCATCGTGCCATACGGTGCCTCCATCATGTGCTATACGGTGCCTCCATCAGTCGTGCATATAAGGTGCTTCCATCATCGTTGTAATACGGTGCCTCCATCATTCATCGTGCTATACGGTGCCTCCATCATCGTGCCATACAGTGCCTCCATCATTGTTCTATACGGTGCCTCCATCATCGTGCTATACGGTGCCTCCATCATCGTACTATACGATGCCTCCATCATTTTGCCATACAGTGCCTTCATCATTGTACTATACGGTGCCTCCATCATCGTGCCATACAGTGCCTCCATCATTGTTCTATACTGTGCCTCCATCATCGTGCCATACAGTGCCTCCATCATTGTTCTATACTGTGCCTCCATCATCGTGCCATACAGTGCCTCCATCATCGTGCTATATGGTGCCTCCATCATCGTACTATACGATGCCTCCATCATTTTGCCATACAGTGCCTTCATCATTGTTCTATACTGTGCCTCCATCATCGTGCCATACAGTGCCTCCATCATTGTTCTATACTGTGCCTCCATCATCGTGCCATACAGTGCCTCCATCATTGTTCTATACTGTGCCTCCATCATCGTGCCATACAGTGCTCCATCATTGTTCTATACGATGCCTCCATCATCGTGCTATACGGTGCCTCCATCATCGTGCTATACGGTGCCTCCATCATCGTGCTATACGGTGCCTCCATCATTTTGCCATACAGTGCCTTCATCATTGTACTATACGGTGCCTCCAACATCGTGCATACAGTGCCCCATCATTGTGCTATACGGTGCCTCCATCATTGTGCTCTACGGTGCCTCCATCATCGTGCTATACGATTCCTCCATCATTGTGCTCTACGGTGCCTCCATCATCGTGCTATACGATTCCTCCATCATTGTGCTCTACGGTGCCTCATCATCGTACTATACGATGCCTCCATATTTTGCCATACAGTGCCTCATCATTGTACTATACGGTGCCTCCATCATTGTGCCATACGGTGCCTCCATCATTGTGCTATACGGTGTCTTCATCATTGTGCTATACAGTGCCTCCATCATCGTGCTATACAGTGCCTCCATCATTGTACCATACAGTGCCTCCATCATTGTGCTATACGGTGCCTCCATCATTGTGCTCTACGGTGTCTCCATCATTATGCCATACGGTGCCTCCATCATCGTGCTATACGATTCCTCCATCATCGTGCTATACGGTGCCTCCATCATCGTGCTGTACGGTGCCTCCATCATTGTCATTGTGCTATACGGTGCCTTCATCATCGTGCTATACGGTTCCTCCATCATCGTGCTATACAGTGCCTCCATCATCGTACCATACAGTGCCTCCATCATCGTGCTATACAGTGCCTCCATCATCGTGCCATACAGTGCCTCCATCATCGTGCTATACGGTTCCTCCAATCATCGTGCTATACAGTGCCTCCATCATCGTGCCATACAGTGCCTCCATCATCGTGCTATACAGTGCCTCCATCATCGTGCTATACGGTTCCTCCATCATCGTGCTATCAGTGCCTCCATCATCGTACCATACAGTGCCTCCATCATCGTGCTATACAGTGCCTCCATCATCGTGCTATACAGTGCCTCCATCATCATGCCATACAGTGCCTCCATCATCGTGCTATACAGTGCCTCCATCATCGTGCTATACGGTTCCTCCATCATCGTGCTATACAGTGCCTCCATCATCGTACCATACAGTGCCTCCATCATCGTGCTATACAGTGCCTCCATCATCGTGCCATACAGTGCCTCCATCATCGTGCTATACAGTGCCTCCATCATCGTGCTATACGGTTCCTCCATCATCGTGCCATACAGTGCCTCCATCATCGTACCATACAGTGCCTCCATCATCGTACCATACAGTGCCTCCATCATCGTGCTATACAGTGCCTCCATCATCGTGCTATACAGTGCCTCCATCATCGTACCATACAGTGCCTCCATCATCGTGCTATACGGTTCCTCCATCATCGTGCTATACAGTGCCTCCATCATCGTACCATACAGTGCCTCCATCATCGTGCTATACAGTGCCTCCATCATCGTGCCATACAGTGCCTCCATCATCGTGCTATACAGTGCCTCCATCATCGTGCTATACGGTTCCTCCATCATTGTGCCATTTCAGTGCCTCCATCATCGAACCATACAGTTTCTCCATCATCGTACCATACGGTGCCTCCATTATCGTGCTATATGGTGCCTGCATCATTGTGCTATATGGTGCCTGCATCATTGTGCTATATGGTTCCTCCATCATCGTGCTATACGGTGCCTCCATCATTGTGCTATACGGTTCCTCCATCATCGTGCTATGCGGTGCCGCCATCATCGTGCCATACAGTGCCTCCCATCATTGTGCTATACAGTGCTTCCATCATCGTGCTATACGGTTCCTCCATCATCGTGCTATACGGTGCCTCCATCATCGTGCTCCATCATCGTACCATACAGTGCCTCCATCATTGTGCTATACAGTGCTTCCATCATCGTGCTATACGGTTCCTCCATCATCGTGCTATACGGTGCCTCCATCATCGTGCTCCATCATCGTGCTATACGTGCCTTCATCATCGTGCTATACGGTTCCTCCATCATCGTGCTATACAGTGCCTCCATCATCGTACCATACAGTGCCTCCACATCGTGTATACAGTGCCTCCATCATCGTGCCATACAGTGCCTCCATCATCGTGCTATACAGTGCCTCCATCATCGTGCTATACGGTTCCTCCATCATCGTGCTATACAGTGCCTCCATCATCGTACCATACAGTCCTCCATCATCGTGCATACGGTGCCTCCATCATCGTGCCATACGTGCTCCATCATCGTGCCATACGGTGCCTCCATCATGTGCCATACGGTCCTCCATCATCGTGCATACGTCTCCATCATCGTGCCATACGGTCCTCCATCATCGTGCCATACGGTGCCTCCATCATCGTGCATACGGTGCCTCCATCATGTGCATACGGTGCCTCCATCATCGTGCATACGGTGCCTCCATCATCGTGCATACGGTGCCTCCATCATCGTGCTATACGGTGCCTCCATCATCGTGCATACGGTCCTCCATCATCGTGCATACGTGCTTCCATCATCGTGCCATACGGTCCTCCATCATTGTGCCATACGGTCCTCCATCATCGTGCCATACGGTGCCTCCATCATCGTGCTATACGGTCCTCCATCATCGTGCTATACGGTGCTCCTCATCTGTGCTATACGTGCCTCCATCATCGTGCTATACGGTCCTCCATCATCGTGCTATACAGTGCCTCCATCATCGTGCTATACGGTGCCTCCATCATCGTGCATACGTGCCTCCATCATCGTGCTATACGGTGCCTCCATCATCGTGCTATACGGTGCCTCCATCATCGTGCATACGTGCCTCCATCATCGTGCTATACGGTGCCTCCATCATCGTGCCATACGGTGCCTCCATCATTGTGCCATACGGTGCCTCCATCATCGTGCTATACGGTGCCTCCATCATCGTGCTATACGGTGCCTCCATCATTCGTGCTATACAGTGCCTCCATCATCGTGCTATACGGTGCCTCCATCATCGTGCTATACGGTGCCTCCATCATCGTGCTATACGGTGCCTCCATCATCGTGCTATACGTGCCTCCATCATCGTGCCATGGTGCCTCCATCATCGTGCTATACGGTTCCTCCATCATCGCTAGTCCATACTGTGCCTCCATCATCGTGCCATACGGTGCCTCCCATCATCGTGCCATACGGTGCCTCCATCATCGTGCTATACGGTCTCCATCACATGTGCCATACGTGTGTCCTCATCATACGTGCATACAGTGCCTCCATCATCGTGCCATACGGTGCCTCCATCATGTGCTATACAGGTGCCTCCATCGTCGTGCCTATACGGTGCTCCATCATCGGCTACGTCCATCACATCATGTGCATACGGTGCCTCATATGTGCATACTGTCCACATCAATAGGCTATACAGTGTGCTACTAATCGCCTCACAGTGCCATAACGTGCCTTCATGTGCCTATACGGCCTCATCAGTGCCCACATATATGCCATACAGTGTGCTCCATATAGGCCTACAGTGCCCACATCATGTGCCATACATGGCTCCTATGCTCACGTGCCCATAATAGTGCCTCATCATGTGCTCCTATACGTGCACTGCCCCATAATAGTGCATACGGTGCTCCATAATGCGCCTACGGTGCCCATCATCTGTGCCATACAGGTGCTCCATATAGCGCCTACAGTGCCATCATATAGTGCCATACAGTGTGCTCCTAATAGCGCTCTACAGTGCCCACAATAGTGCCATACGGTGCTCCTAATCGCTATCAGTGCCCACATAATAGTGCCATAAGTGTGCTCCTAATAGCGCCTTCGTGCCCACATAATAGTGCTACACGTGTGCTCCTATATCGGCCATCAGTGCCCCATATAGTGCCATACGGTGCTCCTAATTAGGCCTCACAGTGCCCATAATAGTGCCTATCAGTGTGCTCCTAATAGCCTCCATCATTGTGGCCATACGTTGCCTAATAGCGCCTATCAGTGCCCATATCGTGCCATACGGTGCTCCTAATAGCGCCTCGCACTGCCCACATATAGGTGCCATACATGTGCTCCTAATAGCGCCTCGCACGTGCCCAATAATAGTGCCATACAGTGTGCTCCTAATACGGCCTCTCACATGCCACATATAGTGCCTATACAGGTGCTCCTATATAGCGCCTCACGTGCCCCACATATAGTGCCATACAGTGTGCTAATACGCCTCACACGTGCCACATGATAGTGCCATCAGTGTGCTCCTAATAGGCCTCCACAGTGCCCACATAAGTGTTGCCATACGTGTGCTCTAATAGGCCCTCCGGCAAGTGCCCACATAATAGTGCCATACGTGTGCTCCTAATACGCCTCCAGTGCCCACATATAGTGCCATACAGTGTGCCTAATAGCCCTCGCAGTGCCACATAATAGTGCCATACAGTGTGCTCCTATAGCGCCTCACAGTGCCCCATAATAGTGCCATACAGTGTGCTCCTAATAGCGCCTCGCAGTGCCCACATAATAGTGCCATACAGTGTGCTCCTAATAGCGCCTCGTGCCCACATAATAGTGCCATACAGTGTGCTCCTAATAGCGCCTACAGTGCCCACATAATAGTGCCATACAGTGTGCTCCTAATAGCGCCTCACAGTGCCACACATAATAGTGCTATACAGTGTGCTCCTAATAGCGCCTCCAGTGCCCACATAATAGTGCCATACGTGTGCTCCTAATACGCCTCACAGTGCCCACATATAGTGCCATACAGTGTGCTCCTAATACGCCTCACAGTGCCCCACATAATAGTGCTATACAGTGTGCTCCTAATAGCGCCTCACAGTGCCCACATAATAGTGCCATACAGTGTGCTCCTAATAGGCCTCACGTGCCCACATAATAGTGCCATACAGTGTGCTCCTAATATGGCCTCACAGTGCCCACATAATAGTGCCATACAGTGTGTCTAATAGCGCCTGCACGTGCCCACATAATAGTGCCATACAGTGTGCTCCTAATAGCGCCTCCAGTGCCCACATAATAGTGCCATACAGTGTGCTCCTAATAGCGCCTCCAGTGCCCACATAATAGTGCCATACAGTGTGCTCCTAATGGCCTCACAGTGCCCCATAATAGTGCCATACAGTGTGCTCCTAATAGCGCCTCACAGTGCCCACATAATAGTGCCATACAGTGTGCTCCTAATAGCGCCATCACAGTGCCCACATATAGTGCCATACATGTCTCCTAATAGCGCCTCGCATGTGCCTCACATAATAGTGCCATACGTGTGCTCCTAATAGCGCCTCGCAGTGCCCACATAATAGTGCCATACGTGTGCTCCTAATTAGCGCCTCGCAGTGCCCACATAATAGTGCCATACAGTGTTCCTAATAGCGCCTGCACTGCCCACATAATAGTGCTTCCTCATCAGTCGTGCTCTAATCCTAGCGCCTCATCGCATGCCCACATAATAGTGCCATACGGTTGTCCTAATACGCCTGCTACGTGCCCACATAATAGTGCCATACGTGTGCTCCTAATAGCGCCTACGTGCCCACATAATAGTGCCATACAGTGTGCTCCTAATAGCGCCTCACGGTGCCCACATAATAGTGCCATACAGGTGCTCCTAATAGCGCCTACGAGTGCCCCACAATAGTGCATACGAGTGTGCTCTAATAGCGCCTCCAGTGCCCACATAATAGTGCCATACGTGTGCTACATAATAGCGCCTCCAGTGCCCACATAATAGTGCCATACAGTGTGCTCCTAATAGCGCCTCACAGTGCCCACATAATAGTGCCATACAGTGTGCTCCTAATAGCGCCTCGCAGTGCCCACATAATAGTGCATACAGTGTGCTCCTAATAGCGCCTCTCAGTGCCCACATATAGTGCCATACAGTGTGCTCCTAATAGCGCCTCCAGTGCCCACATAATAGTGCCATACAGTGTGCTCCTAATAGCGCCTCACAGTGCCCACATAATAGTGCCATACAGTGTGCTCCTAATAGCGCCTCCAGTGCCCACATAATAGTGCCATACAGTGTGCTCCTAATAGCGCCTCCAGTGCCCACATAATAGTGCCATACAGTGTTCTCCTAATAGGCCTCACAGTGCCCACATAATAGTGCATACAGTGTGCTCCTAATAGGCCCTCAAGTGCCCACATAATAGTGCATACGTGTGCTCCTAATACGCCTCCAGTGCCCACATAATAGTGCCATACAGTGTGCTCCTAATAGCGCCTCACAGTGCCCACATAATAGTGCCATACAGTGTGCTCCTAATAGCGCCTCCAGTGCCCACATAATAGTGCCATACAGTGTGCTCCTAATAGCGCCTCACAGTGCCCACATAATAGTGCCATACAGTGTGCTCCTAATAGCGCCTCACAGTGCCCACATAATAGTGCCATACAGTGTGCTCCTAATAGCGCCTCACAGTTGCCCACATAATAGTGCCATACAGTGTGCTCCTAATACGCCTCACAGTGCCCACATAATAGTGCCATACAGTGTGCTCCTAATAGGCGCCTCACAGTGCCCACATAATAGTGCCATACAGTGTGCTCATAATAGCGCCTCGCAGTGCCCACATAATAGTGCCATACAGTGTGCTCCTAATAGCGCCTCGCAGTGCCCACATAATAGTGCCATACAGTGTGCTCCTAATAGGCCTCACAGTGCCCACATGATAGTGCCATACAGTGTGCTACTAATAGCGCCTCACAGTTCCCACATAATAGTGCTATAGTGTGCTCCTAATATCGCCTCACAGTGCCCACATAATAGTGCTATACAGTGTGCTCCTAATAGGCCTCACAGTGCCCACATGATAGTGCCATACAGTGTGCTCCTAATAGCCTCACAGTGCCCACATAATAGTGCCATACAGTGTGCTCCTAATAGCGCCTCACAGTGCCCACATAATAGTGTCATACATGTGCTCCTAATAGCGCCTCACAGTGCCCACATAATAGTGCTATAGTGTGCTCCTAATATCGCCTCACAGTGCCCACATAATAGTGCCATACAGTGTGCTCCTAATAGCGCCTCACAGTGCCCACATAATAGTGCATACACTGTGCTCCTAATAGCGCCTCACAGTGCCCACATAATAGTGCCATACAGTGTGCTCCTAATACGCCTCACAGTGCCCACATAATAGTGCCATACAGTGTGCTCCTAATAGCGCCTCACAGTGCCCACATAATAGTGCTATAGTGTGCTCCTAATAGCGCCTCACAGTGCCCACATGATAGTGCCATACAGTGCCCAGATTAGATTGAATAATAGTACCATACATATCAGCATAAAAGTGTCACCCCATGCCCAGTGAAACCACCAAACCGTGCAGGGCTCACAGTGCCCGCTTCCACCACCCTCCTGAGGATGTGCGGGCGTGCATGAACCATGACGTCATCATGTATGGGTGGGTGTCATGAGTGGTTCGGAGGGCGCGAGCCTTCTCTTTCCCAGACTCTTGGGGTGGGGGCCCCCAATACGGAGCTTCTCCGTTGTGCCGCCACTCTGTAGGACTGTGCCGTTCCCCAGTAATGTGGATATGAATCTTTCCACTTCCATGAAAATTGTCCTTAAATTTTACGCTTTGTGACAAAACCCAACACTAATCTCCGTCTCCCGGCATTTTCCTGCCGCCGAGATCATAAGCGCCCATAGGAGCGCGGCTCTTGCTACATCGGCCTGTGATTTATACGGCTCTCTGGCCGGTGATATGGCGGCATTACGCGCGTCACGTGGAAGATTTGTATATTGCATTCGTCCCCCCTCAGCTATTTTCATGATGAAGAGACCTCGGCGATCGCAGAAGCGTATGCAAAACAAAGTCTGATAAGATGGATCATAAAAGGTATCGCCAGCGATCATGTAAGTAACGCTGCTTGGCACCAATATGGCAGCGAGCAGCCTCTAATGAAGACGGATGAAGCCGCAGCCTCCGCCCACTTGGCAGATTATCCGCCTGAAGAGGGAAGAGGACCAATTAAACAGTGACATTGACTTTCTAGGTAAATGAAGAAGCGGCCGAGACGTCCGGGATGATTTACTATCTTCTATTGATCAAAAATAAAGCATTTTGCGGATGCAGCGACTTCCAGGTTCTCTCCATAAACCGCCGAGGATCGGTATTAATAGAGCGGAGGCCGCGGTGCGGACGGGATCATGGGCGATCAATGAGACCAATTAGAGAGGAGGAACATGCGTCAGAGGAAGCCTCTCCATGCAGTCCCAGCGTACAGTGCAGTCCCAGCGTACAGTGCAGTCCTATCTTACAGTGCAGTCCCAGCGCACAGTGCAGTCCAGCGTACAGTGCAGTCCCAGCGTACAATGCAGTCCCAGCGTACAATGCAGTCCCAGCGTACAGTGCAGTCCCAGCGTACGGTGCAGTCCCAGCGTACAATGCAGTCCCAGCGTACAGTGCAGTCCCAGCGTACAGTGCAGTCCGCGCATGCAGTCCAGCGTACAGTGCAGTCCCAGCGTACAGTGCAGTCCCAGCGTACAGTGCAGTCCCAGCGTACAATGCAGTCCCAGCGTACAATGCAGTCCCAGCGTACAGTGCAGTCCCAGCGTACAGTGCAGTCCTATCTTACAGTGCAGTCCCAGCGCACAGTGCAGTCCCAGCGTACAATGCAGTCCCAGCGTACAGTACAGTCCCAGCGTACAATGCAGTCCCAGTGTACAGTGCAGTCCCAGCGTACAGTGCAGTCCTAGTGTACAGTGCAGTCCCAGCGTACAGTGCAGTCCCAGCTGTAAAGTGCAGTCCTAGCGTACAGTGCAGTCCCAGCACACAGTGCAGTCCCAGTGTACAGTGCAGTCCCAGCGCACAGTGCAATCCCAGCGTACAGTGCAGTCCCACCGTACAGTGCAGTCCCAACACACAGTGCAATCCCAGCATACAGTGCAATCCCAGCGTACAGTGCAGTCCCAGCGTACAGTGCAGTCCCAGCGTATCGTGCAATCACAGCATACAGTGCAGACCCAGCGCACAGTGCAGTCCCATCGTACAGTGAAGTCCCATCATACAGTGCAGTCCCAGCGTACAGTGCAGTCCCTGTCCATGGTGCTGAACTCCAGAAAAGTGCAAATAAGCTCCAGAATCAGAGAAGGATGGAGAAGGAAATACTGGAGAAGGACCGGCGGAGATGTTCAGGTGCTGACGAGGACATCACAGGGGACCTGAAGAAGGAAACGATGAACCCGAAACCAGTTGTTTTTAATACATTTGTTCATTGATATGTGTGAAATCCTTGTAGGTGCCGGGAAGTCATTGCGGATCCTTCTCCAAAACCTAGCACTAAACTCCAGAAATACATCGGTAAACTCCAGAATCATATGGAGAAACCCCAGAATTGCGCAACTGAACTCTAGAAACACAGTGCTGAGCTCTAGAATCATGATACTGAGCCCCACAACCATACTGCGGAGCACCAGAACCAGCTGCGGAGCCTTAGAACCAGCTGCGGAGCCCCAGAACCAGCTGCGGAGCCCCAGAACCAGCTGCTAACCCGAGAACCAGCTGCGGAGCACCAGAACCAGCTGCGGAGCCCCAGAACCAGCTGCGGAGCCCGAGAACCAGCTGCTAAGCCCCAGAACCAGCTGCGGAGCCCGAGAACCAGCTGCTAAGCACCAGAACCAGCTGCGGAGCCCCAGAACCATACTGCTGAGCCCCAGAACCAGCTGCTGAACCCCAGAACCAGCTGTGGAGCCCAGAGAACCAGCTGCTGAGCCCCAAAACCAGCTGCGGAGCCCCAGAACCAGCTGCTGAACCCCAGAACATACTGCTGAGCCCCAGAACCAACTGCTGAGCCCCAGAACCAGCTGCTGAGCCCCATAACCAGCTGCCAAGCCCCAGAAACAGCTGTTGAGCCCCAGAACCAGCTGCTGAGCCCAAGAACCAGCTGCTGAACCCCAGAACCAGCTGTGGAGCCCCAGAACCAGCTGCGGAGCCCCAGAACCAGCTGCAGAGCCCCAGAATCAGCTGCGGAGCCCCAGAACCAGCTGCTGAGCCCCAGCACCAACTGCTGAGCCCCAGAACCAGCTGCTGAGCTCTAGAATCATGATATTGAGCCCACAAACCATACTGCGGAATCCCAGAACCAGCTGAGGAGCCCCAGAACCAGCTGCTGAGCCCCAGAACTAGCTGCTGAGCCCCAGAACCAGCTGCGGAGCCCAAGAACAAGCTGCTGAGCCCTAGAACCAGCTGCGGAGCCCCAGAACCATACTGCTGATCCCCAGAACCAGCTGCTGAGCCCCAGAACCAGCTGCTAAGCCCCAGAACCAGCTCCCGAGCCCCAGAACCAGCTGCTGAGCCCCAGAACCAGCTGCAGAGCCCCAGAACCATACTGCTGAGCCCCAGAACCAGCTGCTGAGCCCCAGAACCAGCTTCCGAGCCCCAGAACCAGCTGCTGAGCCCCAGAACCAGCTGCTGAGCCCCAGAACTAGCTGCGGAGCCTCAGAACCATACTGCTGAGCCCCAGAACCAGCTGTTGAGCCCCAGAACCAGCTGCTGAGCCCAAGAACCAGCTGCCGAGCCCCAGAACCAGCTGCTGAACCCCAGAACCAGCTGCTGAGCCCCAGAACCAGCTGCGGAGCCCCAGAACCAGCTGCTGACCCCAGAACCAGCTACGGGGCCCAAGAACCAGTTGCCGAGCCCCAGAACCAGCTGCCGAGCCCTAGAACCAGCTGCCGAGCCCAGAACCAGCTTCCGAGCACCAGAACCAGCTGCCGAGCCCCAGAACCATACTGCTGAACCCTAGAACCAGCTGCTGAGCCCCAATACCAGCTGCTGAGCCCCAGAACCAGCTGTTGAGCCCCAGAACCAGCTGCTGAGCCCCAGAAACAGCTGCTGAGCCCCAGAACCAGCTGCTGAGCCCCAGAACCAGCTGCTGAACCCCAGAACCAGCTGCGCAGCCCCAGAACCAGCTGCTGAGCCCCAGAACCAGCTCCCGAGCCCCAGAACCAGCTCCCGAGCCCCAGAACCAGCTGCTGAGCCTCAGAATCAGCTGCTGAGCCCTAGAACCAGCTGCTGAGCCCCAGAACTGTCTGCTGAGCCCCGGAACCAGCTGCGGAGCCCCAGAACCAGCTGCTGAGCCCCAGAACCAGCTGCGGAGCCCCAGAACCATACTGCTGAGCCCCAGAACCATACTGCTGAGCCCCAGAACCAGCTGCAGAGCCACAGAACCAGCTGCGGAGCCCCAGAACCATACTGCTGAGCCCCAGAACCAGCTGCTGAGCCTCAGAACCTGCTGCGGAGCCACAGAACCAGTTGCTGAGCCCCAGAACCAACTGCCGAGCCCCAGAACCAGCTGCCGAGCCCCAGAAATAGCTTCTGAGCCCCAGAACCAGCTGCTGAGCCCCAGAACCAGGTGCTGAACCCCAGAACCAGCTGCTGAACCCAGAACCAGCTGCGGAGCCCCAGAACCAGCTGCTAACCCCCAGAACAAGCTACGGAGCCCCAGAACCAGCTGCAGGGCACCAGAACCAGCTGCAGAGCCCCAGAACCAGCTGCCAAGCCCCAGAAACAGCTGCCGAGCCTCAGAACCAGCTCCCGAGCTCCAGAACCAGCTGCTGAGCCCCACAATCAGCTGCTGAGCCCCAGAACCAACTGATGAACCCCAGAACCAAATGCTGATCCCCAAAACCAGCTGCTGAACCCCAGAACCAGCTGCTGAGCCCCAGAACCATACTGCTGAACCACAGAACCCGCTGCTGAGCCCCAGAACCAGCTGCTGAGCCACAGAACCATACTGCGGAGCCCCAAGAAACAGCTGCTGAGCCCCAGAAACAGCTGCTGACCCCAGAACCATACTGCTAAGCCCCAGAACCAGCTGCTGAGCACCAGAACCAGTTGCTGAGCGCCAAAACCAGCTGCTGAGGCCCAGAACCAGCTGCTGAGCCCCAGAACCAGCTGCTGAGGCCCAGAACTAGCTGCTGAGCCCCAGAACCATACTGCTAAGCCCCAGAACCAGCTGCTGAGCCCCAGGACCATACTGCTGAGCCCCAGAACCATGCTGCTGAGCCACAGAACTAGCTGCTGAGCCCCAGAACCAGCTGCTGAGGCCCAGAACCAGCTGCTGAGCCCCAGAACCTTACTGCTAAGCCCCAGAACCAGCTGCTGAGCCCCAGGACCATACTGCTGAGCCCCAGAACCATGCTGCTGAGCCGCAGAACTAGCTGCTGAGCCCCAGAACCAGCTGCTGAGCCCCAGAACCAGCTGCTGAGCCCCAGAACCATACTGCTGAACCCCAGAACCAGCTGCTGAGCCCCAGAACCAGCTGCTGAGCCCCAGAACCAGCTGCCGAGCCCCAGAACCATTTTGCGGAGCCCCAAAAACAGCTGCTGAGCCCCAGAACCAGCTGCTGTGCCCCAGAACCAGCTGCTGAGCCCCAGAACCAGCTGCTGAGCCCCAGAACCAGCTGCTGAGCCCCAGAACCATACTGCTGATCCCCAGAACCAGCTGCTGAGCCCCAGAACCATACTGCTGAGCCCCAGTGTAATGTATGTAGTACAGTTCATATAGCGTCTTGTGCTTGGGTGCGATGAAAATACATGAGACACAGGTTTGATATAGAAAGTCTTGTATTACTTCATACAAGTTGGCAAAAATAGTCACACAGTTTGCAGACACAGAAGCAGGAGACACAGCAGGCCAGAGTAATCTAAGCTCAGCAATCACTCTCCACAACAGGTTCAGGATCTTCTTCTCTGTTACCGTAAGTCCATGCAAACGTGGGTCTTTCAAAGAGCAGGGTTCCAGAGTCCACAAGTGCTTCAGAGTTCCTCAGTAGGAATAGCTGGAGTACAAGGTCCAAGGCTTTAGGAGTCAGGTCACAGGTTCACTGCAGGCTAGATTCTGAAGCACTGATTGCTCAGCTGTGGCTGCTTAAGAAGCAAAAGGAGAGAATCAGGGCGGGAACATGCAAGCTGGAAACTCCATTTTGACTGAGGGCAAGATAGCTGCAGCAAGACAGAAAGTAAAATGGCTGACGAACAAACTGAGTTTCAGGAACATGTACACAGAACCTTACATTACTCCCCCCTTAGGGACAACCTCCGGATGACCTCAGGCCAGGCTTGTGTGGGTACCTCTGATGAAACTGACGGAGCAAGCGAGGAGCATTAACGTTATTGACTGGTTCCCATGAGTTGTCCTCCACTGGGTAGCCCTGCCATTTAATCAGATATTGTAACTGATTTCTATACAACCTGGAATCTAAAATCCTTTCCACCACAAATTCTTCCTGACCATCGACTAGCACTGGGTCAGGGCAAGGAGAAGAACGTCCAGGAAACGTATTGGGTGTCGCAGCCTTTAGTAGGGATACATGAAAGACAGGGTGAATTCTCATAGTTCTGGGCAGTTGAAGACGACAAGCAACGGCACTTATAATTTTACTGATTTTATAGGGTCCAATGTACTTATGTCCCAACTTAGACGATGGAATCCTTAACTTAAGATTTCTGGTTGACAGCCAGACCAAGTCTCCTACCTTGAAAGCTGGTGCAGGTTTACGAAATTTATCTGCTGCTTTCTTGTACCTTTCCTGAGCCGATTCCAGATTCTCCTTTAGAAGATCCATATTCTTCTGTAAAGACGTGATTCTTTCAGCCACTGCTGGTAAAGGCGTTTCTATGGGAAATCGTGGTAGAATGTTAGGATGATAACCTAGATTAGAGTAAAAAGGAGACTGCTTAGTGGAGGCACTCTGAGAGTTGTTATACGAGAACTCAGCTAATGGAAGTAGATCCACCCAATCATCCTGTAGGTGGCAGATAAAGCAGCGGAGATACTGCTCCAGGGTTTGATTGGTTCGTTCGGTCTGTCCATTAGTCTGGGGATGAAAAGCAGAAGAAAGGTTTACTTTAATGTCCAATGCTGCACAGAAATTTTGCCAAAACCTAGAAGTGAATTGCACCCCTCGATCCGAAATAACCTCATCCGGTACTCCATGTAAGCGAAACACATCTTTAATCATCAAATCTGATGTCTGTTTTGCAGTGGGTAAGGGATAAAATGAGCTGCCTTTGTTAGACGGTCAACCACCACTAGAATGGTGTTCTTCCCTTGAGAGGTTGGTAACTCCACAATGAAGTCCATAGAAATGGATCCCCACGGGCGGGACGGGGTGGGAAGAGGCTGTAACAGACCAGTTGGTGAGGAGCGAGGTGTTTTGCATCTTGCACAGACTTCACATGAAGTGACATAGTTTAAAACATCCTTCCTGCAAGTGGGCCACCAAAGAAACGAGAGAGAAATTCCTGTGTCTTTAGAATTCCTCTATGCCCAGCTATCTTGGAATCGTGAATGAGTTGCAATACTCTCAATCTGACTGTTTCAGGAATATACAGGCGTTGTCCCTGAATCCACACACCATTCTTAAAGACAAGACTTACGTCCCTTGGGGGTTGTGCCAAAAAGGAATCCGCATGGTTTATGCTTCCTTGATGTCCTTAAGTAGGTCTTGATTATGAATTACTCCTAGGAATCTAGAGTCAGGAAGAATAGTCTTAGGAGGAGTAATTGGACGTGTCTCTGCTGAGTAAATCCTAGAGAGTGCATCAGCCTTTCCATTGCGCGATCCTGGTCTATAAGAAATGATAAAATTAAATTGGTTTAAGAAAAGATTCCAGCGAGCCTGGCGAGGAGTCAGGCACTTAGCCGACCTGATAAACTCAAGGTTACGATGGTCTGTCAGGACGACTATTTGCTGTGCAGCTCCCTGAAGAAGGTGTCTCCATTCTTTGAAGGCGGCAATAATGGCCAACAACTCTCTATTGCCCACATCGTAGTTCCTCTCAGCCGAAGACAACTGCTGGGAAAAGAAGGCACAGGGATGCAAGACATTCTTCTCACCTGTTCTCTGAGAGAGTATAGCTCCAACGGCACAGTCTGAAGCATCCACCTCTATTATGAAGGCAAGCTCGGGGTTGGGATGTACTAGGATAGGTGCAGTGGTAAATTTATCTTTTAGACGGGAAAATGCTTCCTGGGCTTGGGGAGTCCAGGAGAACCTAGACTCTTTCCGGGTAAGTTGGGTGATAGGTGACACTACCTCAGAGAAATTTCTAATGAAACGTCTATAGAAGTTGGCAAACCCGATGAAGCGCTGTACCTCCTTCACATTTCTAGGACTTGGCCAATCCTTGATGGCTTGGGTTTTGCTTCCATCCATACTAATTCCTTGTGTAGACAGTACATACCTCAGAAATTGAATTTCGGTCCTATGGAATTCACACTTTTCAAGTTTGATGTAAAGATGATTTTGTCTTAGACGTTCCAAGACCATTCTCACATGTCCATGATGTTCCTCTGTGGAGTTAGAAAAAATTAGAATATCATCCAAATAAATTACCACGAATGTATCTAGGAGATCCCTGAAGATGTCATTCACCAAGTGTTGGAAAGTGGCTGGGGCGGTACTCAGACCAAAAGGCATAATTAGATATTCAAAGTGTCCATAGCGTGACCTGAATGCAGTCTTCCATTCATCCCCAGGTCTAATACGGACTAAGTTATAGGCCCCACGAAGATCTAGTTTAGAGAAAATTTTGGCATGTCGCACTCTCTCCAATAACTCAGGGATTAAAGGCAATGGATAACGGTTTCTAATAGTAACCTTATTGAGTTCCCTATAGTCTACGCATGGTCTCAGAGATCCATCTTTCTTCTTTACAAAGAAGATGGGTGCACCTGCAGGAGATGAAGAGGGGCGTATGAAGCCCTTGGCTAGATTTTCGTCTATGTAATCCTTTAAAGCCTTTAGCTCGGGCCCCGCCAGGGGGTAGATCTTACCAAAAGGTATCTCTGCTCCAGGCAATAATTCAATTGGACAATCATATGGACGGTGAGGAGGAAGCTGGTCAGCGTTCTTCTTGTCACATAAATCCACATAGTCCTGGTATACAGCTGGTAGTTCAGGGACTGACATGGTTCCTTTAGGAACAGAGCAAGCTGAAACTTTTGGACTCATCTGTTTCTCTGGAAAGTGTAATTCCTTGGTCTCCCAGTTAAAGGTAGCATTCTGAGCCTGCAGCCATGGTAGCCCTAGAATAATGGGAAAGTGGGGAGAAGAGATAAGCATAAAGGACAGTTTCTCTTGATGATCTTTACCCATAAGAACCCTCAAAGGCTCTGTTTCCTGATCCACTGGTCCAGAGGTCAGCAGGGAGCCATCCACAGTTTCCATCTGTACTGGAGTAGCCTTCTTCACTGAACGTATCCCCTGTTTCAGAGCAAAGGAGACATCCATAAAATTTCCACTTGCCCCTGAGTCGATCATAGCAGAGCTAGACACCCAAGCTGAGTCAACCCAGAGTTTGATGGAAAGAAAGCAATGAGAATTGTTTTTCTTACAACTCAGCTGGGACACCGCTGAGGAAACTTGAAAAATGGCAGCGTTTACACAGTCAACGTCCTCAGAGGTAACGGAGTTTAAGTCCGAGAAATCAAGATCTGTTGCTGCAGATCTCTCTGGAGCCTGAGGCTCGGACCTGACAGATCCCCTCTCGCAACACTCACAATGAATGAGTGCTGCAGTAGTCTTACGAGAACGGCTGGGGCAGTTTATAATGAAGTGCCCTGACTTACCACAATAGAAACATAGATTCTCCTTAAAACGATGTTCCTTGCGTGCATCACTAACCCGTCGTTGTAAAGAGTCTACCTGCATGGGTTCAGGTTCAGGTTCCCGTGTAATCCTACTCAAAGGTTCCTTAGCTGGAGAGGAAGGTAGGAAAAGGTTAGTGCGATTGCTTTCGAACCATCTCTCTTGCCTGCGTTCAGTCAGACGAGTATCAATACGGATGCAGTAGTTAATAAAGTCACCTAACGCAGTGGGAGGGTCGGCACGAGCAAGTTCATCCTTAATCAGTGGAGATAACCCTTTTCGAAAAATAGATTTTTTGGCGGAACTGTCCCAGGTGGTATCAAGGGCCCATCTCCTGAAATCCAAGGCATATTCAGCTACCGAGTGCTTACCTTGGCGCAAAGCTAACATGGCTGCTTCAGCTGTTGCACCTCGATTGGGGTCATCAAACACCTGCCCCATGGCTGAAATAAAAGCATCAAGGTGATTCAAACAATCATCCTCAGTCTCAATCAGAGGGTTTGCCCACATCAAAGCCTTGTTGGTAAGCAACATAATTATAGTAAGCACCTTAGATCGTTCAGTGGGAAATTGTGAAGCATGTGCAGAAAAAAAAAGATTGCATTGATTAATAAATCCCCTGAATTTCTCACGTTCACCGCCAAAACGAAAAGGGGGCAACTTGGGAATCCCAGAACTCGGGGCTACGGCAGGAGCCTGGACTCGCTCTTCTAGAACCTCAATCCTGGCTCGCAAATCCTGGGCAGTCTGTCCAAACACTTGCAAATTGTGATTAGTGAGGTCCTTTAGGCTTGAAAAACGGGTCTTATATTCTGCAAATCTGCAAGGATATTATCAGTCACTCCGCAAAGTTCCTTTATGCGGGCCTCCATTTTCCAGATCTTTTAAGACAGGAGTACTGGAAGGAGAGGAGAGAAAAAAAAAACAATAGTGTTTACCTGTGGTAACACTGCAGAGAGAAAAAAAAATTAAGGGAACTGCTCACCTGGAATGGTTGTGAGAAGTCACAACCACTATCATCACAGAAAGTTCACCCGGACATCTGATATCCACAGTTACAGCAGACAAAAAAGAGAAAAGAAAAAAAAAAACAATAGTGTTTACCTGTGGTAACACTGCAGAAAAAAAAACACTTAAGGGAATTGCTCACCTGGAATGGTTGTGAGAAGTCACAACCACTGTCATCACAGAAAGTACAACCGGACATCCGATATCCACAGTTACAGCAGACACAGCCTTTCCAGACCCAGCAGACACTAACGTTTTGGCTTCAGAATCTTGTAATGTATGTAGTACAGTTCATATAGCGTCTTGTGCTTGGGTGCGATGAAAATACATGAGACACAGGTTTGATATAGAAAGTCTTGTATTACTTCATACAAGTTGGAAAAAATAGTCACACAGTTTGCAGACACAGAAGCAGGAGACACAGCAGGCCAGAGTAATCTAAGCTCAGCAATCACTCTCCACAACAGGTTCAGGATCTTCTTCTCTGTTACCGTAAGTCCATGCAAACGTGGGTCTTTCAAAGAGCAGGGTTCCAGAGTCCACAAGTGCTTCAGAGTTCCTCAGTAGGAATAGCTGGAGTACAAGGTCCAAGGCTTTAGGAGTCAGGTCACAGGTTCACTGCAGGCTAGATTCTGAAGCACTGATTGCTCAGCTGTGGCTGCTTAAGAAGCAAAAGGAGAGAATCAGGGCGGGAACATGCAAGCTGGAAACTCCATTTTGACTGAGGGCAAGATAGCTGCAGCAAGACAGAAAGTAAAATGGCTGACGAACAAACTGAGTTTCAGGAACATGTACACAGAACCTTACACCCAGAGCCAAATGCTGAGCCCCAGAACCAGCTGCTGAGACCCAGAACCAGCTGCTGAGCCCCAGAACCAGCTGCTGAGCCCCAGAACCATACTGCTGATCCCAGAACCATACTGCTAAGCCCCAGAACCAGCTGCTGAGCACCAGAACCAGTTGCTGAGCGCCAAAACCAGCTGCTGAGGCCTAGAACCAGCTGCTGAGCCCCAGAACCAGCTGCTGAGGTCCAGAACTAGCTGCTGAGCCCCAGAACCATACTGCTGAGCCCCAGAACCATGCTGCTGAGCCCCAGAACTAGCTGCTGAGCCCCAGAACCAGCAGCTGAGCCCCAGGACCATACTGCTGAGCCCCAGAACCATGCTGCTGAGCCACAGAACTAGCTGCTGAGCCCCAGAACCAGCTGCTGAGGCCCAGAACCAGCTGCTGAGCCCCAGAACCTTACTGCTAAGCCCCAGAACCAGCTGCTGAGCCCCGAGACCATACTGCTGAGCCCCAGAACCATGCTGCTGAGCCGCAGAACTAGCTGCTGAGCCCCAGAACCAGCTGCTGAGCCCCAGAACCAGCTGCTGAGCCCCAGAACCATACTGCTGAACCCCAGAACCAGCTGCTGAGCCCCAGAACCAGCTGCCGAGCCCCAGAACCATTTTGCGGAGCCCCAAAAACAGCTGCTGAGCCCCAGAACCAGCTGCTGTGCCCCAGAACCAGCTGCTGAGCCCCAGAACCAGCTGCTGAGCCCCAGAACCAGCTGCTGAGCCCCAGAACCATACTGCTGATCCCCAGAACCAGCTGCTGAGCCCCAGAACCATACTGCTGAGCCCCAGAGCCAGCTGCTGAGCCCCAGAACCAGCTGCTGAGCCCCAGAACCAGCTGCTGAGCCCCAGAACCATACTGCTGATCCCCAGAACCAGCTGCTGAGCCCCAGAACCATACTGCTGAGCCCCAGAGCCAGCTGCTGAGCCCCAGAACCAGCTGCTGTGCCCCAGAACCAGCTGCTGAGCCCCAGAACCAGCTGTTGAGCCCCAGAACCATACTGCTGATCCCCAGAACCAGCTGCTGAGCCCCAGAACCAGCTGCCGAGCCCCAGAACCATTTTGCGGAGCCCCAAAAACAGCTGCTGAGCCCCAGAACCAGCTGCTGTGCCCCAGAACCAGCTGCTGAGCCCCAGAACCAGCTGCGGAGCCCAGACCAGCTTCCAGAACCAGCGCTGAGCCCCAGAACCATACTGCTGAGCCCCAGAAACCAGCTGCTGAGCCCCAGAACCACTGCTGAGCCCCAGAACCAGCTGCTGAGCCCCAGAACCAGCTGCGAGCCCCAGAACCAGCTGCTGAGCCCAGAACCAGCTGCTGAGCCCCAGAACCAGCTGCTGAGCCCCAGAACCAGCTGCTGAGCCCCAGAACCAGTCTGAGCCCAGAACAGCTGCTGAGCCCAGAACCCGCTGCTGAGCCCCAGAACCAGCTGCTGAGCCCCAGAACCAGCTGCTGAGCCCCAGAACCAGCTGCTGACCAGAACATGACTGAGCCCCAAACCAGTCTGAGCCGAGAGCCCCTAGAACCAGCTGCTGAGCCCCAGAACCACTGCTGAGCCCCAGAACAGCTGCTGAGCCCCAGAACCAGCTGCGGAGCCCCAGAACCAGCTGCTGAGCCCCAGAACCAGCTGCGGAGCCCCAGAACCATACTGCTGAGCCCCAGAACCATACTGCTGAGCCCCAGAACCAGCTGCGAGCCCAGAACCAGCTGCTGAGCCCCAGAACCATACTGCGAGCCCCAGAACCAGCTGCTGAGCCTCAGAACCTGCCCAGCTGCCGAGCCCCAGAACCAGTTGCGAGCCCAGAACCAGCTGCCGAGCCCCAGAACCAGCTGCCTGAGCCCCAGAACCAGCTGCTGAGCCCAGAATCAGCTGCTGAGCCACAGAACCAGCTGCTGAGCCCCAGAACCAGCTGCTGACCCCAGAACCAGCTCTGCTGAACGCCCCAGAACCAGCTGCGGAGCCCCAGAACCAGCTGCTGACCCCAGAACCAGCTGCTGAGCCCAATGTCGCTGAGCCCCGAACCAGCTGCGGGCCCCAGAACCAGCTGCAGAGCCCCAGAACCAGCTGCCGAGCCCCAGTAACAGACTGCCGAGCCCAGAACCATCAGCTGCAAAGCTGCCCCACAAACCAGCTGCTGAGCCCCAGAACATACTGCTGAACCCAGAACCACTGCTGATCCCCAAAACCAGCTGCTGAACCCAGAACCAGCTTGCTGAGCCCCAGAACCAGACTGCTGACCCCAGAACCCGCTGGCCCTGAGCCACAGAACCAGCTGCTGAACCCCAGAACCAGGTGCTGAACCCCAGAACCAGCTGCTGAACCCCAGAACCAGCTGCGGAGCCCCAGAACCAGCTGCTGACCCCAGAACAAGCTACGGAGCCCCAGAACCAGCTGCAGGGCACCAGAACCAGCTGCAGAGCCCCAGAACCAGCTGCCGAGCCCCAGAAACAGCTGCCGAGCTCCAGAACCAGCTGCTGAAGCCCCACAATCAGCTGCTGAGCCCCAGAACCAACTGCTGAACACCAGAACCAACTGCTGATCCCCAAAACCAGCTGCTGAACCCCAGAACCAGCTGCTGAGCCCCAGAACCATACTGCTGAACCCCAGAACCCCCTGCTGATGCCCAGAACCAGCTGCTGAGCCCCAGAACCAGTGCTGAACCCCAAACCAGCTGCTGAAGGCCCAGAACCAGCTGCTGAGCCCCAGAATCCCGCTGCTGGAGCCCAGAACAAGCTACTGGAGCCCCAGAACCATACTGCTAAGGCCCAGAACCAGCTGCGAGCCCCAGGACCATACTGTGAGCCCCAGAACCAGCTGCGAGCCCAGAACCAGCTGCTGAGCCCCAAACCAACTGCTGAACACCCAGAACCAACTGCTGAACACCAGAACCAACTGCCGGATCCCCAAAACCAGCTGCTGAACCCCAGAAACAGCTGCTGAGCCCCAGAAACCACTGCTGAACCCCAGAACCATCGCTGCTATGCCCCAGAACCAGCTGCTGAGCACCAGAACCAGTTGCTGAGCGCCAAAACCAGCTGCTGAGGCCCAGAACCAGCTGCTGAGCCCCAGAATCAGCTGCGGAGTCCCAGAACTAGCTGCTGAGCCCCAGAACCATACTGCTAAGCCCCAGAACCAGCTGCTGAGCCCCAGGACCATACTGCTGAGCCCCAGAACCATGCTGCTGAGCCACAGAACTAGCTGCTGAGCCCCAGAACCAGCTGCTGAGCCCCAGAACCAGCTGCTGAGCCCCAGAACCATACTGCTGAACCCCAGAACCAGCTGCTGAGCCCCAGAACCAGCTGCTGAGCCCCAGAACCAGCTGCCGAGCCCCAGAACCATTTTGTGGAGCCACAAAAACAGCTGCTGAGCCCCAGAACCAGCTGCTGTGCCCCAGAACCAGCTGCTGAGCCCCAGAACCAGCTGCTGAGCCCCAGAACCATACTGCTGATCCTCAGAACCAGCTGCTGAGCCCCAGAACCATACTGCTGAGCCCCAGAGCCAGCTGCTGAGCCCCAGAACCAGCTGCTGAGCCCCAGAACCAGCTGCTGAGCCCCAGAACCATACTGCTGATCCCCAGAACCAGCTGCTGAGCCCCAGAACCATACTGCTGAGCCCCAGAGCCAGCTGCTGAGTCCCAGAACCAGCTGCTGTGCCCCAGAACCAGCTGCTGTGCCCCAGAACCAGCTGCTGAGCCCCAGAACCAGCTGCTGAGCCCCAGAACCATACTGCTGATCCCCAGAACCAGCTGCTGAGCCCCAGAACCAGCTGCCGAGCCCCAGAACCATTTTGCGGAGTCCCAAAAACAGCTGCTGAGCCCCAGAACCAGCTGCTGTGCCCCAGAACCAGCTGCTGAGCCCCAGAACCAGCTGCTGAGCCCCAGAACCAGCTGCTGAGCCCCAGAACCATACTGCTGATCCCCAGAACCAGCTGCTGAGCCCCAGAACCATACTGCTGAGCCCCAGAGCCAGCTGCTGAGCCCCAGAACCAGCTGCTGAGCCCCAGAACCAGCTGCTGAGCCCTAGAACCATACTGCTGATCCCCAGAACCAGCTGCTGAGCCCCAGAACCATACTGCTGAGCCCCAGAGCCAGCTGCTGAGCCCCAGAACCAGCTGCTGTGCCCCAGAACCAGCTGCTGAGCCCCAGAACCAGCTGCTGAGCCCCAGAACCATACTGCTGAGCCCCAGAGCCAGCTGCTGAGCCCCAGAACCATACTGCTGAGCCCCAGAGCCAGCTGCTGAGCCCCAGAACCAGCTGCTGAACTGCTGCACGATTTAGATTAGCTCCGTGTGATGCAGCACAGAACTCCGCTCAAGCATTGTGGCAGTGATTACTACTGACAACAGTATTAAAGTTCTGTACAAAAATCATGAACCTCAGAATCATGGTGCTTGGTGCGATACTCACACAGTACTGGACTCCAGAACCATGAAGATGAGATCTAGCTGTGTCACTGAGCTCTAGAATCGCAGAGCTGCTCTAAAGAAAAGTATCACTGAATAGTGTAACAGTGTGAAACGCCGAAACCATGGCGCTGAGCTCCAGAATCCCAGAAATCCCAGAATCAGTGCTGAGCTCCAGAATCACAGAAATCCCAGAATCAGTGCTGAGCTCCAGAATCACAGAAATCCCAGAATCAGTGCTGAGCTCCAGGAGCAGCATTGTGGTGAACTGCAGAATCATGGCACTGAAGTCTTATGTAGCTGAGCCCCAGAATACTCTGTACAGTATTGTGACTTGTATCCACCGCACAGACCCCGTGTGCCGGCTGTGATCTGCAGTTGTGGACGGCGCGGTACACAGCAGTATCACATTTATATGAATCCTCCCGTCCTCACAGAAATCTTTACTGCGAGGAGAAACCATCCCACACAATCCTCCGACTAATCCCGACAACACGGAACGTTTAATTCCAAATAATCCGCTACAAATTGTTCTTCGCTGTTCGCTCCCAGAATTCGGGAGGTTTCAGCTTCCAGCGGACAGAAGCTTCTCACCAGGAATTAACATTTCACAAAAGCAAAACTGCAGCTTCTCACCGCGCCGCGTCCAACTTTATATTCATTTCTATTTACAAGCTGCTAAAGGGATCACTCCAAGCTGCAGGAAGCATTTACCTCCCCCACACCCTGCACCGACTATATACCGCCCCATATAACAGTACCCTGCACTGACAATATACTGCACCATATAACAGTATCCTGCACCGACTATATACTGCACCATATAACAGTATCCTGCACCGACTATATACTGCACCATATAACAGTACCCTGCACCGACTATATACCGCCCCATATAACAGTATCCTGCACTGACTATATACTGCACCATATAACAGTATCCTGCACCGACTATATACTGCACCATATAACAGTATCCTGCACCGACTATATACTGCACCATATAACAGTACCCTGCACCGACTATATACCGCCCCATATAACAGTATCCTGCACTGACTATATACCGCACCATATAACAGTATCCTGCACCGACTATATACTGCACCATATAACAGTATCCTGCACCGACTATATACTGCACCATATAACAGTATCCTGCACCGACTATATACTGCACCATATAACAGTACCCTGCACCGACTATATACTGCACCATATAACAGTACCCTGCACCGACTATATACTGCACCATATAACAGTACCCTGCACCGACTATATACCGCCCCATATAACAGTACCCTGCACCGACTATATACTGCACCATATAACAGTACCCTGCTGTGATAATACTGTAAGCTCCATGTCTTGTGCTGTGCAGAACTACAGCCCACCGAGCAAAGTTCCCCTCCCTCCCTCTCTCATGCTTCTCACCAACCCCCCAGCCTGCACTCAGGCAGTGTAATGTGAGCTGCCAGTGCTGGAAGTTTTTCCCGCTTCACCGCATGGGTCTCCATTGTTAGCACATGTGCTGTTCCTACACTAGCAGCCATCTTGGAGACTCCATTCTGTTTTGGTTAATAACACGGTGGGAGCGTTCACTAGAAACACGAAAGTACTGTTGTGAAACATGCGCCTGACAGGCATCGTTCACGTGGTACTGGTAAACCCGTAACTCCAACAGAACCCGAGAAATGGAATTCTCGGATGCCCTATAAACTAGCCCACCCGCGTGTGGGCTCATTTGAACCGTCATTTCAAAGTAAGATCATTGATAGGTCTGCCATTCTTCTGCGAGGTTCTCAGGATGAGTTATGCTCCTGATAATCTTTCAGAACTCACACCATACGTTTCAGCCAGGGGAGGTGGCCAGAAAACCAGCCCCTTTTTGTGAGGTCAGAAGCTGACATGCATAAGTCTTGCAGTGAAGTTCCTTAGGCACTTTCTGCTGGGATGTCCTGGCTAAGAGATCTGCAAATGAACTATGACGTGTGGCTCCTTCCCCCAGCCTGGCTTGCCTGTAAATGATCTAACAACCATGTGAGTGATTTTCATTCTTAATCCTATTTTATTTTATAACTGCATTTGTACATAACGATATTGTCTCAGTTTGTTCCATCTTTTTATATTGTATAAGCACTGCCTGTTTTTTTAAGGAATAAACCTATAAATTTATTAGTTTGTTTCTCCTGCTCTATAAACGAATTTGCACGTGCCTGAAGCACTACGCTACTGTTTTGGGGTTGCTACGGACCCTCTTGATAAATTGTTCAGTAAGAAAAACCGTAGCTGGTGGCAGCTTAAAAGAAGGGGTGTAAAGTGTTGACCTATGGGGTGGCGTTGGCAGTGACGGAGCGGGTATTATAAGTGTATTACCCGGCTGCGGCTCGGAGTAATTATAATTCCCTCACTGCAGCGTGCCGAATAGCCAGCACACATCCAAGTGACTCGTCTGGCGACTGATTATCCTAGGTGCAGTTCCCTGACTGACCTGAGGGTAAGGGGGGCGCCAGAGAGCTGCAAGTTCCTAAGTGGAAGTGGGATAATTATAAATCCCTGCAGTTTACCGGGTCGGACGGCAGCAGCCGTCGTGTGTGTGCACCGTTTCATCACATATTGGTGGCAGCGGTGGGATCACAAGCCGTGATACCCCGGGCTACCATGTGGCGGCCCGTGTGCCCGTTCATCACATATTGGTGGCAGCAGTGGGATTATAGAGCATTAGTGATCTGGTTTGAGCAATCATTCCATTCACTAAAAAACTTGCACGGTTCTTCAGCGACCCTGCAACTAAAGTTTTGGAGAACAGACTCAGTGTTTATTAGTCCTGAGACAATTGTGTGTACTTGCGGTTACCCCTCCCTTCTCTTTGTTTTTCTATCCTATCTTTTATTTGGCAAACATGGCTACAATAGGAGCAAGTTGGTACAAACTGCAGAAAAGGGACACTCTTGCTGGAATATGCATTTCCCGAGGCCTTGACCCCATGGGCCAAACCAAAGCTCAACTGATCAAGGTCCTGATGTCACAGGACCACGCTGAGAGCGAGGAGGGCACAGAAGCCGGCCCAAGCCAAGGTGGGCCAGCAGCAGAGGCCCAAACCCTGCAGGCTTACACCCAGGGCGGGTTGGACCCTTACCTGCAGGCGGCCCTGGAGGAACTCCCCACCGACGACCGGGGGGAGCGCCTGAAGCTGATTCAGCAATACCAGCAGGAGGCCCGAGCTGAGCGCCAAGCCCAGCGAGAGGCCGAGAGGGAGGCTGAGAGAGCCGAGCGGGAAGCTCAGAGAGCCCATGAACTGGAGCTGCTCAGACAAGGGGCAATGCCCTCCACAGCCCAGAGCAGTGTGCCCAGCAGCACTCAGAGTCCCAAGCCCCGGCCGGAGCACTTTCCCGTGCTGGAAAGGGACGGAGACTTGGACACTTTTCTGCGGGCCTTTGAGAAAGTCTGCAGACAGTACCGGCTGCCTGTCGACCAATGGGCCAGGTACTTGACCCCCGGGCTAAAGGGCAAAGCTTTGGAGGCGTTTGCTTCCCTCGCGCCAGATCAAGACAGTGACTATGAGGCCATCAAGCAGGCCCTGATTGCCAAGTACCAGCTAACCCCTGAGGTATACCGAAAGAAGTTCCGGAACCTCCAACGTGGCCCACATGACAGCTATAGCGATGTGGTGCAAGGACTCAGGACCCACTTTGACCAGTGGATCCAGGGACTGTCAATTGACACCTATGAGGAGCTGAAAGACCTGATGATCAAAGACCAGTTCCTGCATCTGTGCCCAGCTGAGGTCCGACAGTTCATCCTGGACCGAGAACCAGAGGATGCGGTCACAACAGCCCGGATCGCCGACAGCTATGAGGCCAACCGGAAACCCGAGGTGCGGAAGCCCGTCACCACCCGCTGGGGAGGGGGTAAGCCTGCAACCAACCCCAGTGCCCCTGCCAGTCGTCCCTCTGGAGGCACTATCCCCTTTGCCAGCACCAGGCCTACATCAGACCCC
>JARQOD010000005.1:544737198-544797407 GCA_033576555.1 Oophaga sylvatica | reverse complement strand
TTCCTTTTTTTTTTCCCTTTTTTGCCGTGCTTCCAGTCTTAGCCTTGTTTCCTTTGCCTTTTATACATTTTTTTTCCCTTTTCCTTTTTTTTTAATTTTATTTTATTTGTGCTTGCCTTTTTTTTTTATTTTTCCCCTTTGGGGGTGGATTTCCAAGTCAAAATTTTTTTCTCCGTTTTTTCCCAAATGCAACTTTTAAAAGTTTCAAAATTTGGCGCAACTCCTCCATTATGCCAGATTTTGCTGCGTTTTTTAAAACTTTTGGCCCCAAAAAAATCCAAAAAACACTCAAAACAAGAAAAAGCCATTTTTTTTTTGGGGTCAAGTTCATCATTTGCTTCGCTACGATAAATTTTTGGGATAACGCGGAATCCACAAAAAGAAAGGAAAGTGACTTAAAAAAAATTCTACAAATGTAAAAAAGGGGTTTTAAAGTTTTCCCCCCAGGGTCCCCCCTGTGTTTTAAAGGGGGTTAATCATGCCTCCCCTATAGCACGTCCCGGGCTGGTGTCTTACACAGGGGGCGGGGTTTGTACTGGTGACTTTTTTGCCACCCGGGGTTCTGGTCCTTTTTTAATTATTTTTTTTCAAGTAAAAATTTATTTAAAAAAACCGGAACCTCCACAACGACCCCCGACTAATCTAGAGAGAAATGTAAGAGGGGGCGAGGACGGGCGATACGAAAAGGGCAACATGGATTACAAAATATTGTGTGGGTGGACGGCGAACTGCGCGCACAGAGCTCGGACTGTCAGGCTACGTCCACACGGTCAGTAACCCGGCTGCGCATTGGATGCAGCACATGTCGTCCCGTGAAAGCGCTGCCGACTTTGGTGAGGTGATTCCGCATGTTCCATTGAACTATCCCCATTTTGCACTGGTGATATTAATCTAGCGGTAAACAAAACAGCTGCGGTCTGGAAAGGACGGTGCCGCATGTGCACCTCCGCAGGGGAGCCGCGGGTGTCAGCGCATGCATAGTGGACATGGGGTTTCTTCAAATCTCATCCACCTGCTGTAAAAATCCGCCGCTGCAAGTTGGACCCTGGATGAATGCAGGTCCAACCCCGAATTTACTGACCGTAGGAACATACCCTCACTAGTATGGGGCCCACAGGGGAATGGACTTTAGGTCCCACCTTAGGATCGGTTTAGACAAAGTCGGGTCCTGGACAAAAGTCTAAAGTGGGCCCCAAAGCTCACATATTGCACCATCACACAGAAACTTTTTGGGTTGTATTTACATGCGCTGATTTAGGCCCGTTTTAAAAGAAGTGATTGACAATTTTGAAGTCGTTCAACACTTGTTTCCCGGCCTCTTTCCACTTGCTGAGGAACAATGATGGGGACAGAACGATCACTAGTAGATCAATCTGCCCCCAGCAGTATCATGTTTTTTCAGCAGCAATCTGCAGATTTCACAGGGTGATGTGCTGCTGAGAACAATGTTTTTGTTCCTGCAAACATCCAATCACCTGATAATAGCACATTTGTTTGTTTATTTAATACACCCCATAGTTCACATAGTATAATGCACTCATAGTCCTCTATAACATAATGCACCCCATAGTCCTCCACTAGTTAATGCACCCCTATCCTCCGTATAACATAAGCACCCCATAGTCCTCCACAAAGTATAATGCACCCCCATATTGTCGTTTATAGATAATGCACCCCATAGTCCTCCCATAGTATAATGCACCCCCCATAGCCCCTCCCAAAAACCATATAGTAAAGATTGCCCCCTATCCGTATTATTTGCCCCATAGCCCCCAAGTATATAATCAAAAAAACCCATAGTCCGCATAACCCAACCCTAATAAATTGTCTTTCCCCATAGTCCTCACAATATATAATGAAAAACCTTTTAAACATATGTCCTCATATAGTATAATGCCTAGTCCTCCATAAGAATAAGCACTCCTGTCCAACATATATTAATGTCCCATCCCCATAGTTATTCACCATAGTCCTCCATATAAGAAAATGTGCCACATAGTCCTCCATATAGCATAATTCACTTCCCATAGTCCTCCATATAGTATAATGTACTCATCTAGTTCTCCATGTATTATAATACACTCCCCATAATCCTTCATATAGTATAATACACTCCACATAGTCCTCCATTTAGTATAATACACTCCCCATAGTCCTCCATATGGCATAATACACTCCCCATAGTCCTCCATTAGCAAAATACACACTCCATAGTCCTCCATATAGTTAATACACTCACCATAGTCCTCCATGTAGTATAATGCACTCCACATAGTCCTCCATATTGTATAATAACACTCATAGTCCTCCTATTGTATAATACATGCCCACATCTCCATGTTGTACAAAGCACTAGTATGCTGCCCCCATAGATCTTCATATAGTATAATGCTTTCCCATAGTCCTCGATACAGTATAATGCAGATCCCATATAGTACATATAGTATAATGCACTTCCCATAGTACTTAATAGAGTATAATGAAGCACACATATACTATAATGTACCCCTAGTCCTCGATCGAGTGTAATGCAGCCCCCATTCAGAGTATAATGCAGCCTGTCTCAGAGTATAATGCAGTCCCCCTCATAGAGTATAATGCAGCCCTCCTCATAGAGTACAATGCATCCCTCCTCATGGAGTATAATACAGCCCACCTCATAGAGTATAATACAGCTCCATTCTCAGAGTATAATGCAACCCCCTCATAGAGTATAATGCAGCCCCTTCAGAGTATACTGCAGCAACCCATAGAGTATAATGCAACCATCCTATAGAGCACTGATGGTGAACCTTTGGCATGCGTGCCAGAGAGGGCACGCAGAGGCCTCTCAGCTGGCATGCGGCTTTGCTCATCCTTGTTCCGGACTGCAGCTTTCTGCCTCACACATTGAGCGGTGCGGCCATGGAGCTGAATGATGATGTTATCCAGCCGCGGCTGCGCTGCTCAATGTGTGAGAGGAAGTAAGAGGAAGGAAGCTACCGGCGCGTGGAGAGGTGAGTGTGGCCACTGTGGTGTGTGTGTGTGGTGAGTGCGGCCGCTGTGGTGTGTGTGTGTGGTGAGTGCGGGGCCCCTGTGGTGTGTGTGTGTGGTGAGTGTGGCCGCTGTGGTGTGTGTGGTGAGTGTGGCCACTGTGGTGTGTGGGTGTGTGTGTCAATGATGGGGAGAGGGCCAATGATGGCGGTGATGGGGAGAGGGCCAATGATGGGATGATGAGGAGAGGGCCAATGATGGGAGTGATGTGGAGAGGGCAATGATGGCGGTGATGGGGGAGGGCCAATAATGGGAGTGATGGAGAGAGGGCCAATGATGGGAGTGATGGGGAGAGGGCCAATGATGGCGGGTGATGGTGAGAGGGCCAATGAAGGGGTGATGGGGAGAGGGCCAGTGATGGGGAGAGGGCCAATGATGGCTGTGATGGGGAGAGGGCAATGATGGGAGTGATGTGAGAGGGCCAATGAAGGGAGTGATGGGGAGAGGGCCAGTGATTGGGAGAGGGCCAATGATGGTGGTGATGGGGGAGAGGGCCAATGATGGGAGTGATGGGGAAAGGGTCAATGATGGCAGTGATGGGGAGAGGGCCAATGATGGGAGTGATAGTGAGAGGGCCAATGAAGCGAGTGATAGGGAGGAGGGCCAATGATGGGAGTGATGGTGAGAGGGCAATAATGGTGGTGGGGAGGGCAATGATGGGGCAATAGGGAGGAGGAAATGATGGAGGTGGTGGAATGGCAATTTCTACATGAAGGGGATCATGATGGGGCATTATTTCTGCATGATGGGGATCATGATGGGGCATAATCTACAAGGGGATCATGATAGCGCATATTTCTGCATGAAGGGGATCATGATGGGGTATTTCTACATGAAGGGGATCATGATGGGGCATAATACTACAAGAAGTGGATCATGATGGGGCATTATTTCTACATGAAGTAGGTCATGATGGGGCATTTCTACATAAGGGGATCATGATGGGGCATATTTCTGCATGAAGGGGATCATGATGGGGCATTTCTACATAAAGGGGATCATGATGGGGCATAGTTCTGCATAAAGGGGATCATGATGGGGCATTTCTACATGAAGAGGATCATGATGGGGCATAATACTACAAGAAGTGGATCACGATGGGGCATTTCTACATGAAGTAGATCATGATGGGGCATTTTACATAAAGGGGATCATGATGGGGCATATTTCTGCATGAAGGGGATCATGATGGGGCATTTCTACATGAAGAGGATCATGATGGGGCATACTTCTGATGAATGGGATCATGATGGGGCATTTCTACATGAAGGGGATCATGATGGGGCATATTTCTGAATCAATGGGATCATGATGGGGTATTTCTACATGAAGGGGATCATGATGGGGCATATTTCTACATGAAGGGGATCATGATGGGGCATATTCCTGAATGAAGGGACCATGATGGGGCATTTCTACATGAAGGGGATCATGATGGGGCATATTTCTGAATGAAGGGGATCATGATGGGGCATTTCTACATGAAGGGGAACATGATGGGGCATATTTCGCATGAAGGTGATCATGATTGGGCATTTCTACATGAAGGGGATCATGATGGGGCATATTACTGCAAGAAGGGGATCATGATTGGACTATTTGTGCATGAAGGGTATTATGATGGGGCACATTTCTGCATGAAGGGGATCATGATAGGGCATATTTCTGATGAAGGGTATTATGATGGGGCATATTTCTACATGAAGGGGATCATGATGGGGCATTTCTACATGAAGGGGATCATGATGGGGCATATTACTACAAGAAGGGATCATGATGGGGCATTTGGCACGTGTTGGCACTTGTCAGAAATAATTGGGTTTTTAGGTTGCAGTTTGGGCACTCGGTCTCAGAAAGGTTCGCCTCATGCTATAGAGTATAATGTAGCTCCTCATAAAGTATAATGCAGCCTCATAGAGTATATGCAGCTCCCTCATAGAGCATAATGCAGCCTTCTCATAGAGTTATAATGCAGACCCCAATGTAGTATAATGTAGCCCCCCAGAGTATAATGCAGCCTGACAGTCCTGCGGTATTATTGCCACCATAGTGTATGGTGTACAGGTAATACAGTGATCACCATTGTTATTATACACATTAGCTCTGTATATAATGTCAGTATACAGGTAATACAGTGATCACCAGTGACATTATACACAGGAGCTCTGTATATAGTATATAGTGTACAGGTAATACAGTGACCACCAGTGACATTATACACTGGTGCTCTGTATATAGTGTCAGTGTACAGATAATACAGTGATCACCAGTGACATTACACACAGGGCTCTGTATATAGTTCAGTGTACAGGTAATACAGTAATCACCCAGTGAAATTATGACAGGGCTCTGTATATGTGTCAGTGTCAGGTAATACAGTGTCACCAGTGACATTTTAAAAGGAGCTCTGTAATAGTATATAGTGTACAGGTAATACAGTGACCACCAGTGCATTATACCTGGTGTCTGTATATAGTGCAGTGTACAGATAATACAGTGATCACCAGTGACATTATACACAGGAGCTCTGTATTAGTGTCAGTGTACAGGTAATACGTAATCACCGTGACATTTACACGGAGCTCTGTTATAGTGTATAGTGTACAGGTAATACAGTGCCACTGGTGGGACACTTAACAGGAGCTCTGTATATAGTGTCAGTTTACAGGTAATACAGTGATCACCAGTGTTATTTAACATGAGCTTGTATTATTGTCAGTGTAAAGTAATGCAGTGATCACCAGTGTTTATACACAGGAGCTCTCTATATAGTGTCAGTGTACAGGTTTAATACAGTAATCATCGGACATTATACACAGGAGTCTGTATATGTGTCAGTGTACAGGTAATACAGTGATCACCAGTGACATTACAACACAGGAGCTCTGTATATAGTATTTTAGGTACAAGTAATACAGTGATCACCAGCGACATTATACACAGGGTGTGAGGTCCTGTGAGGCACCGGGTCGCCTGCCCTGGGTGATGGTGCACGACGCCGCTCCTTTAAGGTAAAAAAGTAGGACCCCCTGGACGGTCACTGTGACCGCAGCGGCTTCATACAGTCTGATCAGAACGATATGAGAACCCCATATCATTTTGCTGAGCAGCAGGTTTTAAGGTGATTTTTGGATTTGCGGCTCCAGATTTCTCTAAAGTTTTATAGTACAATCAAATGGTAATGTAACAGTATGCAGACACAGAAAGAAAGAGCCAAACCTCCCGCAGTGGGGACCCATACGAGAGATTGCAGGATGCATCGGGGTGTCTGTCCCCTTTTGGCATGCACTTATTTGTGTGCACCTGCCTAATAGTATAGACGGCCCCGAGGGTTGTAACCCGACTCAAGCATACACGTATATGTGTGCTCAGCCCCTGCACAAGCATCAGTGAGTGCTTCTGTAATACTATATAACACTGAACCTCCCCTGTGGATGATGGGAGTATGGTGGATGATGGGAGTATGAGTGGATGATGGGAGTATGAGAGGATGAGGGGGTATGAGGATGATGGGAGTATGAGTGGATGATCGGAGTATGAGGGATTACGGGTTGTATGAGTGGATGATGGGGGGATGAGTGGATGATGGGAGTATGAGAGGAGACGGGTGTATGAGAGGATGATGGGATATGAGTGATGATGGGAGTATAAGAGGATGACGGGTGTATGAGTGGATAATGGGAGTATGAGTGGATGATGGGAGTATGAGTGGATGATGGGAGTTGAGGGGTTGACGGGTGTATGAGTGGATGATGGGAGTATGAGTGGATGATGGGAGTATGAGTGGATGACGGAGTATGAGAGGGTGAGGGTGCATGAGTGGATGATGGGAGTATGAAGGATGATGGGGTATGAGGGATGATGGGAGTATGAGAGGATGACGGGTGTATGGTGGCTGATGGGAGTATGAGTGGATGATGGGAGTATGAGTGGATGATGGAGTATGAGGGTTGACGGGTGTATGAGTGGATGATGGGAGTATGAGTGGATGATGGAAGTATGAGTGGTTGAGGGTGTATGAGTGGATGATGGGAGTATGAGTGGATGATCGGAGTATGAGTGGATGACGGGAATATGAGAGGATGAGGGTGTGATGAGTGGATGATGGGAGTATGAGTGGATGATAGGGAGTATGAGTGGATGATGGGAGTATGAGAGGATGACGGGTGTATGAGTGGTGATGGGTGTATGAGTGGATGATGGGAGTATGAGTGGATGATCAGAGTATGAGTGGATGAGGGAAGTATGAGAGGATGACGGGTGCATGAGTGGATGATGGGAGTATGAGTGGATGATGGGAGTATGAGTGGATGATGGGAGTATGAGGGATGAGGGAGTATGAGTGGTGATGGGAGTATGAGTGGATGATGGGAGTATGAGTGGATGATGGGAGTATGAGTGGATGATGGGAGTATGAGTGGATGATCGGGAGTATGAGTGGATGACGGGAGTATGAGGGATGATCGGGTGATGAGTGGATGATGGGAGTATGAGTGGATGATGGGAGTATGAGTGGATGATGGGAGTATGAGAGGATGACGGGTGTATGAGTGGTGATGGGAGTATGAGTGGATGATGGGGTATGAGTGGATGATGGGTGTATGAGTGGATGATGGAGTATGAGTGGTGATGGGTGTATGAGTGGATGATGGGGTTGGAGGATGAGGGTGTATGAGTGGATGATGGGTGTATGAGTGGATGATGGGTGTATGAGTGGATGATGGGAGTATGAGTGGATGATGGGTGTATGAGTGGCTGATGGGAGTATGAGTGATGATGGAAGTATAGTGGTTGACGGGTGTATGAGTGGATGATGGGAGTATGAGAGGATGAGGGTGTATGAGTGGATGATGGGAGTATGAGTGGATGATGGGTGTATGAGTGGATGATGGGTGTATGAGTGGCTGATGGGAGTATGAGTGGATGGAAGTATAAGTGGTTGACGGGTGTATGAGTGGATGATGGGAGTATGAGTGGATGAGGGTGTATGAGTGGATGATGGGTGTATGAGTGGATGATGGGAGTATGAGTGGATGATGAAGTATGAGTGGATTATGGGAGTATGAGTGGATGATGGGAGTATGAGTGGATTGATGGGTGTATGAGTGGATGATGGGAGTAAGAGTGGATGATGGGAGTATGAGTGGATGACGGGAGTATGAGTGGATGATGGGGTGTGATGAGTGGATGATGAAGTATGAGTGGATGATGGGAGTATGGGAAGTGGATGATGGGAGTATGAGTGGATGATGGGATAGTATATGAGTGGATGATGGGTGTATGAGTGGATGATGGGAGTATGAGTGGATGATGGGAGTATGAGTGGATGATGGGAGTTATGAGTGGATGATGGAAAGTATGAGTGGATGATGGGGATGGGGATGATGGGAGTATGAGTGGATTATGGGAGTATGAGTGGTATGATGGGAGTATGAGTGGATGATGGAGTATGAGTGGATGATGGGAGTATGAGTGGATGATGGGAGTATGAGTGGATGATGGGGTATGAGTGGATGATGGGAGTATGAGTGGATATGGGAGTATGAGTGGATGATGGGAGTATGGTGGATGATAGGGAGTATGAGTTGGATGATGGAGAGTATGAGTGGATGAGGGTTGGATGATGGGAGTATGAGTGGATGATGGGAGTATGAGTGGATGATGGGAGTATGAGTGGATGAGTGGATGATGGGGTATGAGTGGATGATGGAGTATGAGTGGATATGGGAGTATGAGTGGATGATGGGAGAGGGATGATGGATGATGGAGGTATGAGTGGATGATGGAGTATGAGTGGATATGGGATTATATGGGAGTATTGAGTGGATGATGGGAGCATTAGTGGATGATGGGAGTATGAGTGGATGATGGGAGTATGAGTGGATGATGGGAGTATGAGTGGATAATGGGTGCATGATGGATGATGGGAGTATGAGTGGATGATGGGAGTATGAGTGGATGATGGAAGTATGAGTGGATGATAGGTGTATGAGTGGATGACAGGAGTATGAGTGGATGATGGGAGCATGAGTGGATGATGGGAGTATGAGTGGATTGATGGGAGTATGAGTGGATGATGGGAGTATGAGTGGATGATGGAAGTATGTGTGGATGAGTGGATGATGGGAGTATGAGTGGATGATGGGAGTATGAGTGGATGATGGGAGCATGAGTGGATGATGGGAGTAGAGTGGATGATGGGAGTATAAGTGGCTGATAGAAGTATGAGTGGATGATGGGAGTATGAGTGGATGATGGGAGTATGAGTGGATAATGGGAGTATGAGTGGATGATGGGAGTATGAGTGGATGATGGGAGTATGAGTGGATGATGGGAGCATGAGTGGATGATGGGAGCATGAGTGGATGATCAGTGGATGATGGGAGTATGAGTGGATGATGGGTGGATGAGGGGTTATGAGTGGATGTTGGGAGTATGAGTGGATGACGGGAGTATGAGTGGTGATGGGTGAATGATGGGAGTATGAGTGGATGTTGGGAGTATGAGTGGATGACGGGAGTATGAGTGGATGATGGGTGAATGATGGGAGTATGAGTGGCTGTTCACCAGCAGTGACTCCTCCACCTTTTCTTGCTGGGGCCGCCTGTATTAGTATGTGACGGATCTGATAAGTATGGCGGCTTCTTTCTCTGGTGACTGTGGATGATGGGTGGGTGACGGGAGTATGAGTGGATGATGGGTGGATGATGGGAGTATGAGTGGTTTGATGGGTGGATGATGGGAGTATGAGTGGATGATGGGAGTATGAGTGGAGATGGGTGGATGATGGGAGTATGAGTAGATGATGAGAGTATGAGTGGATGATGGGTGGATGATGGGAGTATGAGTGGATGATGGGTGGATTGATGGGAGTATGAGTGGCAGTTCATCAGCAGTGAATCCTCCACCTTTTCTTGCTGGGGCCGCCTGTATTAGTAATGTGGGGATCTTGTAAGTATGGCGGCTTCTTTCTCTGGTGACTGTGGATGATGGGTGGGTGACGGGAGTATGAGTGGATGATGGGTGGATGATGGGAGTATGAGTGGATGATGGGTGGATGATGGGAGTATGAGTGGATGATGGGAGTATGAGTGGATGATGGGTGGATGATGGGAGTATGAGTAGATGATGAGAGTATGAGTGGATGATGGGTGGATGATGGGAGTATGAGTGGATGATGGGTGGATGATGGGAGTATGAGTGGCAGTTCATCAGCAGTGAATCCTCCACCTTTTCTTGCTGGGGCCGCCTGTATTAGTAATGTGGCGGATCTTGTAAGTATGGCGGCTTCTTTCTCTGGTGACTGTGGATGATACGTTGGTCTCGGCCTTCAGCGGTGAGTAGTATATCATGCTGCAGGTAAACTTTATAACCCGCTGACGCTCAGACAATCGTTACCATTCCTGTAGTATAAAAATGTAATCATTATTCACTGTATAATTGTAAATATCCCCCGGGGCGGACGCAGACAGAGGCCTCTGCCCACCGCCATGTACGAGCTCTCAGTCTACAGTTTCTCACAATGCTCCGGTTTATGTGGCGGTGAGAGACGGTGTGCTGCTGGAGCTGCATGTGGCCCTTGCTCTTGGGCCCCTGTCCGACTCGCTCCCTGTGATGCCTGATTTTGGCCCTTGCTCTTGGGCCCCTGTCCGCCTCGCTCCCTGTGATGCCTGATTTTGGCCCTTGCTCTTGGACCCCTGTCCGCCTCGCTCCCTGTGATGCCTGATTTTGGCCCTTGCTCTTGGGCCCTGTCCGCCTCGCTCCCTGTGATGCCTGATTTTGGCCCTTGCTCTTGGGCCCCTGTCCGCCTCGCTCCCTGTGATGCCTGATTTTGGCCCTTGCTCTTGGGCCCCTGTCCGCCTCGCTCCCTGTGATGCCTGATTTTGGCCCTTGCTCTTGGACCCCTGTCCGCCTCGCTCCCTGTGATGCCTGATTTTGGCCCTTGCTCTTGGACCCCTGTCCGCCTCGCTCCTGTGATGCCTGATTTTGGCCCTTGCTCTTGGACCCCTGTCCGCCTCGCTCCCTGTGATGCCTGATTTTGGCCCTTGCTCTTGGGCCCCTGTCCGCCTCGCTCCCTGTGATGCCTGATTTTGGCCCTTGCTCTTGGGCCCCTGTCCGCCTCGCTCCCTGTGATGCCTGATTTTGGCCCTTGCTCTTGGGCCCCTGTCCGCCTCGCTCCCTGTGATGCCTGATTTTGGCCCTTGCTCTTGGGCCCCTGTCCACCTCGCTCCCTGTGATGCTGATTTTGGCCCTTGCTCTTGGGCCCTGTCCGCCTCGCTCCCTGTGATGCCTGATTTTGGCCCTTGCTCTTGGGCCCCTGTCCGCCTCGCTCCCTGTGATGCCTGATTTTGGCCCTTGCTCTTGGGCCCCTGTCCGCCTCGCTCCCTGTGATGCTGATTTTGGCCCTTGCTCTTGGACCCCTGTCCGCCTCGCTCCCTGTGATGCCTGATTTTGGCGCGGTCTCTTCCTCTCTGGAGCAGGACTGCAGAGTCTGGCAGATTTCTGAGGGTCAGTCGGAGAGGGCACTGCCAGCACTCATATATTATGGACAGAAAACCCTCCTGAAATCACATCACCTCTGGAAGTAATAAAGCGCCTGAACCGACAATATTAAACCTCTGATTAATAGTTTTCTCTCTTTCCTGAGATTTGCCAAAAATGCATTAAAAATGCAAAAAAAAAAAGTTTAATTTAGAAGAGCCCTTCACTGACTGTGATTCATTACCCCTAGTGGAGGCTGCTGGTCACTGCAGCACAGTCCTAGCTGCTGACCTCCATGTCTGGAGCACCCAGCTCTGGGGATGAGGGTCTGGGGGGCTCCAGAACTTGCACAAGGGGGAGATCATAGTGTGGCTACTTCTATTACAGATATAACATTGTTATTGTGAAGCTGGAGGATTGTTACAATGTTTCAGTATTGACATTCTAAAGTAAACAGTCTGTGGAGACTGGACACTGATACATTGTAACGTATCAGCTGTGAAGACCAGGTGATATCAGTTTTCAGCCTCCAGAGAGTCCAGATACAAAACAACAATGTTCCCATGTACAGGCAGCAAGCAGAGATCTTTCCCTGTGGATTCCAGATCCATACAAGTTACCTGCACTGACACATGGTAACAAACCCTCTGGACAAGAGAAAGCTTTCTGCTCCTACGTATTTCTCCAACAGGATTGATTCTATTCAGTGACAGCAATCAGAGATATTGGGAACAGTGAAGAATCTTATTGATGTCTGATCTGTAGGCAGTAGCACAGCATATTGTGGGCTCAGGAGTCCAGTGGCCGGGCTCAGGAGTCCGGTGGGTGGGCTCAGGAGTCCGGTGGGTGGGCTCAGGAGTCCAGTGGCAAGGCTCAGGAGTCCAGTGGGTGTGCTCAGGAGTCCAGTGGCCAGGCTCAGGAGTCTAGTGGGTGTGCTCAGGAGTCCAGTGGCCAGACTCAGGAGTCTGGTGGGTGGGCTCAGGAGTCGGGTGGTTGGGCTCAGGAGTCCAGTGGATGGGTCAGGAGCCCAGTGGGTGGGCTCAAGAATCGATGGGTGGGCTCAGGAGTCCAGTGGCCAGGCTTAGGAGTCCGGTGGGTGGGCTCAGGAGTCCGGTGGTTTGGCTCAGGAGTCCAGTGGGTGGGCTCAGGAGTCCAGTGGGCGGTCCAGTCACACGCACATAGGTGAGTTTTGTAAATCGCTGGTTAGAAAAGTAAAATTAATGCATTTTCTCACAATACTTATCCTGGTTTACACTGAGGGGTCCAGAGTGGAGGACCCCGTTATCAGGACGACATGTCCTAACAGGACACATAAACAAGAGAGGTCAACCTCCATTCAGCTTTAATTACAGATGGTGACAGGAGGCACTGAAGCATCAGGGGTCCGAGGAGGAGCTGTCACCACACTGACCCTCCAGACCAGGGATCACCTGAGGCTGCTAGACTCTTCACAGTAGTGTATGTCAGGGGTAAAGTGGGGACATGTGAAGCTCTATCACCATTGTGGATGTGATGTGGAGACATGTGAAGCTCTATCACCACTGTGGATGTGATTGGAGATGAGTTATACATGGGATGTGATGTGGGACTGACTCTATACCACTGTGGATGTGATGTGGGAAACGTGAAGCTCTATCACCACTGTGGATGTGATGTGGAGACGTGAAGCTCTATCACCACTGTGGATGTGATGTGGAGACATGTGAAGCTCTTATCACCACTGTGGATGTGATGTGGGAACGTGAAGCTCTATTACCACTGTGGATGTGTGTGGAGACTGTGAAGCTCTATCACCACTAACCCTGTGGATGTGATGTGGAGACATGTGAAGCTCTATCACCACTGTGTGATGTGATGAGGGAACATGTGACGCTCTATTACCATGTGGATGTGATGTGGAGACATGTGAAGCTCTATCACCACTGTGGATGTGATGAGGGAACATGTGACGCTCTATTACCACTGTGGATGTGATGTGGAGGACATGTGAAGCTCTATCACCACTGTGGATGTGATGTGGAGACGTGAAGCTCTATCACCACTGTGGATGTGATGTGGAGGCATGTGAAGCTCTATCACCACTGTGGATGTGATGTGAGGACATGTGATGTGTGTAGCCCAGCTGCGCTTGGAGCCACATGTTCCCAGGAAAATGCACAGAAGGTAAACCCACACTCACACCTGATATTCATTCACACCTTCACTATTTCCTGGAGCCACCAGAGGGAGCCCTTGAAGAGTATGTATATATATAAGGGTAGTGGAGGACAGCAGTTAGTTGTTGGTTTTTCCTCAGATGAGCTGAGAGGGAGAGGTCAGTCTGAGTCTAGACGGCAGTGAGATCAGATTACCTCAGAACATTGAAAGTCTGTTAATTCCCTTAGAAAGCGGAAAGTTAGCTCTTGAAGTGTGCATAGATCAGTCTGACGGAAGGTCCTGATAGCTGCTTCAGACAGGGCATTAGAAGGAAAGAAGGGAAGGGAACAGCAGTGACTGAAAGACTGAAGACTACAGCTTGAACTTAGTTTACTGTGTGGAGTCCAGTAATAGTGGAGGAAGATAGCCACTTCAGCCTGGTCAGAACTGAGTCAACTGAGAGTAGTTCAGTGAGCAAGCGTGCCAACGCTTTGAGAGCGGTGAAGAGAAAGGAGAATCAGCTATCTACTGCTAGTGTGCTTATATTAAGGGTTAGAGTAGGACGAAAGGCGAGTGGAAAGAAGAAGAGAGAGAGTGACAGAGGTTGAAACAGCATTGATCGCTTACCTCTACTCTGCACAATGGACACCGGGTCCGAGCTTGCTAGCATCTACACGACTAGTAGGAGATACCGGAGACCCTGTGGGACTTCAAGTCGCAGGGGCCCACAAGTGCTGATACGTAAACCGGGGTCAGGAGAAACAGGAGTCTGGTCAGCGCAACCACTAGAGACTGAGTTCTATCCAAGAGAAGGCTCCACCACAAAGTCAGCCGGGCGTATACGAGAAGACAGAGTTAGACTTTGTTTATACAGGTCAGAAACTCACACATACAGGAGTACGGAGGCCCTACACCTACTCAGTGGGATTACTGGACGTGCATCCTCCACCCTGCCAGCTTCCCGGGATGTGCCTGCAACTACCATCAGTAAAGGTACAGAAAGAGACTTTTGTGTGTGTGTTTGCCTTATTGATCCTGCACCCTACACCGCCATTTACCCTGAGTGATCCAGTCTTGCCTGTGGAAGACTTAACACCTTGCTGCCCCGTAACAACCCCTCAGCGGATTACCCTGCAGCGTGGTCACCCTGACAGGTACCACAGGTGGCGTCACGAACAAACTGTACATACTTTATTCCCCTGTAAATATCCCACATTATGATGATCGCCCAGGGCAACGGACCGAGCTGTGCTACCCGTGTTTTTGGGGTTTTAAAAAAATAAAAAATTTTGGGTGTTGGGGGGTGGGGAATTTTTAAATTTTTTTAAAAAGAAAATGGGGAAAAGAATTTTTGTATTTTTTTTTTTTTTAATGAAAGAAAAAAAAATTTTTTAAAATTTTAAAAAAAAAATTTTTTGGGTTTTTAAAAAAAAAAAGGTTTTAAAAATTGGGGTTTAAAAAAGTTTTTTGTGTTTTTTAAAGGGGTGTGAAATTTTTCTTATACATGGGAAATATTATGATTAATTTTGTAAGGGGGGAAAAGTTTTTTTTGGGGGGGTTTTATTATTTTTTTTTTAAAGGGGGCAGTATTTAAGTAGTTAAAATTTTGTTTTTGGACCCAAAGTTTTTTTTTGGGGGTTTAAAGTTTTTTTCCCCTTGTAAAATGGGGAGCATTTTTAAAAAGTATTTAAAAATTTTGTCATGGGGGGGCATTTTAGTAAAATTTCAGGGGGTTAAAAATTTTTTTCTAGGACCCCAGATTTAGAAATTTTTGTAAGGGGGGGGAAAAATTTTTTTAAAAGGAGTTTTTCCCTTGTCTAGGCAGTATTTTATTTAGTTATTTCTTTTCGGGGGCGGTTTTTAAGTGGGTTTTTTTTTGGCATGGACCCGTTTTTGGGATTTAATTCTTGTACAGGGGGGGGGGGGGGGGGGGGGGGGGGGGGTTTTTTGGACAGTCGGCCCCAAAATTTTTGAGAATGACACAAATTTTATATTTTCACAAATTGCTGCCCGGGGGTTTTTTTTATTTGTTTGACAGATGTTTTTATCAAGAAGAAAATAAAAGCAAACATATGATAAAAAAATTTTATATTGAAGGGAGTTAATCCCAGAAGTCAATTTTTGCGGTTGCCCTTTCCCCCAAAGCCTCTGAAATTTCTCCCTTGGCGTTCTAAAAAATTTGGCCCAAAAATTGATGTTTGACCCTTTCTTCCAATCAAGGTTTTTTTTTGAAAAATTTTTTTTAGGTTTTTTGTTTTTCCACCCGTCCCCTTGGTTTGGGACCAATTCCAAGGGGTTTTTAAGATGGGGGGATTTTCCCAGGCCAGGGCCCCCCAAAATCCTATGTTTTCCCCCCCTTTGACCAAATTTGGGTTACCCCTTTGTTTTTTAGGCAAGGGTCCCTTTTTGGGGGAAAAGGCTTTTTTGACCCCAAAAACTGCCGGGGGGTTTTGGGGAGAAGTTGCCCCTTGGAGGACATTTTGGTTTACCTTTTAAAAACAGGGCTGTGTTTTTAGGCAAGACGGAGAGAGCCGATTCCCTTGGCTAGAAAACCCCCAAAAAAAAGGGTTTCGGGGATGAAAAGTTGCAGAAAAAGCCCTGGGGGGTAGGGCCCCTTTGGTTCTCAATGGGGGGGTTTTCCCCTGTTTCCCCCAAACCCCCCATGGGAAAAGGGTTTTTTTCTTAGAAAAAAATTTTCCCCCCAGTCCCGCACCCACTGCTGTCCCTTTTTCCAAAATATCGGGTCGGGCCCTTTGTTTTTTTTTCTGGAGAGAAGTGGCTTCTTTCGGTTTTCCTTGAGACCGGGCGGGGCTCAAAGTTCCCCTCACAGTGCGTGCAATCACTCACCGGCTGCTGTTTTTCCCTGAGCAAGCCTGCAGCGGCCCCCCCGACCCAGCATTAAACACTTTTAAAAGAGGGGTCCGGGCGCTTTTGTTTTTTTGGGCCCCCGGGGGCCCCTTTTTTGGAAACAAGGGAAACCCTTTCCCTCCTTGAATTTTTGAAAAGCATAGATTTTGATGAGGTCAATCTTTTCCCTCCCGATACCTTCCCTTTTTGGGCCATTTTTGTGTTTAAAAAAGAACTCACGGGTTTTTTTAGGGGAAAACCCCGGGGGTTTTAAAGGGGGAAAAAAAACCCTTTGGCAAGAAACCGCCCCCTTTTTTTAAAGCCCCCAAGTGGGGGTCATTTTCTTAATTTCGAAGTTTGATTCCCCATGTCCACAAACCCCCCAAAATTTTTTTAATGGAGAAATCACTAAAAGGGGGTTTAAAAGGGGTTTTTTTTTTAAAAGGCAGGGCCCCAATAGTTGAAAATGGTTTTGGGGGATAAAGTTTTTTTCAGCCCAAATTTTGACTTTCAAGAATTGCTTTAAGCTTCCTCTTTAAACATTCGGGGATCCCGGGAAAATTTTCCATTTAAAAAAAGGAACCGAATTTTGAAAAATTTTAATTTTTTTTGTCATTAAAAAAAACCTTTTGGCCAGACTTTTTTTAATATTCTTGTACAAGGACAGTTTTATATTTTATATTTTTGTTTTGGGGAGTTTTATAGTTTTTAAAATTTTTTCTTGTACTTTAGGGGGGATTATATTTGTTATTTTCTTTTTTACAAGAACCAAAAGGTGAAGGACAGTCCCATTAACCACGTGTTTTCCTAACGCTGCGAAACAGAAGTCTTTTATCTTTCAGGCCCCCAGGAAAGAGTGTAAAATTTTTGCAGGCAATTCTTTGAACTTTTCACTATTTTTGTTTTCCTGCAATGATTTTTTTTGGTGGACAATCCAAAACCCCCCACTTTTTTTTTTTTTAAAAAAGTACATTTCTTTGAGTAACGATTTGGAACAATTCTGGAAAAATATATTAATATATAAAACTAATTATTTTTTTTGGGGTATGTAGTGGGTAGTTTGTCCGGATTGGAAACCGCCCCGCGCACTTTTTGGGGAGAAATTTTTTAGCCCGCATTCGACCCGAAAGCCCCCAGGCTAGTTTGAATCAAATTTTTTAAACCCCCGCGCGTTCAAACGCCAAAAAAATTTTTGGCCCCCTTTCATAATGGGAGAAAAACTGAATACTTTTGTGTATGTCCGCATGGAATCGCATTTACGGGGTGAAATTTGACCCGCAGTTTGACCCGGGAGCGCATAGGAGGTTTTGATGAAATTTTTTAAACCCGCGCATTCCAATCGGGAAAAAATTTTGGGCCCGGGGTAGGAAACTGCACCGGATTACGGGCTGAAATTTTCATACCCGCACCCAACCCCCGGGGAACAAGGTATGTTTTGAATGGGGAAATTAACCCCGCAGTTTTGGGGTGATTTTTTTGTGGAATAAAATTTTTTTTAACAAAACCCATTTTGTTTGAGTAACGCAGGGGATTTAATTCCCGGGGGGAAGCCGGGGGACTTTACAGTAGTTTAAAATAAGCATTTTTTTTTAACGGGGGCAGTAATTTAAAAGTAGTTATTTTTAGACATAGGGCATTTTAAAATTGTAGTTTAAAATTCTTTAAGGGGGGATATTATAGTAGTTTATTTTTTCAAGGAACTAGACATTTAAGTAGTTTTTTCTTGTATAGGGGGGAATTAAGTACTGTTTTTGTAAACTTGCAGTATTTTAAAAAAACTGTATTTTTGTAAACTTTAGGGGTTTTTTTAAGAGTTATATCCTTTAATATAGGGGGCGAAATATTTTTTAGATTATATTCTTTTTTACTTTTGGGGGGCATTTTTTTTTAAAATAAAGGGGATTCTTTTACATAGGGGCAGTAATATAGTTTTTTTTCTTGTACATAGGGGCAGTATTTTAGAGTTTATCTTGTACATAGGGCAGTATTTAGGGTTTTTGTTTTTTTTGTACAAACGGCAGTATTATAGTAGTTTATTCTTTTACATAGGGGCAGTTTATAGTAGCTGTTTTTTCTTTTACATACGAGGGCCCGTATTATGTGTTATATTCCCTTTTCAGCAGATTATTTTAGCAGTTTTATTCCGACATAGGGGCAGTATTAAGTTTGTTTTATATTCTTGTACAAGGAGCGTATTAAGTATTAATTCCTGACATGGGGGGCGTATTATTTGTAGTTAAAATTTTTGTACATAGGGGCAGTATTTTAAATAGTTTTTATTTTTTGTACTTTGGGACGTAATTGTATTTTTTCCTAAAAGGGGGGCATTTTAAGTAGTTATAATTTTCTTTTTACAAAGGGGGCAGATTTTAGTAGTTAATTCTTGTAATAGGGCGTTTATAGTAGTTAATTCTTGTACATAGGGCAGTATTTAGTTGTTTTAATTCTTTTTAAATTTTGGGCAGTAAAATTTTGTAGTTTTTTTTGTACATAGGGGAGTAATTAAAGTAGTTTTATTCTTTTACAAGGACAGTATTATGTAGTTATTTTTTGTAATAGGGCAATTTTTATTGTAAAAACCAAAAAAATACAAAAATTTCTGACATTCCTCCAGTATCAAAACTAAAAACATTGGATTTTACATTTATTAAATCCGGGTTTTTACAAAAAAATTTTTCTTAAAGAGTCCATACACCTGGTTGGAAAAAAACCAAAAAAACAATAAAAATTTCAACCCCCGGGACAATCCTTCCATAACTTAACATTTCCAAAAGATTTTATCTATCTGGGCCCGGGCATTTGTGGTTGACAGGGTCAAGATTGGGGCGGGTTATTTGGTCCCGCCGGTTTTCATTTCAACTACCTGGGGCCTCAGGGAATGGTTCCCCGGGGGGAGGGCATCCCCACATCCTATCAAACCCGCGTCAAATTTTTCTAAAAGGTCACCCCAAATCACCCTCAGCCAAAAGAACACCAAACCATTTAAAAGCCATTTCCCTGCAGAATTTTGGACCTTCTCCTGGGTCCTTGGCCCAGGCATATCCTTCCCGGGTTTCGGAGGTCTTGTCCTTTTTCTTTCCTTTAGCGAGCACGATTAGTATAAAATAAACTTCCTGTGACTGCTGCCCTGGGGAAACCTCCATACCCTGTGCACCTCTGAACCCGTGCTCTGGGGTCATAGTAGACCCCGGTGGGCCCGGGTTGGATATTTTTCCTTACAGTAAAGCTGGCTCCTCCAGAATCTCTGCCCCTGCCCCAAATCCTCCAAAGGGTGTCCTACAGAATTGTGCCGGGTCAGGGGCAGTCCTGTGAGGTGGGCCGTCTTCCCCCAAAAGGGTTGCACCCGATGTTTTCAGTCTGCAGCCAAGGCCGACCCCCCCAAAGGTTGCCTCAACATACACGATTGCAGGGACCCCCCTTTCACATTTTGAAGCATTACAGGCGCCCAGGGAAAAAACACACACCCTCCCCTCCCAATAAAAAGGGTTGGGTAAGTGGGCAGGATTTACGCACTGGCGCAGTTTCACCCAAAACCCTCCACCCTCCGTCCAGATACCCCTATTTCTTGCTTTTTGGGGTCAGAGCCAGGCACAATGCCCCCGGACCACAACCCCAATGCCGCGAGGAACAGACTCATTCCCCAAAAATGAGTTTTTCGAACGGTTTCTGGTTAGAGAAAGGAAAAAAGTGAACTACTCCCGCCCTTTAGTGTCTCTAAATTGGGGAAATTAGCCCAAAAACCCTTTCGGTCACTTATGACTTTAAAACGACGTCATAGCCCGCCGCTGAAAAAAAATCACCCCCAAAATGGACTGGGGCAAAACATCGGGACACAAGAGCTCCCTGACCCCAAACCTTATCTGGAGATCCCCCTTGGCACCCCGGCCGGGAAACGCACCCGTTTTCCGTTTTTAAACCCCGGGCCCGGGAAAAGGAACCAAAGGGAAGGAGGAGCCCCACGTCCGCATTACGGGGGAACCTGGGGGTCACATAGCGACTGAAGGGGGGGGTCAGCAGAGGGGGGGGGGCCACACCTTTTGTGCTGGAATTAAAGGGGGAAAAAACGACATTTATGTACTTTTTTTATCAAAATCAATTTCACACAGACGCCAGCGTCCCGCAAGTATGTGCCCCCAAAACCCCCGACCCCCAGTACGCGGGTTACCCCGCTCAGGCCCTGCGGGCACCATCGGAACTACCGGACATGCACTGCCCAACTGGGTGCATGGCATTCTGAGTTTAGTCCTTGCTGAAAAATGTCCCGTGCTGTTGGAATCTGTGCAGGCGGCGTGCTGGGATTCGGACTTGTTGTACTTACTGGAATTGCCCTTCTGTGGCTTGAACTGCTCAGGCTGTTGTGGGATTCGTGACTTGTTGTACCTTCGGAACGCACTACTGCTTCTGCTTTGGATCTGCTGCAGGCAGTTTTGCTGGGCATTTTGAGACTTGTGGTACGTCTGCTGGGGTCTGTACTACAGGCTGCTGCTGGTGCGGCATTTGCCCCTTTTGGAAGCAAAACTTGCAGGCTGCAGCACTGTCCGCACCTGCTTCTGGGGTCCACCTGGACAATGTCTGACCTGGAACCTGCAGAGTTCTGCTTCTGTGAATTAAACAGTTCCTGGTTCCTATAAGTCTCTGCCAGGGGCCCCATCCTCTCTAGGACGCAGTCCATGTCCCTCACCACTTTTGCCAGCAATACACCCAGTGTGTTCAGAGCCTCGTCATAAAAATCATGACTCCCGGGATTAATAGCCTTTAGCTTATAGCAAGTGTCTATCTGCATCTGTAGTGAGTCTTTGTGCTGCTGTAACTCACCGAACTTCTTGACCAGTCCTGGGATCTCCTCTGCGAGCTGAAGCTCAGGTGCACGTGGCGTCTCCTCCTGGGATGCTGCATTCAGCGATGTCCCCGGCTGCTTGAACCCAGACGTCTCCTTAATTTTCACCACCGCTGGTTTCATGGCTCCAGGCTCCACAGCACTTTTACTGCTGCCACCTGACTGCGACCGTGTGCGTCCTGACCGCGCCATACTGCCATGCTGCTGTAAGTTCTCCTGGATGGTTTGTCTTTCCAAAAGACGTCCGTCTCTGCCTGGGAGCAGGAGAGGTGATCTGCACAGCTGGGGCTGATCTCAACTGTGCACCCGGCAGGAGCTGCTTGCTGACTGGGGAGTTACCTGACTTCACATTGTGCTGTAACCCATCACTGACCGACACTTTTCCTTCTTGCTTCTTTGCTGGACTTGGAGAAGGTTTTCCTCCCAAAACTTTACTGACGGCTTTTTCCTCCTTCACAGAACTGCTGCAGCTTTGGCTCGCTGCATTCACTGCTCTGACAGTGGCTCTGGGATTAACATTCCCATTAGGAGAGGCCTGGGAGGCTTGTCCCAGTGTAGGCCAGGAAGCCTGGGCCTTGCCTGGGGAGCTTCCCCGCCCAGGGTGGCCCCTCCCTGGGCTTGCTCCAGACATCAGGAGAGCTACAAACACACAACCTCTCAGCTAGGAGGCAGTATTATAGTAGTTATATTCTTGTATATAGCAGCAGTATTATAGTAGTTATATTCTTGTACATAGGAGCAGTATTATAGTAGTTATATTCTTGTACATAGGGGGCAGTATTATAGTAGTTATATTTTTGTACATAGGGGCAGTATTATAGTAGTTATATTCTTGTACAGAGGGGCAGTATTATAGTAGTTATATTCCTGTACATAGGAGCAGTATTATAGTAGATATATTCTTCTACATAGGGGCAGTATTATAGTAATATTCTTCTACAAGGGGTAGTATTATAGTAGTTATATTCTTGTACATAGGAGCAGTATTATAGTAGTTACATTCTTGCACATAGGGGCAGTATTATAGTAGTTATATTCTTATACATAGGAGCAGTATTATAGTAGATATATTCTTGCACATAGGGGCAGTATTATAGTAGTTATATTCTTGTACATAGGGGCAGTATTATAGTAGTTATATTCTTGCACATAGGGCAGTATTATAGTAGTTATATTCTTATACATAGGAGCAGTATTATAGTAGATATATTCTTGCACATAGGGGCAGTATTATAGTAGTTATATTCTTGTACATAGGGGCAGTATTATAGTAGTTATATTCTTGCACATAGGGGGCAGTATTATAGTAGTTATATTCTTGTACATAGGATCAGTATTATAGTAGTTATATTCTTATACATAGGAGAAGTATTATAGTAGTTATATTCTTGTACATAGGGGGCAGTATTATAGTAGTTATATTCTTATACATAGGAGCAGTATTATAGTAGTTATATTCTTGTACATAGGGGGCAGTATTATAGTAGTTATATTCCTGTACATAGGGGGCAGTATTATAGTAGTTATATTCTTGTACATAGGATCAGTATTATAGCAATTATATTCTTGTACATAGGGCAGTATTATAGTAGTTATATTCTTGTACTTAGGGAGCAGTATTATAGTAGTTATATTCTTGTACATAGGAGCAGTATTATAGTAGTTATATTCTTGTACATAGGAGCAGTATTATAATAGTTATATTCTTGTACATAGGAGCAGTATTATAATAGTTATATTCTTGTACATAGGAGCAGTATTCTATTTTCATATTGGGTCAGTATTATAGTAAAGTTGTGTTTTAAAGACCGGATTTAAGTGAATTTTCTTCTCATACATGGTGCACATCGGGCTCACGCTGTATATGTTTTCAGTTTACACGTGTTCTCTCCTCCTCTGTCCTCTCCTCTCCTTTATCCTCTTTCCTCCTCTGTGTTCTCTTCTGCTTTTTCCTCTCTCTCCTCCGTCGTTTCCTCTCATTTATCCTCTTTCCTCTCTTATTTTCTCTGCTCTCCTCTTTTTCTCCTCTTCTCTTTTTTTCCTCTCGCCTCCTCTGCTCTCTTCTCCTCTTTAGGCTAAGTGCACACGGCAGGAATTTTCGCGTTTTTTTCGCGCTTTTTCCCGTGGCAAAAACGGGAAAAAAACGCAAGCATTAAGCATCCTATTCATTTAAATGGATTCCGCAATTTTTGTGCACATGCAGCGTTTTTTTCCACGAAAAAAACGCTTCGCGGAAAAAATAGCAACATGTTCATTAATTTTGCGTAATCTCGGCGGAATCGCCGCCATAGGAATAAATTGAACCGCTTACTTTCCGCATGTGGCTATGCGGAATGTAAGCGGTTCATGTGCGATGGTACCCAGGGTCTGGAGGAGAGGAGACTCTGCCCTGGGTACCATATCCTTGGTAAAACAATAATTAAAATAATAAATAATGATATTCTCACCTTCCCGCCTCTCAGCGACGCTCCCGTTCCCAGGAGTCCTTTGCGAGAATCACCCAGATGGCGTAGCGGTCTCGCGTGATGCTACGTCATCTGGGGTCTGTCGCAAAGGACTCCTGGGAACGGGAGTTGCCGGGAGCGTCGCTGAGAGGCGGGAAGGCTGCGGGGGCCGCCGGAAGGTGAGAATATCATTATTTATTATTTTTTTTATTATTTTTACATTAGATCTTTTTACTATTGATGCGGCATAGGCGGCATCAATAGTAAAAAGTTGGTCACACGAGTCAAACACTATGTGTGACTCGTGTGACCAACCTGTCAATCAGTTTTCCAAGCGATGCTACAGATTGCTAGGAAAACGCTAGCATTCTGCAAGCTAATTACGCTTGCAAAACGCTAGTTTCTGGCGGGAATACGCATACAAAAAAAATTTCCTGCGGCAGAGAAGTGCGGGATTGCCGCGGAAATTTCCGTGGCAATTCTGCAACGTGTGAACTTAGCCTTACTCTTCTACTCTGTTCTCTCCTCTGCTTTTTCCTCTCTTCTCCTTTTTCTTCTCTCCTCTCCTTTATCTTCTTTCCTCCTCTCTGTTTTCCTCTCTCCTTCTCTTTGCTATCCTCTCCTTTCTGCTCTCTCCACTTTGCTCTCCTCTTTTCTCTCTCCTCCTCTGTCCTCTCTTCTCCTTTATCCTCTTTCCTCTCTCCTTTTCTTTGCTCTCTACCTCTGCGTTCTCCTCTGCTTTTTCCTCTCTCTCCTCTGTCGTTTCCTCTCATTTATCCTCTTTCCTCTCTCCTTCTCTTTGCTCTCCTCTCCTTTCTGCTCTCTCCACTTTACTCTCCTCTTTTCAACTCTCCTCCTCTGTCCTCTCCTCTCCTTTATCCTCTTTCCTCTCTCCTTCACTCTGCTCTCCTCTCCTTTCTGCTTTCTCCACTTTGCTCTCCTCTTCTCTTTGCTCTCCTCCTCTCCTCTCTTTTCCTCTCTCCTCCTGTCCTCTCCTCTCCTTTACCCTCTTTCCTCTCTCCTTCTCTCTGCTCTCCTCTTTTTCTCCTCTCTTTTTTTCCTTTCGCCTCCTCTTTGCTCTCTTCTACTCTCTCCTCATCTATGCTTTCCTCTCGTTTTTCCTATCTCTTCTCCTCTCCTTTTTCCTCTTCTTTTTCCTCTCCTCTCTTCTTTGCTCTTCCCTGTTGTTCCTTATGGTTTTTGTTTACTAAATTGAACCCAGAATTTGTAATTTGTGATGAATTCTATGAGAACACGAGGGGAGGACAAATATTGCAGAACATAATTGTCCTATTATCTGCGACTTCAGACTCTACAGCTGGAAGCTTTTACGCACATGGCGCCGTCGCAGCCTGAAAATAAAAGGCAAATCAATTAGAAATCACTCAAAAGAAGAGTAAATTCTATGTGTCATTATGAGCGATGAGTGGATGGTTCGGGGGGTGTGTGGGGTCCCGGTACTCGCTTCTCCATGCTCCACATTACTCTGGTGATAGTTTAGAAATTCAAAACTCCATTTGTAGTATAAGAAACATCTGTAAAAATGACCGGAGGTGGGGAAAGAGAAACTGTCAGAAATGAGAGATAATAACTGTGTGCGCCTGATATAATAACTCAGTGCTGTGAGATAATAACTCAGTGCTGTGAGATAATAACTCAGTGCTGTGAGATAATAACTCTGTGCTGTGAGACAATAACTCAGTGCTGTGAGATGATTGTGCTCCTGATATATCTCAGTGCTGTGAGATAATAACTCTGTGCTGTGAGATAATAACTGTGCTCCTAGATATAATAACTCAGTGCTGTGAGATGATTGTGCTCCTGATATAACTCAGTGCTGTGAGATAATAACTCTGTGCTGTGAGATAATAACTGTGCTCCTGATATAATAACTCAGTGCTGTGAGATAATAACTCAGTGCTGTGAGATAATAACTCTGTGCTGTGAGACAATAACTCAGTGCTGTGAGATGATTGTGCTCCTGATATAACTCAGTGCTGTGAGATAATAACTCTGTGCTGTGAGATAATAACTGTGCTCCTGATTATAATAACTCAGTGCTGTGAGATAATAACACTGTGCTCCTGATATAATAACTCTGCTCTGAAGGACAATAGCTGTGCACCGTGAGATGATAATTCTGCACAGAGATCTAATAACTCTGTGCTATGCGGTAATGACTTGGTCTTTAAGAGTCCAGGTATACATAGTAGTAATATTGGTCTGGGCATGAAATACGGGGGTTTGATGTCCCGTATTTTGGGCACATTGATGTGACCTCCCCTCTAATAACTGAGTGACATTGCCACATCCATCACAAGCTGCTGCTGACAGAGGGGTCTCCAGACTGCTACATTGTAACAATCTATCAGGACTGAGGTTCTGCTGCTGATGAAGTTACATCACCAAGGACCATACAGACTGGATACAAGTGGAACAAACCCTCAGCTGTGAGAGGTATTAGGTCAGGAGAGTTCGGCAGCCAGTATTCTATGGACCGCCCCGATGTGCGGTGCTACGTCTGTATCCTGCGGTGTTGTCCTGACACTAGATCCGCGCACTCAGCTCCGCGCACTCAGCTCCGCGCAGCTGGCGACATTAGTCCGTGCTCTGCGTTTGCGCCATGTGTCTGTGCGGCGCTGACAGCTGGGGATGATTACACATACAAGGTGTCTGCACTCATAAAACCCGGAAAGTGCAGAGTGAGCGGCGCGTCGACTGACGTAAATTATCCTAACGCGCTCACCGCAGGTTTTTTTTATTGTTTACCATTAAATTTAAGATCAAATGCGCCATTAAATTTAATGGAGTCGAGCGAGTAAAATCCGGACGGAATTATCAACGCAATTTAGTTTTGTGATCCTCGTAATGACAAACCCTCCAAAAGTATGGACGGATGTTTAACTGTTCATGTGCTGGACGGACCTTAGATATGAGAGGTAATGTGCATGAGATCCAAAAAAAACCAGATGTTATCACAGCCTCACCCTCTGCTACCGACAACTACCCTGTATTGTGTGAAGTTGTCAGCCCCACCGCTAGTGATGACATCACTGACATAATGACATCACTGACATAATGACAAGAGACCACACCCCTTATAATCCAGCCCCTCATCTATCACTGCTGACAACCCGCCTGACTATCCTGTGTGAGAGGTTGTCACAGAGGTAGAACATGGGGGTAAGTGGATGTGTGGTTTCCCCTGCACCAAATTCTCAGGGGGCCCACGGCCTCCACTGCCACTTCTGGGAACGATGCAGGGGTGACTGCCTGGTGAGATAGAGAAGTAAAGTAACCCGGGTCTGCTTTGACATCTCAGTCGATACCGCAGGTTCCTGTGCAGAGCGCAGCAGACAAGAGGAGGTCGTCATCTCCAGGAGCGCAGCAAACAAGAGGAGGTTGTCATCTCCAAAAATGCAGCAGACAAGAGGAGGTTGTCATCTCCAGGAGAGCAGCAAACAAGAGGAGGTTGTCATCTCCAAAAATGCAGCAGAGAAGAGGAGGTTGTCATCTCCAGGAATGCAGCAGACAAGAGGAGGTCGTCATCTCCAGGAGCGCAGCAAACAAGAGGAGGTTGTCATTTCCAGGAGCGCAGCAAACAAGAGGAGGTTGTCATCTCCAAGAGAGCAGCAGACAAGAGGAGGTTGTCATCTCCAGGAGTGCAGCAGACAAGAGGAGGTTGTCATCTCCAGGAATGCAGCAGACAAGAGGAGGTAGTCATCTCTAGGAGCGCAGCAGATGAGAGGCGGTTGTCATCTCCAAGCGAGCAGCAGACAAGAGGAGGTTGTCATCTCAAGGAGCGCAGCAGATGAGAGGAGGTTGTCATCTCCAAGAGAGCAGCAGACAAGAGGAGGTTGTCATCTCCAGGAGTGCAGCAGACAAGAGGAGGTTGTCATCTCCAGAAGCGCAGCAGACGAGAGGAGGTTGTCATCTCCAAGAGAGCAGCAGACAAGAAGAGGTTGTCATTTTCAAGGAGTGCAGCAGACAAGAGGAGGTTGTCATCTCCAGGAGCGCAGCAAACAGGAGGTTGTCATCACCAGGAGCGCAGCAGACGAGAGGAGGTTGTCATCTCCAGGAGAGCAGCAGACAAGAGGAGGTTGTCATCACCAGGAGTGCAGCAGACTAGAGGAGGTTGTCATCTCCAGGAGAGCAGCAGACAAGAGGAGGTTGTCATCTCCAGGAGCGCAGCAGACAAGAGGAGGTTGTTATCACCAGGAGCGCAGCAGACTAGAGGAGGTTGTCATCTCCAGGAGAGCAGCAGACAAGAGGAGGTTGTCATCTCCAGGAGAGCAGCAGACAAGAGGAGGTTGTTATCACCAGGAGCGCAGCAGACTAGAGGAGGTTGTCATCTCAAGGAGCGCAGCAGATGAGAGGAGGTTGTCATCTCCAAGAGAGCAGCAGACAAGAGGAGGTTGTCATCTCCAGGAGTGCAGCAGACAAGAGGAGGTTGTCATCTCCAGAAGCGCAGCAGACGAGAGGAGGTTGTCATCTCCAAGAGAGCAGCAGACAAGAAGAGGTTGTCATTTTCAAGGAGTGCAGCAGACAAGAGGAGGTTGTCATCTCCAGGAGCGCAGCAAACAGGAGGTTGTCATCACCAGGAGCGCAGCAGACGAGAGGAGGTTGTCATCTCCAGGAGAGCAGCAGACAAGAGGAGGTTGTCATCACCAGGAGTGCAGCAGACTAGAGGAGGTTGTCATCTCCAGGAGAGCAGCAGACAAGAGGAGGTTGTCATCTCCAGGAGCGCAGCAGACAAGAGGAGGTTGTTATCACCAGGAGCGCAGCAGACTAGAGGAGGTTGTCATCCCCAGGAGAGCCGCAGACAAGAGGAGGTTGTCATCTCCAGGAGAGCAGCAGAGTAGAGGAGGTTGTCATCTCCAGGAGCGCAGCAGACAAGAGGAGGTTGTCATCTCCAGAAGGGCAGCAGACAAGAGGATGTTGTCATCTCCAGGAGCGCAGCAGACAAGAGGAGGTTGTTATCACCAGGAGCGCAGCAGACTAGAGGAGGTTGTCATCTCCAGGAGCGCAGCAAACAGGAGGTTGTCATCACCAGGAGCGCAGCAGACGAGAGGAGGTTGTCATCTCCAGGAGAGCAGCAGACAAGAGGAGGTTGTCATCACCAGGAGTGCAGCAGGCTAGAGGAGGTTGTCATCTCCAGGAGAGCAGCAGACAAGAGGAGGTTGTCATCACCAAGAGTGCAGCAGACTAGAGGAGGTTGTCATCTCCAGGAGAGCAGCAGACAAGAGGAGGTTGTCATCACTAGGAGCGCAGCAGACGAGAGGAGGTTGTCATCTCCAGGAGAGCAGCAGACAAGAGGAGGTTGTCATCACCAGGAGTGCAGCAGACTAGAGGAGGTTGTCATCTCCAGGAGCGCAGCAAACAAGAGGAGGTTGTTATCACCAGAAGCGCAGCAGACGAGAGGAGGTTGTCATTTCCAGGAGCGCAGCAGCAAAGGGCGAAGGCCGCATTATGTTTTCCCCCAATTCTCTGCTCTCCTCTCCCAAATGTACAAAATTATCACCTGCAAAAAACCCAACAAACTGCCAGGTTTCTAGTAAACTTTTTAGCTTCGTTTTTATATAGTTTTTCTAACCTAACCAGGATGAGGACCAGGACTAGGTTGAGGGCTAGAGTATAAAATCCATAAATATACCATAACCGGCTCCGCTGGTGCCACATTGTGACGCTTCCTGCTGTAATGTGTCCTGTATCATCCTGTCTGATACTTTCCTCCCGGACGGTTTTCTCCGCTTTCGCGCTCCCTCGTTTTTGCTTCTCTTTACCCATAATTCTCTATGTTCCCGGAGGCCTCGACACTTGAGTCCTTGAATCTGAATGAAGTTCGGGAGAAGCTAATGTTTCCTTATATCTTCATTTAAGAGTCGCTGTTCGTTTGTGCAGCGCGAGGTCCCTGGTCTCGTCGTCTCCGATGAATAATTTCCTTGTTTCCGGTGGTTAATATTCGCGGCTGTCGCTGACCCTTCTTGTCAGGAAATCGTACAAGAGCCGCAAACACTTTCAACTCCGACAAAAAGCTGCCGTGGGAATATTCCTCACTGGCTGCCGGCTGCCGCGCTCGCTGTCGCCCCGGGGCGGTCGCTGCACCTTCCATGTAATTACTTACCATAAGGCAATCATTTTTCCAGTTGGGCCCATAGGTGCATATAAATCTAGAACCGAGAGTGGCGATGGCCGGGACGACAGAGCGCGAGATAAGACATCTGGGTAAGGAGGATTGTAGAAATGCATCTTATCTGCTCAAGGGAAAACTGGGTGACTACCTGCATCCTGTCTGCTACAGGAATAGGTGGGTGACAATCTACATCACACCTTTATATCTGCTCCCGGGAAAACTGGGTGACTAACTGCATCCGTCATATCTGCTCCCAGGAAAACTGGGTGACAACCTGATTCTTGTCATTACACTGTGTTCCAAATTATTATGCAACAATTGTTTAGGAGTGATAAGGTAAGAATTTTTTGGCTTGTCAGGTAAAACTCATTGATAGTGATGTGTGTCAAGGCTCTTTATATCACTGTAATTGCAGACACCGGTGCTAATTAGTTTGGCAGGTGTGTCCAATGAAAGGCAAGACTACTTAAGAAGGCTGTCCCACATTATTAAGCAGCCTACATTTTCTGCCAAAATGGGAAAGAAAAAGGATGTGTCGGCTGCTGAGAAGCAACAAATTGTGGAGTGTTTAGGTCAAGGCATGACTACAATCAACATTTCCAAGACACTTCATCGTGATCATTGCACAATCAAGAAGTATGTAGCTGATTCACAGTACACACGTGTGCGTGCTGATAAGGGAAAATTGAGGACTCTTTCCTACAGGCAATTACATCAGGTTAAAAGAGCAGCGGCAAAACAGCCTTGTCATAGCAGCAGACAAGTTTCTGAACTGCTGGTGCCTCCAACGTCCCCCGAACAACAAGATGCAGGGTCCTTCAGAGGTTTGCAGCTGTGCGTAAGCCATCCTGTCGACCTCCTCTATCCACTGCACACAAGCAGAAAACGGCTCCAGTGGCCAAACAATACATGTGTAATACTATTGTAGGAACTCGAGGATTCTGATAGCGTGGGGCAATGAACAATCAGAGACGGGTTTCTTAGAATGCAAATAATGTATTTGTGAAACAGCAAAAACCCCAAAAACAATATTCAAACAACCCGTAGTGACATGCAATGAGTCCATATATATATACACAAGTCCAGTTATATGAATCCGGATATATAAGTCCTTGAACCTCTATAGCGAGGGTGGTAAAGTTCTTACGACGGAGTCCTCACACAAATGTGACCACAAGGTAAGTCTGATGCACAGGTTACGTGGCTGGATTTACACACTGCTGGTGTGTGAAGAGTCAGATCCAGGTATGCAGAAAACACAGGGAGGTCCAGGAACAAGTTAATCTCAGTTGTGGCTTAATTCAGTGAAGTCCAACAACAAGTTCATAAGTCAGTAAGGTTCCAGTAATAGTTCCAACAGCTCTCACCAGAGGTAATGCACAAAGGGTTAAACAGCAACAGTTCAGAAACACAGTTCTTATCAGATGGAGTGAACCAAGGGTTAAATTCCCAAGTCAACAGTTTAGTGACAACACAGTATGTGCAACTTACATATGCAGAGAATGTCCAGAGCCATGGGTAGAAACTGCTGTGGCAGAGAAACACCTGAAGATAACCTGGTTATGCACTTCCCTGGTAAATACACAACGATCTGTGAGGAACAAGCAGCTGGGTTGCAGGGAAACGGAAGCAGAATATTCCAGCAGTGAAGCCAGCACCTGAGCCGGGTTTTAAACAAACGAACAGGAAGTAGGGCACAGAAAACAGCAAACTCCATTTTAACAAAGGGCAAAATCATTGACAAAGTTACCTAGAAAACCCGGAATACTGACATTACTCCCCCCCTAAAGACGGCCTCCGGACGGTCCTGGACCAGGCCTGTCCGGGTATCTCCGATGAAACTGAGCAATCTTCAGAGGCGCATTGATGTTACTTACTGGTTCCCAAGAATCATTTTCAGGAGAGTAACCTTGCCATCTAACTAGATACTGAAGCCGGTTTCTATGAAGTCTCGAATTAACAATATCCTGTACCACGAATTGTTCTTCGCCATCAACCAACACTGGTGGAGGGGGAGGTACGATACGTCCCTGAAATGTGTTAGGAGAGACTGGTTTTAATAAGGAAACATGAAATACTGGGTGTACCTTTAAAGTCCGTGGTAGCTTCAACCGACAGGCAACAGAGCTCACAATCCCCGTGATCTTGAATGGACCGATGAATTTCTGTCCCAGTTTCTGCGAAGGAACACCCAATTTTAGATTCTTGGTGGACAACCAAACTGAGTCTCCTACCTTATACATAGGTGCTGGTTTCCGGAATCTATCGGCCGACTTTTTGTAACGCTCCTGTGCTGTGGTCAGGGAGTCCTTCAAAACTTCAAGATTACGTTGCAACGCCGTCACTCTGTCTTCAACCGCTGGTACCGAAATCGTAACGGAGACCTAGGCAAAATATTTGGATGATAACCCAGGTTGGCAAAAAAAGGCGTTACCTTCGTGGAACTGCTTTGGGAGTTGTTGTACGAAAATTCCGCTAGAGGAAGTAGCTTCAGCCAATCGTCCTGCAAATGACTGACGTAACAGCGTAGATATTGCTCCAAAGTTTGATTTGTCCGTTCGGTCTGCCCGTTGGTCTGAGGATGGTATGCAGAAGACAAGCAAACATTAATGTGGAGCGCAGAACAAAATCCTTTCCAAAATCTAGAGGTAAATTGTATTCCCCGGTCAGAAATGATGTCATCTGGTACCCCATGCAGCCGGAAAATGTTCTGGATAACTAGATCTACTGTCTCTGTAGCTGAGGGAAGACCAGCGCACGGAATGAAATGAGCAGCTTTCGTTAAACGATCTACTACCACCAAAATAGTATTTTTACCACCAGAGGTGGGTAACTCCACAATAAAGTCCATCGAAATAGACCCCCAAGGGCGAGACGGTACAGGTAGCGGTTTAAGAAGACCAGTAGGTGAAACACGAGGAACCTTGTACCGGGCACAAACTTCACAAGAGCGGACATAGTCATTCACATCCTTCAAGCAGGTAGGCCACCAAAAAAAACGAGTTAATAATTCCTGCGTCTTCTGTACCCCCCTATGACCAGCCAATTTAGAGTCGTGGACCAATCTGAGAACTCGAAGTCTTACAGCCTCTGGGACATAAATACATCGATCTCTAAGCCACACACCATTCCGAAGGACAAGATTCACATTGTCAGGTGGAGCTGCAAGAAATACGTCACCGTCATAGGCCAGCTTGATCTCCTGCCACAAGTCCCGGTTCCGGAGCACTCCAACGAAATTGGCCTCCGACAAGATGGTCTTCGACGGGGTCCCAGGCACGGAATCCACGGTATGGATTCGGGATAATGCGTCAGCTTTCCCATTACGTGAACCTGGGCGGTACGAAATAATAAAATTAAACTGGTTCAAGAACAAACTCCACCTAGCTTGTCGAGGAGAAAGACACCTGGCAGACTTAAGGAATTCCAAATTGCGATGATCCGTGAGTACTACTACCTGCTGAGTTGCCCCCTGCAAATGGTGTCTCCATTCCTTAAAGGCAGAAATAATTGCCAAAGTTCCTTATCTGCCACATCATAGTTCAGTTCTGCAGAAGATAACCTACGAGAGAAGAAGGCACACGGGTGCAGCAAACCTTTGTCTCCGGTACGTTGTGAGAGGATAGCTCCCAATGCACAGTCAGACGCGTCCACCTCCACGATAAAAGGCTGTGCAGGATCCGGATGCATCAATATTGGAGCTGTGGTAAAACAACCCTTCAGGCGATCAAAGGCTTCCTGAGCTTGCGAAGACCATTCAAACTTCTTCCCCTTCTTGGTGAGGAGAGTGATGGGACGGACAATTTCTGAAAAATTTCGGATAAACCGTCTATAAAAGTTAGCAAAGCCAATGAATCGTTGTACCTCCTTAATGTTTCCTGGTACCGGCCAGTCCAAGATTGCCTGGATCTTGCTGGACTCCATATTCAATCCCTGAGGCGAGATAACATAGCCCAAAAATTGAATTTCAGAACAATGGAACTCACACTTTTCGAGTTTGATGTACAAATGATTATCTCTCAAACGTCTAAGTACGGTCTTGACATGTTCCTGATGTTCCTGTAAGGAGTCAGAAAAGATTAAGATGTCATCAAGGTAAATTACCACATATTGGTCCAATAAATCCCTGAAAATGTCGTTGGCTAAATGTTGAAAAGCAGCAGGAGCGTTACAGAGTCCGAATGGCATCACCAAATATTCAAAATGTCCATACCGGCATCTAAAAGCTGTCTTCCATTCGTCTCCGGGCCGTATACGGAGTAAATTATATGCCCCACGAAGATGTAATTTGGTAAATACTTTGGCCTGGCGAACTCTTTCCAACAATTCTGGAATTAGGGGCAACGGGTACCTGTTACGAATGGTTACCTTATTTAACTCCCGGTAGTCAATGCAGGGTCTTAGAGTACCATCCTTCTTCTTTACAAAGAATATTGGAGCTCCCGCTGGTGAAGAAGATGGTCGGATAAACCCCTTGGCTAAATTCTCATCTATATACTCTCGTAAAGATTTTAATTCCGGAGCCGCCAACGGGTAAACATGGCCGAAAGGAATCGCTGCTCCAGGAAGCAATTCTATGGGGCAGTCATACGGTCTATGTGGGGGAAGTTGATCTGCCTTCCTTTTATCACAAATGTCTGAGAATTCCTGATAAATCAGAGGGAGAGTAGGTACCTGTATCACCTCTTCCAAGTTCTGGGTAACTGGAGCCGCTACAGTTGGACTGATGGTAGAACTGCACTTCGGGAGAAAGGTTATCTCCTTGGTTTCCCAATTGATGATTGGATTTTGTGACCGTAACCAGGGAATTCCTAAAATTACAGGAAAATGAGGAGAAGATATTAACATGAATGAAAGTGTTTCTTGATGGTCTGGTTCCATCTTACACTCCAGAGGCACTGTCTCCCGATCTACTGGTCCAGAAACTAATGGGGAACCATCACCGTTTCCATAGTGATTGGTGAAGCTCTTAGTTGTGTCTTTATACCATGTTCCTCTGCAAAAGAAGAATCCATGAAATTCCCACCTGCTCCAGAGTCTATCATGGCAGAACTTGATATCCACTGTTCCTCCACTGAATCTGTATAGGAAGAGAACAATGTGAATATTTCTCCCCTTGATCTTTAGGGGAAGTCGGCATCAGTATTGGGGGAAAAACCGCATCTAGATGTAGACTGGTTTCCGAAACTTCAGACTCAGCGTCTGTGTTATCATAATCCCCTACTACCGCCAACACCTTGTTGGGTCGCCTAGGACATTTAGGACAATTGATGAGGAAATGGTCCGATTGACCACAATAGAAACATAAGCGCTCACGGAAACGGTGTTCGCGGCGTTCATTATTCTCACGTCTCTGCAGTGAGTCCACCTGCATAGGCACCTCCTCAGCCTCTCGCGGGTTTTTGCCTGTGGTTTCCCTGGACGGAAGAGAGTAATTAGTAATGCGATTTACAGCGGCCCATTTTTCTTGTCTGCGTTCAGTTAAACGGGTATCAATACGTACACAGTGCTGTAAAACAATTCAAACTCCTCTGGAGACTCTGAACGAGCTAGCTCATCCTTGATTACATTTGACAAACCTTTTCTAAAGATTGGTAATAAAGCATTGTTTTCCCACTGGGTGTCCACCACTAACCTTTTAAATTCAGTAACATATTCTATGACTGACCGTTTCCCCTGGCGTAAGGAAAGCAAGGCAGATTCAGCGGTAGCACGGCGGTTGGGATCGTCGAACATTTGCGCCATGGCTGCCAGAAAATTGTCCAAATTATTTAGACGGGTATCATGACTTTCAACCATAGGATTTGCCCAAGCCAGTGCACGTGATGTCAACAACATAATAATACATAGAACCTTAGATCTATCAGACCGGTAGTAGGAGGCATGTACATCAAAAAATAATATACATTGATTAACAAACCCACGGAATTGACTTCGGTCACCATTAAAACGGAATGGAGGCAATTTGGGCATACTGGTGGATGAGGTAGGCTCAGTAGGTAAGGCCTCCAGGACTCCTAACCTAGAACGTAGATCTTGGAGAGCCTGACCAAACCCCTGTGCATTATGGTTAACCCGAGACTCCAAGTCTCTAAACTGATTGAGTGCAGCCGCCACCTCCTGCTGCAAGGAGTTAACTATGGTGAACAGTTTGTCTGCCCGTGTCTCCGTCATTGCCCCAGCAGAATCCTCTTTTTTAGGCTGGAATATCCTGTAATACTATTGTAGGAACTCGAGGATTCTGATAGCGTGGGGCAATGAACAATCAGAGACGGGTTTCTTAGAATGCAAATAATGTATTTGTGAAACAGCAAAAACCCCAAAAACAATATTCAAACAACCCGTAGTGACATGCAATGAGTCCATATATATATACACAAGTCCAGTTATATGAATCCGGATATATAAGTCCTTGAACCTCTATAGCGAGGGTGGTAAAGTTCTTACGACGGAGTCCTCACACAAATGTGACCACAAGGTAAGTCTGATGCACAGGTTACGTGGCTGGATTTACACACTGCTGGTGTGTGAAGAGTCAGATCCAGGTATGCAGAAAACACAGGGAGGTCCAGGAACAAGTTAATCTCAGTTGTGGCTTAATTCAGTGAAGTCCAACAACAAGTTCATAAGTCAGTAAGGTTCCAGTAATAGTTCCAACAGCTCTCACCAGAGGTAATGCACAAAGGGTTAAACAGCAACAGTTCAGAAACACAGTTCTTATCAGATGGAGTGAACCAAGGGTTAAATTCCCAAGTCAACAGTTTAGTGACAACACAGTATGTGCAACTTACATATGCAGAGAATGTCCAGAGCCAGGGGTAGAAACTGCTGTGGCAGAGAAACACCTGAAGATAAGGTTATGCACTTTCCTAGTAAATACACAAAAGATCTGTGAGGAACAAAGCAGCTGGGTTGCAGGGAAACGGAAGCAGAATATTCCAGCAGTGAAGCCAGCACCTGAGCCAGGTTTTAAACAAACGAACAGGAAGTAGGGCACAGAAAACAGCAAACTCCATTTTAACAAAGGGCAAAATCATTGACAAAGTTACCTAGAAAACCCGGAATACTGACAACATGAAGACTGACTTCAAAACTGTTTTGTTCACCGATGAGTGCCGTGCAGCGCTCGATGGTCCAGATGGATGGAGTGGAGGATGGCTGGTTGATGGGACACCCCATGCAAACAGGGCTACGGCGCCAACAAGGAGGAGGTGGAGTAATGTTTTGGGCTGGAATCATGGGGGGAGAGATTGTCGGCCCCTTTAGGATCCCTGAAGGGGTAAAGATGAACTCCATAGTGTAGGTTGAGTTTCTCAAACAGCACTTCCTGCCATGGTTCAAGAAGAAGAACCGTGCATTCCGCAGCAAGATCATTTTCATGCCTGATAATGCACCGTCTCATGCTGCACATAACACATCTGCATCTCTGGCTGCTATGGGCATAAAAGGGTACAAACTTATGGTGTGGCCCCCATGCTCCCCTGACCTCAACCCCATTGAGAACCTCTGGAACATCATCAGAAGGAGTGTCTATGATGGCGGGAGGCAGTTCACATCTAAGCAACAGCTCTGGGAGGGGATTCTGTCCTCATGCAAAACAATTGAAGCAGAAACCATCCAAAACCTGACAAATTCAATGGAGGAGAGAGTTCAGAAGCTCCTTTCCAACAAGGGGTCCTATGTGCAAATGTGACATCACCTAGAATAAAGTTTTGAGTTGAAAACTGTTTGATTTCAGGTTGTAAGAACCTGCTAATGCTGATAATTTCACAAATCACCATTTTTTTGTTTTTATTAAAATGAAAAGGTTGAAAACTCTGCTGTGCAGAATAATTTGGAACATGCATTCTGAGTGCAGTTTGAGTGTTTTATTTTTTTAAAAATATACTGTTATCATAGGCAGTTTATACAAAAACCTTTCAATTGTCCTCTAATAGTTATCTGACTGGAAAATTACTTGAAAAAGGTCTTCGGACCGAAACGTCGCCACAGGAGGCAGAATAAATGTAAGATTTGCTTTTCACCACTGACTGAGGCGCTGTTTTTTGATTTACTGTTATGGAACCTGCTCTGGGATGGACTCCCCGGTTTTGACGTGCGCCTTCATTTTGTCTTATATAGACTTTAATATTTAGGGTGCGGTTCAACTTTTTGCATTTTGACATTGGAATATTACAATGACTGCAATTCATATCGGTAATTTGGGAAAATCAGAGAAAATATTATTTGCATAATAATTTGGAACACAGTGTATATCTGCTCTTGGGAAAGCTGGGTGACAACCTACATCCTGTCTTTATATCTGCTCCTGGGAAAGCCAAGTAACAACCTGCATTTCATTATATCTGCTCCCGGGAAAGTTGGGTGACAATCTGCATCCCATCATTATATCTGTTCCTTTGTCTTCCTGCTCTTTGGGGTCTAAAAAAGCTAACTGACAACTTGGCTGCTGCTGAAGTTTTCATGCAGACTAATACCCAGCTTACCTAGACCCTGAATGGCAAACTGCCAAGATATTCCCTGTATGGATGTTAATGACATCCAGCTTTTCCAGAGAGCAGGTAACCTGCATCCAGTCGTTCTATCACCCGGCTTTCCTGGCCACCGATATAGAGACAGAATGCAAGCTGTCACCCGGCTTTCCTGGGAGCAGATATGATGGGATGGAGGTTGTCACCCTACTTTCCCAGGAGCAGATATAGTGATGGGATGGAGGTTGTCACCCTACTTTCCCATGAGCAGATATAGTGATGGGATGCAGGCTGTCTCTCGGCTTTCCCAGGAGCAGATATGATGGGATGGAGGTTGTCACCCTACTTTCCCATGAGCAGATATAGTGATGGGATGCAGGCTGTCTCTCGGCTTTCCCGAGAGTGATGTACTCTGGAGCAGAAAGTAGCTGTGTGACCGCCGCCATCATTGTCAGACACATTGTCTCTCATGGACCCTCTGATAGTTCTCCCTGGCAGGCAGGTGTAGATGACTGATGGGGCAGGAAGTAGCTAACTTCTCCTCGCAATCCACAGAGCGAAATCTCGATGACTGTCGCTGGGACACAATGGAAGAATATGACACAAGTGGCAGTTTCATTACCTGTCTGATCCTCCGCACAGCGGAAACATTTTTCCTTCATTCCTTAGCGCAGGTTTTATCCTATAATGTGATCGCTCCACGGCGTCAGATACGATGTAACGAAGCGTTCTCCTCGCCGCCATAAATTTACATAATTAATCAGCCAAAGAAGCACAGAAAACCATCCTGAAAAAACACCGCACCCAGCAGAGCGACAAGCTCCAGACAGGCGCAGACGGCTGGCACACGGTCCAGGCCAGCAACACCTGGGCACCCAGCAGAGCGACAAGCTCCAGACAGGCGCAGACGGCTGGCACACGGTCCAGGCCAGCGCCACCTGGGCACCCAGCAGAGCGATAAGCTCCAGACAGGCGCAGACGGCTGGCACACGGTCCAGGCCAGCAACACCTGGGCACCCAGCAGAGCGACAAGCTCCAGACAGGCGCAGACGGCTGGCACATGGTCCAGGCCAGCGCCACCTGGGCACCCAGCAGAGCGACAAGCTCCAGACAGGCGCAGACGGCTGGCACACGGTCCAGGCCAGCAACACCTGGGCACCCAGCAGAGCGACAAGCTCCAGACAGGCGCAGACGGCTGGCACACGGTCCAGGCCAGCAACACCTGGGCACCCAGCAGAGCGACAAGCTCCAGACAGGCGCAGACGGCTGGCACATGGTCCAGGCCAGCGCCACCTGGGCACCCAGCAGAGCGACAAGCTCCAGACAGGCGCAGACGGCTGGCACACGGTCCAGGCCAGCAACACCTGGGCACCCAGCAGAGCGACAAGCTCCAGACAGGCGCAGACGGCTGGCACACGGTCCAGGCCAGCAACACCTGGGCACCCAGCAGAGCGACAAGCTCCAGACAGGCGCAGACGGCTGGCACACGGTCCAGGCCAGCAACACCTGGGCACCCAGCAGAGCGACAAGCTCCAGACAGGCGCAGACGGCTGGCACACGGTCCAGGCCAGCAACACCTGGGCACCCAGCAGAGCGACAAGCTCCAGACAGGCGCAGACGGCTGGCACACGGTCCAGGCCAGCAACACCTGGGCACCCAGCAGAGCGACAAGCTCCAGACAGGCGCAGACGGCTGGCACACGGTCCAGGCCAGCAACACCTGGGCACCCAGCAGAGCGACAAGCTCCAGACAGGCGCAGACGGCTGGCACACGGTCCAGGCCAGCGCCACCTGGGCACCCAGGTTTCCCAGACTCCAGAAAGGCAAATCAGCTGTGAGACGTGGCGTCCTGTAATCCATGGTGCGGCAGTCGGGGGCAGGTGAGAGCGGCCACACTGGCCACATTGGTCGTCGCCCGCTCATTTTCTCCTAGTTTTCCCGTCACGTTTCCGTCTAACGAGACGTTTGAAGTTTCCATCTTTGCTATTTCTCAGTTTGGATTATGGAGTCTTTGATGTGCTGAGCGTCCAATTCCTCAAAAAATGGATTCCCCAGCACGATGCACAACAGTGCGGACTAGAAAGCGTCTGGCCGCGGTTATAATCGCCGGTGCCGACACACGGCGGCAGCACTGAACCGTAATCACATCATCTCGACGTATCTGATCGCATCGCTCCGACTATAAAGGAAGACTCCGCACAGCGTATATAAGGTCCCATTACCCGGCCAGCACGGACCACTGACAACCAGCAAGTAAATCATGGCGGAGGTTGTCAGCCCCGCCATCACTGGCATAATGACACAGTGTAGATATCTACAGTGGATTGCAAAAGTATTCAACCCCCTTGGCTTTTTACCTATTTTGTTACATTAAAGCCTGTGTGTAAATGTTTTTGTAATCGGATTTGTGTGTGATGCATCAGCACTGATTTACAGTCTAAGTTGGTGAAGTGAAGTGAGAAAACTATCGGCATAAATTAAATTTATGGGATCTATTAACTAAAAATTGCCATGTTCATATGTAGGTGCGGCAATACCAATGAGACAGCCGTTTGGTACACCAGTGCCCAAAAAATACAATCTGTAGCGGCATTTTTCACACACAGAAAATGCAGAGGATCTGGCTTACAGCCTGTTAATGACGCCCATAGATCAGGCGGGCTGACCACGTCAAGGATCCCCACACCTGCGAGTCCTACTCCTGATAGTGCATTTGTTTTGATGCCTGGGCAGGTAAGCATCTCTGCCTCTTTTCCTGGTGTTTTTGATAGATTTTTGGAGGATTTCTAAGTCCTCTTTTTGTGGTTTTCACCCCACGGGGTGAGATCTTGTGTGGAGCCCCAGATCAAGGGAGATTATCAGTGGTCTTGTATGTCGTCCATTTTCTTATTATTGCTCCCACAGGTGATTTCATCACACCACGCTCCTTGCCTATTGCAGATTCAGTCTTCCCAGCCTGGTGCAGGGCTACAATTGTCCTGGTGTCCTCCGACAGCTCTTTGTTCTTCACCATAGTGGAGTTTGGAGTGTGACTGAGGTTGTGGACAGGTGTCTTTATACTGATAACGAGTTCACACAGGCGCCATTACTACAGGTAATGAGTGGAGGACAGAGGAGCCTCTTACAGAGAAGTTACAGGTCTGTGAGAGCCAGAAATCTTCCATGTTTCTAGGTGACCAAATACTTATTTCCACCATAATTTGCAAAATAAATCTTCCCAAATCAGACAAGGTGATTTTCTAGATTTGTTTCTCATTTGTCTCTCATAGTTGTGGTCCACATATGATGTCACTTACAGGCCTCTCTCATCTTTATAGGGGGAGAACTTGCACAATTGGTGGCAACTAAATACTTTTTTCCTCACTGTATCTGTGTTTACACATTGTATGTATCTCTGTGAATGTGCGATATATGTATCTCTGTGTACATTGTATGTATCTCTGTGAATGTGCGTGTATGTATCTCTGTGTACATTGTATGTATCTCTGTGTACATTGTATGTATCTCGTGTCATGTGTATCTGTGAGTGTATGTATCTCTGTGTACATTGTATGTATCTCTGTGTATGTGCGGTGTATGTATCTCTGTGTATGTGCGGTGTATGTATCTCTGTGTATGTGCGGTGTATGTATCTCTGTGTACATTGTATGTATCTCTGTGTATGTGCGGTGTATGTATCTCTGTGTACATTGTATGTATCTCTGTGTATTGCGTGTATGTATCTCTGTGTACATTGTATGTATCTCTGTGTACATTGTGTATGTATCTCTGTGTACGTTGTATGTATCTCTGTGTAATGTGCGGTGTATGTATCTCTGTGTACATTGTATGTATCTCTGTGTAATGTGCGGTTATGTATCTCTGTGTATCTGTATGTATCTCTGTGTAATTGTATGTATCTCTGTGTACATTGTATGTATCTCTGTGTACATTGTATGTATCTCTGTGTATGTGCGGTGTATGTATCTCTGTGTACATTGTATGTATCTCTGTGTATGTGCGGTGTATGTATCTCTGTGTACATTGTATGTATCTCTGTGTATGTGTGTATGTATCTCTGTGTACATGTGTATCTCTGTGTACATTTGTATGTATCTCTGTGTACATTGTATGTATCTCTGTGTACATTGTATGTATCTCTGTGTAGTCATGTATGTATCTCTGTGTACATTGTATGTATCTCTGTGTACATTGTATGTATCTCTGTGTACATTGTATGTATCTCTGTGTACATTTTATGTATCTCTGTGTACATTGTATGTATCTCTGTGTATGTGCGGTGTATGTATCTCTGTGTACATTGTATGTATCTCTGTGTATGTGCGGTGTATGTATCTCTGTGTACATTGTATGTATCTCTGTGTAATTGTATGTACTCTGTGTATGTATCTCTGTGTACATTGTATGTATCTCTGTGTACGTGTATGTATCTCTGTGTACATTGTATGTATCTCTGTGTACATTGTATGTATCTCTGTGTACATTGTATGTATCTCTGTGTACATTGTATGTATCTCTGTGTAGTCTGTGTATGTATCTCTGTGTACATTGTATGTATCTCTGTGTACATTGTATGTATCTCTGTGTATGTCGTTGTATGTATCTCTGTGTATGTGCGGTGTATGTATCTCTGTGTACATTGTATGTATCTCTGTGTATGTATGCTCGTGTATGTATCTCTGTGTACATTGTATGTATCTCTGTGTACATTGTATGTATCTCTGTGTATGTGCTGTGTATGTATCATCTGATGTACTCTGTATGTATTCTTGTATTGCTGTGTATATGTATCTCTGTGTACATTGTATGTATCTCTGTGTACATTGTATGTATCTCGTGTGTACGTTGTATGTATCTCTGTTGTATGTGCGGTGTATGTATCTCTGTGTACATTGTATGTATCTCTGTGTACATTGTATGTATCTCTGTGTATGTGCTTGTTATGTATCTCTGTGTAATTGTATGTATCTCTGTGTACATTGTATGTATCTCTGTGTACATTGTATGTATCTCTGTGTATGTCCTGTGTATGACCGGTGTATGTATCTCTGTGTAATTGTATGTATCTCTGTGTACATTGTATGTATCTCTGTAGTGCTGTATGTATCTCTGTGTAATTGTATGTATCTCTGTGTACATTGTATGTATCTCTGTGTACATTGTATGTATCTCTGTGTATGTATCTCTGTGTAGTGCGGTGTATGTATCTCTGTGTACATTGTATGTATCTCTGTGTACATGTATGTATCTCTGTGTACATTGTATGATCTCTGTGTATGTGCGGTGTATGTATCTCTGTGTACATTGTATGTATCTCTGTGTATGTTGTATGTAATCTCGTGTAGTATCTCTGTGTAAGTATGTATCTCTGTGTATGTATCTCTGTGTACATGTGCGTGTATGTATCTCTGTGTATGTCGGTGTATGTATCTCTGTGTACATTGTATGTATCTCTGTGTAATGTATGTATCTCTGTGTACATTGTATGATCCTGCTGTAATTGTTATGTATCTCTGTCTGTATATTGTAATGTATACTCTGTGTACATTGTATGTATCTCTGTGTATGTGGTTGTATCGTGATTATCTCTGTGTACATTGTATGTATCTCTGTGTACATTGTATGTATCTCTGTGTATGTACGTGTTGTATGTATCTCTGTGTACATTGTATTATGTATCTCTGTGTATGTGCGTGTATGTATCTCTGTGTACATTGTATGTATCTCTGTGTATGTCGTGTGTATGTATCTCTGTGTACATTGTATGTCTCTGTGTACATTGTATGTACTCTGTGTACATGTGTATCTCTGTGTAATTGTATTATCTCTGTGTACATTGTATGTATCTCTGTGTATGTGCGGTGTATGTATCTCTGTGTACATTGTATGTATCTCTGTGTATTGCTTGTAATTGTGATCTGTGTACATGTATGTATCTCTGTGTATGTGCGGTGTATGTATCTCTGTGTACATTGTATGTATCTCTGTGTATGTCGTGTATGTATCTCTGTGTACATTGTATGTATCTCTGTGTATGTGCGTGTATGTACTGTGTATGTATCTCTGTGTAATGTGCGTGTATGTATCTCTGTGTACATTGTATGTATCCTGTGTATTGCTATGTATCTCTGTGTACATTGTATGTATCTCTGTGTATTCGTGTATGTATCTCTGTGTATGTGCGGTGTATGTATCTCTGTGTACATTGTATGTATCTCTGTGTATGTGCGGTGTATGTATCTCTGTGTACATTGTATGTTTTCTGTATGTCGTGTATGTATCTCTGTGTATCGTTGTATGTATCTCTGGTAGTATGTGATTGTATGTATCTCTGTGTACATTGTATGTATCCTTTTTGTAGTGTGTGTATGTATCTCTTTTACATTGTATGTATCTCTGTGTACTTGTATGTATCTCTGTGTATGTGCGGTGTATGTATCTCTGTGTAATTGTATGTATCTCTGTGTATTGTATGTGTCTCTGTGTACATTGTATGTATCTCTGTGTACATTGTATGTGTCTCTGTGTATGTGCGGTGTATGTATCTCTGTGTACATTGTATGTATCTCTGTGTATGTGCGGTGTATGTATCTCTGTGTACATTGTATGTATCTCGTGTATGTGCGGTGTATGTATCTCGTGTACATTGTATGTATCTCTGTGTACATTGTATTGTCTCTGTGTATGTGCGGTGTATGTATCTCTGTGTACATTGTATGTATCTCTGTGTATGTGCGGTGTATGTATCTTGTAATTGTATGTATCTCTGTGTACATTGTATGTATCTCTGTGTATGTGCGGTGTATGTATCTCTGTGTACATTGTATGTATCTCTGTGTATGTGTATGTATCTCTGTGTAATTGTATGTATCTCTGTGTACATTGTATGTATCTGTGTAGTGCGGTGTATGTATCTCTGTGTATGTGCGGTGTATGTATCTCTGTGTACATTGTATGTATCTCTGTGTATGTGCGGTGTATGTATCTCTGTGTATATTGTATGTATCTCTGTGTACATTGTATGTGTCTCTGTGTAGTGCGGTGTATGTATCTCTGTGTACATTGTATGTATCTCTGTGTATGTGCGGTGTATGTATCTCTGTGTAATTGTATGTATCTCTGTGTACATTGTATGTATCTCTGTGTATGTGCGGTGTATGTATCTCTGTACAGTATGTATCTCTGTGTATGTGCGGTGTATGTATCTCTGTGTATATTGTATGTATCTCTGTGTACATTGAAATGTGTCTCTGTTGTCTTGTATGTATCTCTGTGTATGTCGTGTATGTATCTCTGTGTACATTGTATGTGTCTCTGTGTATGTGCGGTGTATGTATCTCTGTGTACATTGTATGTTCTCTGTGTATGTCGTGTATGTATCTCTGTGTACATTGTATGTGTCTCTGTGTATGTGCGGTGTATGTATCTGTTACAATTGTATGTATCTCTGTGTATGTGCGGTGTATGTATCTGTATACACATTGTATGTATCTCTGTGTATGTGCGTCTTGTATCTCGTGTATATTGATGTATTCGTGGTGTATTGTATTGTCTCTGTGTACATTGTATGTATCTCTGTGTACATGTATGTGTCTCTGTGTATGTGCGGTGTATGTATCTCTGTGTATGTGACGGTGTATGTATCTCTGTGTATGTGCGGTGTATGTATCTCTGTGTAATTGTATGTATCTCTGTGTACATTGTATGTGTCTCTGTGTATGTGCGGTGTATGTATCTCTGTGTATGCGTGTATGTATCTCTGTGTATGTGCGGTGTATGTATCTCTGTGTATGCGTGTATGTATCTCTGTGTATATGTATGATCTCTGTGTATTCTGTATGTGTCTCTGTGTATGTGCGGTGTATGTATCTGTATTACACATTGTATGTTCTCTGTGTATGTGCGGTGTATGTATCTGTAGTTACACATTGTATGTATCTCTGTGTATGTGCGGTGTATGTATCTCTGTGTATATTGTATGTATCTCTGTGTACATGTATTGTCTCTGTGTATGTGCGGTGTATGTATCTCTGTGTATAGTTGTATGTATCTCTGTGTACATTGTATGTATCTACGGTAGTGGTGTAGTATCCTGTGTATTGTATACCTGTGGTACATGTATGTATCTCTTGTATGTACAGTGTATGTATCTCGAATTGTATATGTCTCGGGATTGTATCAGTGGTGTATGATCCATGTATAGTGACATGTAGTGATCTCTGTATCATGTGTATGTATCTCTGTTAATTGTTTCTCGGTAGTTGCGGTGTATGTATCTCTGTATATTGTATGTATCTCGTGTACATTGTATGAATCCTCTTTATGACGGAGGTATCCGTATACATGTGTATTGTACATGTATAGGATCACTGGATGTCGTATTACTTGTGTACATTGTATATCTCGGATTGCTGTATGTATCTTGTGACATTGGTATACTCGTGTCATGTATCTCTGTGTATGTGCGGTGAATGTACTCTGTATAATGTACTCGGTGTGATTCAAGTTAATACATGATTATTTGATCCTCTCTGTATTCGTTAATGACTGTAAATGTGAATCAGATGAATTGCATTGTTTATGAATCACATGTATAGTGGCACATGGATAGTAACCCGTGTATGATTCCACTGTATAATGGACAGGAGGATCTGTTCACATGTATGATCTCACAGTATATGCGAGATCCAATATGACTTGTAGGATCTCAGTTATGGACACGTGTGTCCTACCGTATCCGTGTATGAATCACAGTGATTGGTCATGAGGATCCAGTAAGCTACATGTATGTATCTCACTTATGGACACGAGGTCCACGTATCACGTGTACATGTAATCACAACTGGTAAATGACGGTGTAGAAATCACATGTGTTGAATGAACTCTGATGACACGTAGGACCACGTATCACATGTGTAAGTCGCTGTAAAGCAGAATCCGTATACATGTATGAATCACTGTTAAGGACACAAGGATCCGTGTCACAAGTGAAATGTAATCACTGTATAATGAACGAGGTATGTATCACTGTGTATGATCGCACGCGTACACTGTATTTCTAAAACGTGTATCACGTATCACATGTGTATGAATCACAACTGTATATATGACATGAGGATCCATGTATCACGTGTATTAATCACTCTGTAATGGACACGAGGATCCACGTATCACATGTGTTGAATCACACTGTTAAGACACGAGGATCCACGTACACATGTGTATGATCAACTGTATAAGGACACGAGGATCTAAGTATCACATGTGTATGAATCACACTGTTATAAGGACACGAGGATCCACGTAATCACGTGTATGAATCACACTGTATAATGACATGAGGATCCACGTATCACGTGTATTGAATCACACTGTATAAGGACACGAGGATCCACGTATCACGTGTGTATGAATCACACTGTATAAGGACACGAGGATCACGATAGGATATAGCAAGAGTTCGAAAAAAAGGTAAAAGACCTACATGTAATCCGTAGCGAGGAGTAATGTGAATCCTGTAAGCCGATAGTCGGTATGATGAACGTGTCTGTATGATCACTTATCAGTCCGTTATTGTAGTCCTGACGGATCAGACATAGACACTGGCGGTATTTAAACACGACAGAGGTCTACCGGTGACATGCAGGATACTGTATCTGTAGACAGATCCGTTGTGTATATCATGTAAGATCCGTTATGTGCTTACGAGTCAGTACGTGTTGATTAGACGGATCAGTATCGTATATTATAAGGCGAGTCTTTGTCATTATGACAGAGACACGATTATATCGTGACAGTCCACAGAATCACGTATAGGCCGATCTATCACTGTGTATGAATCACACTGTATAAGGACACGAGGATCCACGTATCACATGTATAATCACAAGTTATAAGACACGAGGATCCACATATCACATGTGTATGAATCACACTGTATAAGGACACGAGGATCCACGTATCACGTGTATGAATCACACTGTATAAGGACACGAGGATCCACGTATCACATGTATGAATCACACTGTATAAGGACACGAGGATCCACGTATCACGTGTATGAATCACACTGTATAATGACACGAGGATCCACGTATCACATGTGTATGAATCACACTCTATAATGACACGAGGATCCACGTATCACATGTGTATGAATCACACTGTATAAGGACACGAGGATCCACGTATCACGTGTATGAATCCCACTGTATAAGGACACAGGATCCACGTATCACATGTGTATGAATCACACTGTATAATGACACGAGGATCCATGTATCACGTGTGTATGAATCACAGACGCTGTATAAAGACACGAGGATCCACGTATCACATGTGTATGAATCACACTGTATAATGACATGAGGATCCATGTATCACGTGTATAAATCACACTGTATAAGGACACGAGGATCCACGTATCACATGTGTTTGAATCACACTGTATAAGGACACGAGGATCCACGTACCACATGTGTATGACTCAAACTGTATAAGGACACGAGGATCTAAGTATCACATGTGTATGAATCACACTGTATAAGGACACGAGGATCCACGTATCACGTGTATGAATCACACTGTATAATGACATGAGGATCCACGTATCACGTGTCTATGAATCCACTGTATAAGGACACGAGGATCCACGTATCACGTGTGTATGAATCACACTGTATAAGGACACGAGGACCACGTATCAAGTGTGTATGAATCACAGACGCTGTATAAGGACACGAGGATCCACGTATCACATGTGTATGAATCACACTGTATAAGGACACGAGGATCCACGTATCACATGTGTATAAATCACAGACGCTGTATAAGGACAGAGGATCCACATATCATATGTGTATGAATCACACTGTATAAGGACACGAGGATCCACGTATCACGTGTGTATGAATCACAGATGCTGTATAAGGACACGAGGATCCACGTATCACATGTGTATGAATCACACTGTATAAGGACACGAGGATCCACGTATCACATGTGTATGAATCACACTGTATAAGGACACAATGATCCACGTATCACACGTGTATGAATCACAGACACTGTATAAGGACACGAGGATCCACGTATCACGTGTGTATGAATCACACTGTATAAGGACACGAGGATCCACGTATCACATGTGTATGAATCACACTGTATAAGGACACGAGGATCCACGTATCACGTGTGTATGAATCACACTGTATAAGGACACGAGGATCCACGTATCACATGTGTATGAATCACACTGTATAAGGACACGAGGATCCACGTATCACATGTATGAATCACACTGTATAAGGACACCAGGATCCACGTATCACGTGTATGAATCACACTATATAAGGACACGAGGATCCACGTATCACGTGTATGAATCACATGTATAAGGACACAAGGATCCACGTATCACGTGTGTATGAATCACACTGTATAAGGACACAAGGATCCACGTATCACGTGTGTATGAATCACACTGTATAACGACACGAGGATCCACGTATCACGTGTGTATGAATCACACTGTGTAAGGACACAAGGATCCACGTCTCACATGTGTATGAATCACACTGTATAAGGACACAAGGATCCACGTATCACGTGTGTATGAATCACAGACGCTGTATAAGGACACGAGGATCCACGTATCACGTGTATGAATCACACTGTATAAGGACACGAGGATCCACGTATCACATGTGTATGAATCACACTGTATAAGGACACGAGGATCCACGTATCACATGTGTATGAATCACACTGTATAAGGACACGAGGATCCTCGTATCACATGTGTATGAATCACACTGTATAAGGACACGAGATCCACGTATCACATGTGTATGAATCACACTGTATAAGGACACGAGGATCCACGTATCACATGTATGAATCACACTGTTAAGGACACGAGGATCCACGTATCACATGTGTATGAATCACACTGTATAAGGACACGAGGATCCACGTATCACGTGTATGAATCACACTGTATAAGGACACGAGGACCCACATATCACACGTGTATGAATCACACTGGATAACGACACGAGGATCCACGTATCACATGTATGAATCACAGACGCTGTATAAGGCCTATAGGACACGACGATCCACGTCTCACATGTGTATGAGTCACAGACGCTGTATAAGGACACGAGGATCCACGTGTCACGTGTATGAATCACAGACGCTGTATAAGGACACGAGGATCCACGTATCACGTGTATGAATCACAGACACTGTATAGGCCTATAAGACACGAGAGTCCATGTATCACACGTGTATGAATCACAGACGCTGTATAAGGACACGAGGATCCACGTATCACATGTGTAAGAATCACAGACGCTGTATAAGGCCTATAAGGACACGAGGATCCACGTATCACATGTGTATGAATCACACTGTATAAGGCCTATAAGGACACGAGGATCCACGTATCAAATGTGTATGAATCACAGATGGTGTATAAAGGACACGAGGATCCACGTATCACGTGTATGAATCACATTGCATAAGGCTATAAGGACACGAGGATCCACGATCACACGTGTATGAATCACAAATGGAGTATAAGGACACGAGGATCCACGTATCACGTGTTTGAATCACACTGTATAGGACACGAGGATCCACGTGTCACACGTGTAGAATCACACTGTATAAGGACACGAGATCCACGTGTCAAGTGTATGAATCACACTGTATAAGGACACGAGGATCCACGTATCACATGTGTATGAATCACACTGTATAAGGACACGAGGATCACGTGTCACACGTGTATGAATCACAGACGCTGTATAAGGACACGAGGATCCACGTATCACGTGTATGAATCACTGTATAAGGACATGAGGATCCACTTATCACGTGTATTAATCACACTGCATAAGGACACGAGGATCCACTTATCACGTGTATGAATCAAACTGTATAAGGACACGAGGATCCACGTATCACATGTATGAATCACAGAGCTGTATAAGGACACGAGGATCCACGTATCACACATGAATCACACTGTATAAGGACACGAGGATCCATGTATCACGTGTATGAATCACACTGTATAAGGACACGGGATCCACGTATCACGTGTATGAATCACACTGTATAGGACACGAGGATCCACATATCACACATGTATGAATCACAGATGCTGTATAAGGACACGAGGATCCACGTATCACACGTGTATGAATCACAGACGCTGTATAAGGACACGAGGATCCACGTATAACATGTGTATGAATCACACTGTATAAGGACACAAGGATCCACGTATCACGTGTATGAATAACACTGTATAAGGACACGAGGATCCACGTATCACACGTGTATGAATCACAGACGCTGTATAAGGCCTATAAGGACACGAGGATCCACGTATAACATGTGTATGAATCACACTGTATAAGGCCTATAAGGACACGAGGATCCACGTATCACATGTGTAAGAATCACAGACGCTGTATAAGGCCTATAAGGACACGAGGATCCACGTATCACATGTGTATGAATCACACTGTATAAGGCCTATAAGGACACGAGGATCCACGTATCAAATGTGTATGAATCACAGATGGTGTATAAAGGACACGAGGATCCACGTATCACGTGTATGAATCACATTGCATAAGGCCTATAAGGACACGAGGATCCACGTATCACACGTGTATGAATCACAGATGGTGTATAAGGACACGAGGATCCACGTATCACGTGTATGAATCACACTGTATAAGGACACGAGGATCCACGTGTCACACGTGTATGAATCACACTTTATAAGGACACGAGGATCCACGTGTCACACGTGTATGAATCACACTGTATAAGGACACGAGGATCCACGTATCACATGTGTATGAATCACACTGTATAAGGACACGAGGATCCACGTGTCACACGTGTATGAATCACAGACGCTGTATAAGGACACGAGGATCCACGTATCACGTGTATGAATCACTGTATAAGGACACGAGGATCCACGTATCACGTGTATGAATCACTGTATAAGGACATGAGGATCCACTTATCACGTGTATTAATCACACTGTATAAGGACACGAGGATCCACTTATCACGTGTATGAATCAAACTGTATAAGGACACGAGGATCCACGTATCACATGTATGAATCACAGACGCTGTATAAGGACACGAGGATCCACGTATCACACATGAATCACACTGTATAAGGACACGAGGATCCACGTATCACGTGTATGAATCACACTGTATAAGGACACGAGGATCCACGTATCACACATGAATCACACTGTATAAGGACATGAGGATCCACTTATCACGTGTATTAATCACACTGTATAAGGACACGAGGATCCACTTATCACGTGTATGAATCAAACTGTATAAGGACACGAGGATCCACGTATCACACATGTATGAATCACAGATGCTGTATAAGGACACGAGGATCCACGTATCACACATGTATGAATCACAGACGCTGTATAAGGCCTATAAGGACACGAGGATCCACGTATCACACGTGTATGAATCACAGACGCTGTATAAGGACACGAGGATCCACGTATAACATGTGTATGAATCACACTGTATAAGGACACAAGGATCCACGTATCACGTGTATGAATCACACTGTATAAGGACACGAGGATCCACGTATCACACGTGTATGAATCACAGACGCTGTATAAGACCTATAAGGACACGAGGATCCACGTATAACATGTGTATGAATCACACTGTATAAGGACACAAGGATCCACGTATCACGTGTATGAATCACACTGTATAAGGACACGAGGATCCACGTATCACACATGTATGAATCACAGACGCTGTATAAGGCCTATAAGGACACAGGGATCCACGTGTCACATGTATGAATCACAGACGCTGTATAAGGCCTATAAGGACACGAGGATCCACGTTTCACAGCAGACACCAGAGCATCTAGCAGAAGACATGGGAGATGTATGAGGGATGTAGGAAAATATATGGATCGTGTAAGATACATTGTAATGATTAGACATTTGATGAGGGATGACGTGGGTGAGAATGTATGAATCCCATAATACATTGTATTCTGCCTATTAGAAGACATGGGGGGATGTATGACTTATGTATGATAATGTATGATCCCATAAGACCGCACTCTACATTCATGGCAATGTACGAATCATATGCCAAAGACATGGAATCATGTGACAGATGTATGAATGACACGAGATGGTCTACTATTATGTATGAAACACCTTAGACATTGTATATTATTATAGAAGCCATTGGATTATGTCCGAGATCGATATATACTGCACAAATCCTACAAGGTGCAGTAAAATGACTGTAAGAGACACTGGCTAACGTACGACTTCCATACACTCACACTACGCTGGGCCTACGGCGAGGTATGATTAACACCAAGCATTGTGCAACGGCTATTGGAATATGTGTGATGACGCACGATGTATGTGTGATAATTAGTGATGAGGGAGCATGCGCGGGTGGTAACAGAGTATCTTCGATGTGCTCGCATGTTATGTTTGAGTCCCCACGTCTGCATGTGTCGCTGCTTGCAGGCAATTCCTGTATCTGTTGCAGTTGTCAAACAGCTCGATGTTACTTGTATATATATATATATATATATGCAATGTTTTCCTTTTAAAAATTTTTTTTAATAATGATATTAAATACGAATATTGACAAGTTACCTCTTAAGCCCAGGGGAACAGCAGTTTGTGAGCCACGGTTCCCTGGAGGTTTCCCCCACAGGGGGTTTTTCCTCTCCTGACTGGTGGATAGCTCTAAGTGAGCAACGAGGTACTATCCGGGTGCATTGATAGACACTGAAGGCGCTGATGGGTCCTCGAAGTTGGCTAAATTTACATTTTTGGGGGACTCCTGGAAGACATGGATCTCCTTCATTGGATGGGGTTTTGGTGAGATTGGTTGATAACCGGTGGTGGAACGTCGGATTCACATTAATGGAACATTGGGTGACGCCCGGCGACTGCGGCCGGGGTCACAACACTAGGAATTTGGGTGATGCCCGGTGAAGGAATGACGGGATCACATTGGCAGAGGGCAACCTGTCCCTCGGATTATTGGTGCTTCGGGGTCTCGCGGCCAGAAGTAAGGTTGAGAGGGAGGAGCAATACCCTGCAATGTTGAACCACCAGACCCCTTCCCCCTTTTAGCTTCGAGGACCTCACCAGGGGTCGTTTAGTTATCAAATTATCAATAAATTGGCTGCTGTGGCCTTTTAAACCCATGAACGGTTGTGCTGGTCGTTATTAAGGGAGAAGGGATGATAAGGGGTAAGGGGAATGGGTTAACCAGGAATCGACCTTACCAGAGTCATGTATTAGTCCCATAATATGCTCCATACTGCCTATTAGAAGGCCTGGGGTGATGTATGAGAGATGTAGGATAATGTATGAGTCCTATAAGACACATGGTAATAACAACTACAAGACATGGAATATATGTGCACGAATGTATGAATCCTGTAAGATGCCATATACTGCCTGATACAAGGCATGAGATGAGGTATGACACATGTATGATGGTGTATGAATCCCGTAAGATGCCATATACTGCCTGATACAGGGCATGGGATGAGGAATCACACATGTATGATGGTGTATGAATCCCGTAAGACGCCATATACTGCCTGATACAAGGCATGGGATGAGGTATGACATGTATGATGGTGTATGAATCCTGTAAGACGCCATATACTGCCTGATACAAGGCATGGGATGAGGAATGACACATGTATGATGGTGTATGAATCCCGTAAAGACGCCATATACTGCCTGATACAAGGCATGGGATGAGGAATGACACATGTATGATGGTGTATGAATCCCATAAGACGCCATATACTGCCTGGTACAAGGCATGGGATGAGGAATCACACATGTATGATGGTGTATGAATCCTGTAAGACGCCATATACTGCCTGATACAAGGCATGGGATGAGGAATGACACATGTATGATGGTGTATGAATCCCGTAAGACGCCATATACTGCCTGATACAAGGCATGGGATGAGGAATCACACATGTATGATGGTGTATGAATCCTGTAAGACGCCATATACTGCCTGGTACAAGGCATGGGATGAGGAATCACACATGTATGATGGTGTATGAATCCTGTAAGACGCCATATACTGCCTGGTACAAGGCACGGGATGAGGAATCACACATGTATGGTGTATAAATCCCGTAAGACGCCATATACTGCCTGATACAAAGCATGGGATGAGGTATGAATGCCATTAGACGCTGTATACTGCCTAGTAGAAGGACAGGACTCTGCGGGGAACGTTCTGGAGGGCACAGCTTACTCCTGGGTGATAATTGATGACCGGGCTGACGAGCGGTGACCGGGGCCAGGCTCGTTGTCAGGACAATTGATTGCAGCAGGGAAGTGAATGGCGGCTCTCACTCATCATCCCGGAGCAGCAATCACACAGGGCACAGGAGGTGGTGGAAGCTCAGCTGTCAATCACACACCCAACACCTCCTGTGCAGCTGCCGCAGCGGACTACCAAGGTGAAGTGCCTTCTTACCGCTGGTACCTGGGGCCGGTGAGCTGGAGCCGGTCCGGACCTGACGGTACGAGGCTGTACCTGCAGACAATGGGGGGCACCTGCCATGAGGATGGTTAGACGGAGGTATGACGCGCCACCAGAGAAAGGTGCTGGGTGGGGGACATTGCACTTCATTCCCTCGAGAGGACAGAGGGGCTCTCCCTGATCTTTGTGAGGCCGCTCACCCCCCAACTTCAAAGACAACAGCTGTGGGGGGCACGACCCCGTAAAGAGATCATGGGAGCGATCGCTTCCGTAGGATTCATATAAATCACAGTATGAGAATCTCCACTGTGGATAATCTGTAGCTGCGCACCACCGGGGGAGAAGTTCATCCTGAGCCCCCTGGTTCATGAATAGAATGACAGATGTATAATCACACTGGACAAGGGCAGAAAAAGGAGAGAAGAGGACAATGAAATGGAGAGAAAGACGTGAGGAAGAAGCAGAGGAAGGGAAAAGGGGAAAGAGCAAGAGAAAAAAGACAAGAAAGAAGAAGAGGAGGACCGAAAAAGAGGAAAGGACGAGAGAGGAAAGAAAGGGAAAGACGTGGGAGGAAGCAGAGGAATGGAAAGAGCAAGAGAAGAAGGACAAAGGCCGAAGCGGAGGACTGAAAAAGATGGAAGAAAGGGAAAAAAAGGGAAGCAAAGGAATGGAAAGATCAAGAGAAGAAGAAGGACAAAGGGGCGCAATAAGGGACAAAAAGAAAGCGTTTAGGGAATTAAAGCAAGTAGGTATGAGATGAGGCATTAAATAAATACAGAAGACTGAATAAATTCTGTAAAAAGCAAATCAAGACAGCAAAGATTGAGGCAGAGAGACTCATTGCCAGAGAAAGTAAAAATAATCCCAAATATTCTTTAATTACATAAATAGCAAGAAACTAAAAAATGATAGTGTTGGTCCCCTTAAAAATAGTCTGGGTGAAATGGTGGATGAGGATGAGGAAAAAGCCAATATGCTAAATGACTTTTTTTCAACTGTATTTACACAAGAAAATCCCATGACAGATAACATGATCAGAGATAAAAAAATTTCTCCATTAAATGTCACCTGCTTAACCCAGCAGGAAGTACGGCGGCGTCTAAAAATCACTAAAGTTGACAAATCCCCGGGCCCGGATGGGATACACCCCCGAGTACTGCAGGAATTAAGTACAGTTATAGATAGACCATTATTTTTAATCTTTAAAGATTCCATAATAACAGGGTCTGTACCACAGGACTGGCGTATAGCAAATGTGGTGCCAATATTCAAAAAGGGGGCAAAAACTGAACCTGGAAATTATAGGCCAGTGAGCTTAACATCTACTGTGGGTAAAATCCTGGAGGGTTTTTTAAGGGATACTATATTGGAGTATCTGAAGCTGAATAACCTCATGACACAGTATCAGCATGGGTTTACGAGGGACCGTTCTTGTCAGACTAATCTGATAAGCTTTTATGAAGGGGTAAGTTCAGGACTGGACCAAGGGAATGCAGTGGACGTGGTGTTCATGGACTTCTCAAAAGCTTTTGATACAGTGCCACACAAAAGGTTGATACATAAAATGAGAACAATGGGGATAGGGAAAAATATGTGTAAGTGGGTTAAGAACTGGCTCATGGATAGAAAACAAAGGGTGGTTATTAATGGAGCACACTCGGACTGGGTCACGGTTAGCAGTGGGGTACCACAGGGGTCAGTATTGGGGCCGCTTCTCTAACATATTTATTAATGACCTTGTAGGGGCATACAGAGTAGTATTTCAATATTTGCAGATGACACTAAACTCTGCAGGGTAATAAATACAGAGGAGGATAATTTTATATTACAGGAGGATTTATGTAAACTAGAAGCTTGGGCTGATAAATGGCAAATGAGCTTTAATGGGGATAAATGTAAGGTCATGCACTTGGGTAGAACAAATAAGATGTATAATTATGTGCTTAATTGTAAAACACTGGGCAAAACTGTCACTGAAAAAGACCTGGGTGTATGGGTGGACGACAAACTCACATTTAGTGGCCAATGTCAGGCAGCTGCTGCCAAGGCAAATAAAATAATGGGATGCATTAGACGAGGCATAGATGCTCATGAGGAGAACATAATTTTACCTCTATACAAGTCACTGGTGCGACCACACTTAGAATACTGTGTGCAGTTCTGGTCTCCGGTGTATAAGAAAGACATAGCTGAACTGGAGCGGGTGCAGAGAAGAGCGACCAAGGTTATTAGAGAACTGGGGGGTCTGCAATACCAAGACAGGTTATTACACCTGGGGGTATTTAGTTTGGAAAAACGAAGGCTTAGGGGTGATCTTATTACAATGTACAAATATATGAGGGGACAGTACAAAGACCTTTCTAATGATCTTTTTACTCTTAGACCTGTGACGGGGACGAGGGGGCATCCTCTACAGGTATGCCACATAAACAATATCGCTAACGGATCGCTAAAAAACTCACTATTAGCGATCCGTTAGCGATATTGTTCAGTGTGGCAGCTTCAGCGACGAGCTTCCTGCGTGATCTCGCTCGTCGCTGGAATCGTTCCGGACCTATTAATCGCTGCGCCCGCTGGGTAAGTATCTATCGCTGGTGGCACCTTTTCTTAGCGATTAGCGTACTTTTGTACCGCTAAAGTCGTTAAAAGATCGCTAACGGCGATAGCGCGTTAACTATATCGCTAAATGTGCCGCATTACGATATAGAAACGTCCTGCTAGCGATTCATTATATCACGCTAACGAGATCGCTAGCGGGATGTTTAGTGTGCAGTACCTTCGTCTGAGGAAGAAGGTTTAGCATAATCACAGAGCAGATTCTTTACTGTAAGAGCAGTGAGACTATGGAGCTCTCTGCCGTCTAATGTTGTAATGATGATTCCTACTAACTGTAGAAGGGACTGGATGAAAAGTATAAATTACAGGCTTATTCTAGTTTCCTAGATACAGCGTGATCGGGAGCTAGTCTGATTGCGTATTGGATCGGAGATTTTTTCCCAATGTGAAGCTTACTGTTTGCACTGTTTTTTTTTGCCTTCCTCTGGATCAACATGTTAGGGCAGGTTAGGATAGGATATGGGTTGAACTAGATGGACTTAAAGTCTTCCTTCAATCTTAATAACTATGTTACTATGTTAAAGGCCGAAGCGGAGGACTGAAAAAAGGGAAGAAAGGGAAAGACATGGGAGGAAGCAGAGAATTGGAAAGATCAAGAGAAGAAGGACAAAGGTCGAAGCGGAGGACTGAAAAAGAGGGAAGAAAGGGAAAGACATGGGGAAGCAGAAATGGAAAGATCAAGAGAAGAAGGAAAAGGCCGAAGCGGAGGACTGAAAAGAGGAAGAAAGGAAACATGGAGGAAGAAGCAGAGGAAGGAAAGAAGACAAGAAAGGACGAAATGGAGGACCGAAAAAGAGAAAAGGAGAGAGGAAGAAAGGGAAGACTGGGAGGAAGAAGCAGAGGAGGAAAGGGTAAAGGAGGAAAGAGAAGAAGAAAAAAGAAAAGAAAGGAAGAAATGGAGAAGGGAAAAGAGGAAAGGAGGAAGAATGAGAAAGAAAGGGAAAGACTGGAGAAAAGTCGAGAATGAAAGGGAAAAATGGAAGATCAAGTGAGGCAGACAGAAGAGACGAAGCAAGCCACGTATAAGTAACGGCTGCCATTAGTGGTCGTCTCCCACTGCTGAGGACACGGACTCCTCGTGGGCGGACGGCTCAGGGCCGAATTCTTCAGGATTTTAGGGCAGCCGCCCCTCATGCTGTCCTTAGCACCACATCCTCGAGGACCAGGAGACACGACGTATAAAGTCTTCTTTATAATGTAACGCCAGGTACACAATATAACTTACATCATATACAACCGCAATATAACACAAAGGAAAACATCTCCTATACAAGACCAATTATATACAAAGAAGATCCAACCTGGGCCCCTAACCGATGTTCAGGGCCCCTGTGGGTGAACCGTTTTGCAACAGAACAGTTGCTTGTACTTATCCTCTGCTCATCCTGAACCTCCTGGTTCACGGCTAGATTGCCAGGCTCACTCTGTCCTTCCCCACATATATTTGCACTGTCCCATTCTCCTGTGAGGGTTTTCATCCTGAGATTCATGGGCACAGTGATGCCCTCATTCTTTGCAGTGCTGCACGCCTCTATTCTGGAGGATCATGGCGCATTGCTCATCCTGATCTCTCGGGTTCATGAAGAGTATTCCAGGCTTGCCATATTCTGCTGCATATCT
>JARQOD010000005.1:544642115-544737098 GCA_033576555.1 Oophaga sylvatica | reverse complement strand
AGCCTCGTAAGTGCTTCAAATGTGGCAAGGCGGGTCACCTGGCAAATACGTGTACTGTGGTGAAGTGCAACCTGTGTGGGGAGGTCGGCCATGTGGCTGCAGACTGCCAGAACATCAGGTGCAACCTCTGTGAGAAGATCGGTCACCCTCACAGGGACTGTCCTGACGCCTGGCACAATATCTGTAAGGACTATCCTGATGAGGATTTGGTGGCAGGGGCAGAGATTCTGGAGGAGGCAGCTTTACTGTCAGGGGAAATACTGGCCAGACCGGAGGCCCACCAGGGGTCTACTCAGGTGACACCAGAGCAGCAGGGTTCAGAGGGTGCACAGGGAAGTATGGAGGTTGTCCCTCAGGGGCAGCAGTCACAGGGAAGCATTACTTCAGTACTACCATCTGTGTCTCAGACTAAAAGGAAGAAAAAGGACAAGACCTCCCGTAAACCTGAGAAGGAGTATGACACTGGCCAAGGAGCCAGGAAGAAGGTCCAGAGTTCTGCAGGTGTAATGGACTTATCTAATAGGTTTGGTGTTCTGTCTGAGTCTGACGGTGATTTTGAGGATGACCTTAGAAGAATTGACGCAGAGTTTGATAGGGACGCAGAGGACTGTCCTCCACCAAAGCGGAAGCCATTACCTGAGGGCTCTCGGTAGAGTCTGAAATGGAGACCGGCGGTGACCAGAATAACTCCGACTCAGATCTGTGACGCTGTCAACCACATAATGTCCGAGCCCAGATAGATAAAATCATTAGGAAAATTAGGAAATGTTAAGTTATGGAAGGATGTGTCACTGGGTTGAAATATGATGTTTTTTTTTTTTTTTTTTTTTTTCCACCCAGGTGTATGGACTCTTTAAGATAATTTTATATTGTATAATCCGGATATGTAATGAATGTACAATCCAAGTGAATTTATTTTTGTATTACTGGAGGAATGTCAGTATATTTGTATTTGTTTGGTTTTTACAATAAAAATTGCCCTATATACAAGAATAAAACTACTATAATACTGCCCCTATGTACAAGAATATAACTACTATAATACTGCTCCTATGTACGAGAATATAACTACTATATACTGCTCTTATGTACAAGAATATAACTACTATAATACTGCTCCTATGTACAAGAATATAACTACTATAATACTGCTCCTATGTAAGAGAATATAACTACTATATACTGCCCCTATGTACAAGAATAAAACTACTATAATACTGCCCCTATGTACAAGAATAAAACTACTATAATACTGCCCCTATATACAAGAATAAAACTACTATAATACTGCCCCTATATACAAGAATATAACTACTATAATACTGCTCCTATGTACAGGAATATAACTACTATAATACTGCTCCTATGTACAAGAATATAACTACTATAATACTGCCCCTATGAACAAGAATATAACTACTATAATACTGCCCCTATGTACAAGAATAAAACTACTATAATACTGCCCCTATGTACAAGAATAAAACTACTATAATACTGCCCCTATATACAAGAATAAAACTAATATAATACTGCCCCTATGTACAAGAATATAACTACTATAATACTGCTCCTATGTACGAGAATATAACTACTATATACTGCTCTTATGTACAAGAATATAACTACTATAATACTGCTCCTATGTACAAGAATATAACTACTATAATACTGCTCCTATGTAAGAGAATATAACTACTATATACTGCCCCTATGTACAAGAATAAAACTACTATAATACTGCCCCTATGTACAAGAATAAAACTACTATAATACTGCCCCTATATACAAGAATAAAACTACTATAATACTGCCCCTATATACAAGAATATAACTACTATAATACTGCCTCTATGTACAAGAATATAACTACTATAATACTGCCCCTATGAACAAGAATATAACTACTATAATACTGCCTCTATGTACAAGAATAAAACTACTATAATACTGCCCCTATGTACAAGAATAAAACTACTATAATACTGCCCCTATATACAAGAATAAAACTACTATAATACTGCCCCTATGTACAAGAATATAACTACTATAATACTGCTCCTATGTACGAGAATATAACTACTATATACTGCTCTTATGTACAAGAATATAACTACTATAATACTGCTCCCTATGTACAAGAATATAACTACTATAATACTGCCTCTATGTACAAGAATATCACTACTATAATACTGCCCCTATGAACAAGAATATAACTACTATAATACTGCCTCTATGTACAAGAATATAACTACTATAATACTGCCCCTATGAACGAGAATATAACTACTATAATACTGCCCCTATGTACAAGAATAAAACTACTATAATACTGCTCCTATGTACAAGAATATAACTACTATAATACTGCTCCTATGTACAAGATTATAACTACTATAATACTGCCCCTATGTACTAGAATATAACTACTATAATACTGCTCCTATGTACAAGATTATAACTACTATAATACTGCTCCTATGTACAAGAATATAACTACTATAATACTGCCCCTATGTACAAGATTATAACTACTATAATACTGCTCCTAGCTGAGAGGTTGTGTGTTTGTAGCTCTCCTGATGTCTGGAGCAAGCCCAGGAGGGGCCACCCTGGGCGGGGAAACTCCCCAAGCAAGGCCCAGGCTTCCAGGCCTACACTGGGAAGAAGCGCCCAAGCTGTTTCTAATGCAGATGGGAATCCTAAAGTGATTTCTGATGGGAAGAAAGCTCCGAATGGAAGTAGCAGCAGCAACAAGAAGGATGAAGCTGTGAAAGTGAGTAAAGTAACGGAACAAGGAAAAGCCATTGTATGTAAGAAAGTTGCAGTTAAGCAGTCGGCCAGCCAAGGCAAGCAAAGTGAAGTGCAATTAGGAGAAATCCAGAATAAATCTCCTGGTGAGAAGCTGAATGGAGGAAAGCAGCCTGCAGCTCAGGAGAGGCCATCAGCGGCTTCAGGTGTGCAGCTGACTTCCAGCAGGCAGAGGAGAACCTCACTGGAGAGACAGACGCTCCAGGAAAACTTGCAGCAGAAATATGTGGTGACCAGCATGGCGAGTTCTGGACGCACAAGGTCGCAGTCAGGTGGCAGCAGTAAAAGTACTGTGGAGCCTGGAGCCATGAAATCAGCGGAGGTGAAAATTAAGGAGACGTCTGGGTTCAAGCAGCCGGGGACATCGCTGAATGCAGGATCCCAGGAGGAGACGCCGCGTGCACCTGAGCTTCAGCTTGCAGAGGAGATCCCAGGACTGGTCAAGAAGTTCGGTGAGTTACAGCAGCAGAAAGACGCACTACAGATGCAGATAGACACTGGATATAAGCTAAAGGCTATTAATCCCGGGAGTCATGATTTTTATGATGAGACTCTGAACACACTGGGTGTATTGCTGGCAAAAGTGGTGAGGGACATAGACTACGTCCTAGAGAGGATGGGGCCCCTGGCAGAGACTTATAGGAACCAGGAACTGTTTAAGTCACAGAAGCAGAACTCTGCAGGTTCCAGGTCAGACATTGTCCCAGGTGGACCCCAGAAGCAGGTGCGGCCAGTGCTGCAGCCTGCAAGTTTCTGCTTCCAAAAGGGGCAAATGCCGCACCAGCAGCAGCCTGTAGTGCAGACCCCAGCAGACGTACCACAAATCTCAGAATGCCCAGCAAAACTGCCTGCGGCAGATCCAAACCAGAAGCATGTAGTGCAGATTCCAGCAGAGGTACAACAAGTCACAGAATGCCCAGCACAACAGCCTGCAGCAGATTCCAAGCAGCAGCATGAAGGGCATATTCCAGTAGAGGTACAACAAGTCTCAGAATGCCTAGCACAGCCGCCTGCAGCAGATTCCAAGCAGCAGCATGGACATATTTCAGCAGAGGGACTACAGGTCTCAGAATACCAAGCACCACAGTTGGGCAGTGGACATGTGCCGGTAGTTCCTGATGGTGCCCAGCAGGGCTCTGATGCTGGGGATAACCGCGCTGTATCTGAGGGGTCGGGGGTTTGGGGGAGCACAGTATCTTTGCTGGACGCTGCGCAGTCTGATAGTGACATTGATGATAATAATGTGCATGACAATGTCTGTGATTTCCCCCCTTTAATTCCGAGCACACAAGGTGTAGAAGCCCCCCTGCTGCTGACCCTCAACCTGTCAGTCAGCCTAGTGTGACCCCGCAGGTTCCCCCCAGTAATGCCTGGAGTCGTGGTGCTCCGTCCTTCACCTCTGGTGCCAATTATACCGGCCAGGCGTTTAAACGGAGAAACGTCGTGCGTTTCCGGCACAGAGGTGCCAAGGAGGATCTGCCAGATAGAAGGTTTGTGGTCAGGGAGCTCTTGTGCCGCCAGATGGGGTTTGCGCCAGTTAGCATCTTGGCGGTGATTAATCTTCCAGACAGGCAGGGCTATGATGTCAGCTTTAAGCTCATGTCTGATCTGGACAGGTTCTGGTCTAATTTCCCCAAGTTTAGAGACACTGAGGGCTGGAGTAAGTTCAGCTTTATTCCTATCTCTAAGCCAGATACCGTTACGGTTAATCTCATCTTCTGGAATGAGTCTGTTCCCCCGCAGGACATTGTGGTGTGGCTCCGGAGGCATTGTGACCTGGTCTCTGACCTCACCAAAAGCAGAGACAATGATGGTATCTGGACGGGAGGGTGGAGGGTTTTGGTGAAACTGTGCCAATGCGATAATATCACTGCCCACTTACCCAACTCCTTCTTTATTGGGAGGGAGAGGGGTGTGTGTTTCTATCCTGGGCAGCCTCGTAAGTGCTTCAAATGTGGCAAGGCGGGTCACCTGGCAAATACGTGTACTGTGGTGAAGTGCAACCTGTGTGGGGAGGTCGGCCATGTGGCTGCAGACTGCCAGAACATCAGGTGCAACCTCTGTGGGAAGATCGGTCACCCTCACAAAGATTGTCCTGACACCTGGCACAATATCTGTAAGGACTATCCTGATGAGGATTTGGTGGCAGGGGCAGAGATTCTAGAGGAGGCAGCTTTACTGTCAGGGGAAATACTGGCCAGACCGGAGGCCCACCAGGGGTCTACTCAGGTGACACCAGAGCAGCAGGGTTCAGAGGGTGCACAGGGAAGTATGGAGGTTGTCTCTCAGGGGCAGCAGTCACAGGGAAGCATTACTTCAGTACTACCATCTGTGTCTCAGACTAAAAGGAAGAAAAAGGACAAGACCTCCCGTAAACCTGAGAAGGAGTATGACACTGGCCAAGGAGCCAGGAAGAAGGTCCAGAGTTCTGCAGGTGTAATGGACTTATCTAATAGGTTTGGTGTTCTGTCTGAGTCTGACGGTGATTTTGAGGATGACCTTAGAAGAATTGACGCAGAGTTTGAAAGGGACGTAGAGGACTGTCCTCCGCCCAAGCGGAAGCCATTACCCGAGGGCTCTCGGGTAGAGTCTGAAATGGAGACCGGCGGTGACCAGAATAACTCCGACTCAGATCTGTGACGCTGTCAACTACATAATGTCCGAGCCCAGATAGATAAAATCATTAGGAAATGTTAAGTTATGGAAGGATGTGTCACTGGGTTGAAATATGATGTTTTTTTTTTTTTTTTTTTTAACCAGGTGTATGGACTCTAAGATAATTTTATATGTATAATCCGGATATGTAATGAATGTACAATCCAAGTGAATTTATATTACTGGAGGAATGTCAGTATATTTGTATTTGTTTGGTTTTTACAATAAAAATTGCCCCTATGTATAAGAATATAACTACTATAATACTGCCCCTATGTATAAGAATATAACTACTATAATACTGCTCCTATGTACAAGAATATAACTACTATAATACTGCCCCTATGTACAAGAATATAACTACTATAATACTGCCCCTATGTACAAGAATATAACTACTATAATACTGCCCCTGTAGTAGGTTATTGGATAAATACGATATATGACTCCCTTTATCCCGGACATGTCGGGTACATGGGACGCGGTTGGGGACGGTAGGCCACTTCCATATTTATGGTATCTGCAGTGAGATAATGAATGGAATTAGACTTTATAATGAGGATTCTTTATTGAGCCGCTGGGTCGTGACGTCGTCTCGGGCTCAGTCTCGGTATCTCGCCATCTCGGGACGTGCAGTCTCTGACAATCGCTTATACATGATCATTAATCACTGCGTTTTCCATGTGTCACAAGGATCGGCCACGTCTCCCCTCAGTCCGGGCTCGGGGGGCTTCACGTTTGCTTCCCTTTGCCGTTCTTGCGGTTAGTGGACTAGAATAACCATTTTACAGCCAGAACTGACGACCTCTCCTTCCCCTTGTGCTTCTCGGAGCTGATGGTTTGGTACAATTGCATGTGGCCTACACAATCCTTTATGCTGGTGGAAGGAGAGATAGAACGTTGCGATGAGTCCACAATGTGGCGGCACTTTGTCCTGTAAGCGGCAGGAGAGCTGCGTACCTGCAGACGTGTGCTCCACCATGGAGGGACAGGTTATCGGGCGGAGCGGCCGGTGTAATCACCGCACGCCTCTCGCTATTCACAGCGCAGACAGTTCGTCTTTATAACAGACATTAGTGCGATACGAAAAAACAGATCCGCGTTTGCCCTTTAAGAAGAAGAAAAGGAAAAGTCGTCTTACTGTCATCACGGGTGAAGAACACGTCTCCGCTCGGCCTTTACAGCGATGACAGCGACACCGGCGCTAATTGGCTTCTATTGAGGAGTTAGAGCCGGTAATGAACGGCGTGACGGCTTCTGCGGCTGACGCAGGACAGGACGGGCTGTCTGGGAGAGAAGTGTTCACACCGGTGCCGGTTACAGTAGCGAGCCAAGTAACACGTCTCCACGTCCGCCCGCGGCTTGACGAGCGGCTTAACTGTGTCATGGCGGCGTCAGCCAGAATCCATCACATCCAGTGTAACCTTTACCAGCCGGGCTGGAATCAGACGCTGTCTAACAGGCGCTAAGTGCGGCCGGGGCACCGGGGCTAAGAGGTACATGACACCTGCGAGCGCCGACCGGGGCGAAAAGGCCGAACGTGTCACCTGACAGCGCCACGGCCAACGGGACACGCTCCGAAATGCTAAAATCATCAGTGAATCGGACAGTGGCGATGAGGGATGTTACTGCGCTGCTGGCGGCTGCTCGGAATCGAAAAATGGGGTCACCGGACCCCAGGACTCGCGGAGGGTCGCATCCCCAACATGTAACCCTATATACTGGGCATGAGCTGGGTGCGCCCCTTTAATTCATTGCGGTATATAAAAGCACCACGACACTACCACCTGCATTCTAACGGGGGTACTGCACCCACAAATGTTTCCTGAACATAATAATGAAATGAAGACTAATAATAACACAAAGATTAACCCCTTCTCACCTACATCTCTATCATGTAGTGTGTGCATGTAGGGAGCAGGTGCGCATTAAGGGAGCGGGTGCGTATGTATGGAGGGGGTGCGCATGTATGGAGGGGGTGCGCATGTATGGAGGGGTGCGCATGTATGGAGGGGGTGCACATGTATGGAGGGGTGCGCATGTATGGTGGGGTTGCGCATGTATGGAGAGGGTGCGCATGTATGGAGAGGGTGTGCATGTATGGAGAGGGTGCGTACGTATGGAGGGGGTGCGTATGTGTGGAGGGGGTGCGTATGTATGGAGGGGGTGCGTATGTATATGGAGGGGGTGCGTATGTATGGAGGGGGTGTGTATGTATGGAGGGGGTGCGTATGTATGGAGTGGGTGCGTATGTGTGGAGGGGGTGCGTATGTATGGAGGGGGTGCGTATGTATATGGAGGGGGTGCGTATGTATGGAGGGGTGCGTATGTATGGAGGGGGTGCGTATGTATGGAGGGGAGTGCTTATGTATGGAGTGGGTGCGTATGTATGGAGGGGGTGCGTAAGTATGGAGGGGGTGCGTATGTATATGGAGGGGGTGCGCATGTATGGAGGGGGTGCGTATATATGGAGGGGATGCGTATGTATGGAGGGGGGTGCGTATGTATGGCGGGGGTGTGTATGTATGGAGGGGATGCGTATGTATGGAGGGGGGTGCGTATGTATGGGAGGGGGTGCGTATGTATGGAGTGGGTCTGTATGTATGGAGGGGATGCGTATGTATGGAGGGGGTGCATATTTATATGGAGGGGTGCGTATGTATATGGAGGGGGTGCGTATGTATATGGAGGGGGTGCGCTTGTATGTAGGGGGTGCGTATGTATGGAGGGGGGTGCGTATGTATGGTGTGGGTCTGTATGTATGGAGGGGGTGCGTATGTATGGAGGTTGTGCGTATGTATATGGAGGGGGTGCGTATGTATGGAGGGGGTGCGTATGTATATGGAGGGGGTGCGTATGTATGGAGGGGGTGCGTATGTATATGGAGGGGGTGCGCATGTATGGAGGGGGTGCGTATGTATGGAGGGGGTGCGTATGTATGGCGGGGTGCGTATGTATGGAGGGGGTGCGTATGTATGGAGTGGGTGCGTATGTATGGAGGGGTGCGTATGTATGGAGGGGTGCGTATGTATGGAGGGGGTGTGTATGTATGGAGGGGGTGCGTATGTATATGGAGGGGGTGCCTATGTATGGAGGGGGGTGCGTATGTATGGAGGGGGTGCGTATGTATGGAGTGGGTGTGTATGTATGGAGGGGGTGCGTATGTATATGGAGGGGGTGCGTATGTATGGAGGGGATGAGTATGTATGGAGGGGGGTGCGTAAGTATGGAGGGGGGTGCGTATGTATGGAGTGGGTCTGTATGTATGGAGGGGGTGCGTATGTATGGAGGGGGTGCGTATGTATGGAGGGGGTGCGTATGTATATGGAGGGGGTGCGTATGTATATGGAGGGGTGCGCTTGTATGTAGGGGGTGCGTATGTATGGAGGGGGGTGCGTATATATGGTGTGGGTCTGTATGTATGGAGGGGTGCGTATGTATGGAGGTTGTGCGTATGTATATGGAGGGGGTGCGTATGTATGGAGGGGTGCATATTTATATGGAGGGGTGCGTATGTATGGAGGGGGTGCGTATGTATATGGAGGGGGTGCGTATGTATATGGAGGGGGTGCGCATGTATGGAGGGGGTGCGTATGTATGGAGGGGATGCGTATGTATGGCGGGGGTGCGTATGTATGGAGGGGGTGCGTATGTATGGAGTGGGTGCGTATGTATGGAGGGGTGCGTATGTATGGAGGGGGTGTGTATGTATGGAGGGGGTGCGTATGTATATGGAGGGGTGCCTATGTATGGAGGGGGGTGCGTATGTATGGAGGGGGTGCGTATGTATGGAGTGGGTGTGTATGTATGGAGGGGGTGCGTATGTATATGGAGGGGGTGCGTATGTATGGAGTGGGTGTGTATGTATATGGAGGGGGTGCATATGTATGGAGGGGGTGCGCATGTATGGAGGGGGTGCGTATGTATGGAGGGGGTGCGCATGTATGGAGGGGGTGCGTATGTATATGGAGGGGTGCGCATGTATGGAGGGGGTGTGTATGTATATGGAGGGGGTGTGCATGTATGGAGGGGGTGTGTATTTATATGGAGGGGGTGTGCATGTATGGAGCAGGCTGAGGAGCCGAGTTGGCACAAGCGGTATTTCATGGTCTGTACATGAACCGCAATGCTGCCAGGACTGACCCATCCTGCACCTCCAGCCGGACCGGCACATATAAGGCTGGAAGTTCAGGTCTGGAGCCCTGTGGTCAGTTCTTATACAGACCGCAAAACACACCAGTCTGAACGCGGCCTTACACAGCAAGATCACAGGTTCAAGTCCAAAGAGACTAAAAAATAAGAAAAACCTGCGCAGAAACCGAGCAGTGCTGCCGTCCTGGGGGTGATGACCGCGATACTGCGCAGTATTGGAGGATTACCTGCAGGGAACCTTCGTGCGGTCGGCCACCATCGTCCACTGCTGCTGGTTCGTCGACACCTCGATGTAGTAGCTGTAACTTCGGTCGTCACAATCCCACAGTAACAATCTATGAAATAACGATGGAGTCAGTCAGTGAGCGGCGGGAGCCCGGGGACCGTGCGTGGCCATATTACACTGGGTTCTTATATGACACCTTCACATTATATCAGATTCTCTCCTGTCCGCGGACGGCTGATCAGGGCCTTCTGAGTATTGGCGCTTGTGTTCACGGCGCCATCGCTGTAGGATCAGGATCCGCGCAGCAGCGGACGTGGACGCCGGTGATTTCTGCAGCGCTCGGCAGCAGTGGACCCAATAATGCAAAAAGTTATCAGAAAGTGATAGGAAATCAGCGATTCTGCTGGTAAAGATCGCGGGATTTTCTGACAACTTATTCCCATGGTTACAGTGTATGGTGTCAGATACTGTGGACTCCAGGACGTGGTCATATAACAGTCACTGTCCCCATTCCAGCACATCAGCATCTATGGCGGCGGATGGCCAGACATCAGGACTAACAGCCCGGCTGTACCAGGACTGGAGGGTGGTTTCCAGGCTGATGGCTGCATGGACGTCCATGTACAGCCCTGCCAGGACCTCAGCACAGGTTATAGGACATGTACAGCCCTGGCAGACCTCAGCACACATTATAGGACATGTACAGCCCCGCAAAGACCGCAGCACAGGTTATAGGACATGCACAGCTCTGCCAGGACCTCAGCACAGGTTATAGGACATGTACAGCCCTGCCAGGACCTCAGCACAGGTTATAGGACATGTACAGCCCTGCCAGGACCTCAGCACACATTATAGGACATGTACAGCCCCGCAAAGACCGCAGCACAGGTTATAGGACATGCACAGCTCTGCCAGGACCTCAGCACAGGTTATAGGACATGTACAGCCCTGCCAGGACCTCAGCACAGGTTATAGGACATGTACAGCCCTGCCAGGACCTCAGCACAGGTTATAGGACATGTACAGCCCTGCCAGGACCTCAGCACACATTATAGGACATGTACAGCTCCGCAAAGACCGCAGCACAGGTTATAGGACATGCACAGCTCTGCCAGGACCTCAGCACAGGTTATAGGACATGTACAGCCCTGCCAGGACCTCAGCACAGGTTATAGGACATGTACAGCCCTGCCATGACCTCAGCACACATTATAGGACATGTACAGCTCTGCCAGGACCTCAGCACAGGTTATAGGACATGTACAGCCCTGCCAGGACCTCAGCACAGGTTATAGGACATGTACAGCCCTGCCAGGACCTCAGCACAGGTTATAGGACATGTACAGCCCTGCCAGGACCTCAGCACAGGTTATAGGACATGTACAGCCTTGCCAGGACCTCAGCACACATTATAGGACATGTACAGCTCTGCCAGGACCTCAGCACAGGTTATAGGACATGCACAGACCTGCCAGGACCTCAGCACAGGTTATAGGACATGTACAGCCCTACCAGGACCTCAGCACACATTATAGGACATGTACAGCTCTACCAGGACCTCAGCACAGGTTATAGGACATGCACAGCTCTGCCAGGACCTCAGCACAGGTTATAGGACATGTACAGCCCTGCCAGGACCTTAGCACACGTTATAGGACATGTACAGCCCTGCCAGGACCTCAGCACACGTTATAGGACATGTACAGCCCTGTCAGGACCTCAGTACACGTTATAGGACATGTACAGCCCTGCCAAGACCTCAGCACAAGTTAAAGGACATGCACAGCTCTGCCAGGACCTCAGCACAGGTTATAGGACATGCACAGCTCTGCCAGGACCTCAGCACACGTTATAGGACATGCACAGCTCTGCCAGGACCTCAGCACAGGTTATAGGACATGCACAGCTCTGCCAGGACCTCAGCACACGTTATAGGACATGTAAAGCCCTGCCAGGACCTCAGCACAGGTTATATGACAAGTACAGCCCTGCCAGGACCTCAGCACACATTATAGGACATGCACAGCTCTGCCAGGACCTCAGCACAGGTTATAGGACATGTAAAGCCCTGCCAGGACCTCAGCACAGGTTATAGGACATGTACAGCCCTGCCAGGACCTCAGCACACGTTATAGGACATGTACAGCCCTGCCAGGACCTCAGCACACGTTATGGGACATGTACAGCCCTGCCAGGACCTCAGCACAGGTTATAGGACATGTAAAGCCCTGCCAGGACCTCAGCACAGGTTATATGACAAGTACAGCCCTGCCAGGACCTCAGCACACGTTATAGGACATGTACAGCCCTGCCAGGACCTCAGCACACGTTATGGGACATGTACAGCCCTGCCAGGACCTCAGTACAGGTTATAACACATGCACAGCTCTGCCAGGTCCTCAGCACAGATTATAGGACATGTACAGCCCTGCCAGGACCTCAGCACACGTTATAGGACATGTACAGCCCTGCCAGGACCTCAGCACACGTTATAGGACATGTACAGCCCTGCCAGGACCTCAGCACAGGTTATAGGACATGCACAGACCTGCCAGGAGCTCAGCACAGGTTATAGGACATGTACAGCCCTGCCAGGACCTCAGCACAGGTTAAAGGACATGTACAGCCCTGCCAGGACCTCAGCACAGGTTATAGGAAATGCAAAGCCTTGCCAGGACCTCAGCAAAGGTTATAGGAGATGCACAGCCCTGCCAGGACCTCAGCACACGTTATAGGACATGTACAGCCCTGCCAGGACCTCAGCACAGTTATAGGACATGTACAGCCCTGCCAGAACCTCAGCACAGGTTATAGGACATGTACAGCCCTGCCAGGACCTCAGCACAGGTTATAGGAAATGCAAAGCCTTGCCAGGACCTCAGCACAGGTTATAGGACATGTACAGCCCTGCCAGGACCTAAGCACACATTATAGGACAGGTACAGCCCTGCCAGGACCTCAGCACACGTTATAGGACACGTACAGCCCTGCCAGGACCGCAGCACAAGTTATAGGACATGCACAGTCCTGCCAGGACCTCAGCACAGGTTATAGGACATGTACAGCCCTGCCAGGACCTCAGCACAGGTTATAGGACATGTACAGCCCTGCCAGGACCTCAGCACACGTTATAGGATATGTACAGCCCGGCCAGGACCTCAGCACACGTTATAGGACATGTACAGCCCGGCCAGGACCTCAGCACACGTTATAGGACATGTACAGCCCTGCCAGGACCTCAGCACAGGTTATAGGACATGCACAGACCTGCCAGGAGCTCAGCACAGGTTATAGGACATGCACAGCCCTGCCAGGACCTCAGCACAGGTTATAGGACATGCACAGACCTGCCAGGACCTCAGCACAGTTATAGGACATGCACAGACCTGCCAGGACCTCAGCACAGGTTATAGGACATGCACAGACCTGCCAGGACCTCAGCACACGTTATAGGACATGTACAGCCCTGCCAGGACCTCAGCATAGGTTACAGGACATGTACAGCCCGCCAGGACCTCAGCACAGGTTATTGGAAGTGTACAGCCCCGCCAGGACCTCAGCACACGTTATAGGACATGTACAGCCCTGCCAGGACCTCAGCACAGGTTATAGGACATGCACAGCCCTGCCAGGACCTCAGCACAGGTTATACGACATGTACAGCCCCGCCAGGACCTCAGCACAGGTTATATGACATGTACAGCCCTGCTAGGACCTCAGCACAGGTTATAGGACATGTACAGCCCGCCAAGACCTCAGCACAGGTTAAAGGAAGTGTACAGCCCCGCCAGGACAGCATCACACGTTATAGGACATGTACAGCCCTGCTAGGACCTCAGCACACGCTATAGGACATGTACAGCACTATCAGGACCTCAGCACACGTTATAGGACATGTGCAGCACCATCAGACCTCAGCACACATTATAGGACATGTACAGACACTATCAGGACCTCAGCACAGGTTATAGGACATGTACAGCCCTGCCAGGACCTCAGCACACTTTATAGGACATGTACAGCCCTGCCAGGACCTCAGCACACTTATAGGACATGTACAGCCCTGCCAGGACCTCAGCACACTTATAGGACATGTACAGCCTTCCAGGACCTCAGCACACGTTATAGTACATGTACAGCCCTGCCAGGACCTCAGCACACGTTATAGGACATGTACAGCCCTGCCAGGACCTCAGTACACGTTATAGGACATGTACAGCCATGCCAGGACCTCAGCACACGTTATAGGACATGTACAGCCTTCCAGGACCTCAGCACACGTTATAGTACATGTACAGCCCTGCCAGGACCTCAGCACACGTTATAGGACATGTACAGCCCTGCCAGGACCTCAGTACACGTTATAGGACATGTACAGCCATGCCAGGACCTCAGCACATGTTATAGGACATGTACAGCCCTGCCAGGACCTCAGCACAGGTTATAGGACATGTACAGCCCTGCCAGGACCTCAGCACACGGTATAGGACATGCACAGCCCTGCCAGGACCTCAGCACACAATATAGGACATGTACAGCCCTGCCAGGACCTCAGCACACATTCAGAAATCTACAAGCCATTAACCCTCAGACACTTTCAGACTCCCTACACTCATCGCTGTCCCCAATCTCCTCTTTTTCCTGTCCTGATCTGGCTGTTCATCACTACAATGACAATCTTAGAAGCACCCTTGACCAAGTAGCACCGCTCACCCTCAGAACCTCCAAACACACAGTAAAACAGCCCTGGCTCACATTGCAAACTCGACTTCTTCAGCGATGCTCTAGGAGTGCTGAACGCCTCTGGAGAAAAACCCGCACACCAGAAGACTTCATCCACTTTAAATTCATGTTAAGAACTTATAATGCTGCCCTTCACCTCGCCAAACAGACCTACTTCACCACCCTGATCTCCTCACTAGCCAACAACCCCAAGAAACTTTTTGACACTTTTCACTCCCTCCTCAGGCCAAAAGCACAAGCCCCTATCACAGACATTTGTGCTGACGACCTGGCCTCCCACTTTATAGAAAAAATAGATACTATCCGTCAGGAAATCTGCTCTCAACCACCAAGTGCTGTGACTCCCATCCCTCCCTGCATTTCCCCTGGCTCACTTCCACATTTGATCCCATCACAGAAGAAGAAGTCTCCAGACTCCTCTCTTTCGACTACATGCACTACCGACCCCATTCCCTCACATCTCCTCCAGTCTCTCTCTCCAGTTGTCACAACTCACCTAACTACAATCTTTAATCTCTCACTCTCCTCTGGCATTTTCCCATCCTCCTTCAAACACTCCATCATTACTCCATTACTAAAGAAACCCGCTCTCGACCCTTCCTGCACAAACAATTACAGACCGGTCTCCAATCTCCCCTTCATCTCTAAACTTTTGGAGCGCCTAGTCTACTCCCGCCTCACCCGTTACCTCTCCACTTACTCCCTCCTAGACCCTTCACAGTCCGGCTTCCGCCCCCTACATTCGACTGAAACTGCACTCATCAAAGTGACCAATGACCTTCTTACAGCAAAACGTAACGGCGACCACTCTCTGCTCATTCTACTCGACCTTTCTGCAGCTTTCGACACTGTTGACCACTGTCTCCTACTGTCTAGGCTCCAGTCACTAGGTATTAAGGACACTGTTCTCCTGGTTCTCCTCCTATCTTTCTGACCGCTCCTTCAGTGTTTTGTTCTCTATCTCCACGTCATCTCCTCTTCCTCTCACTGTCGGTGTACCCCAGGGCTCAGTCCTTGGCCCCCTTCTCTTCTCTCTCTACACGGCCCCAATTGGACAGACCATCAGCAGATTTGGCTTTCAGTACCATCTTTATGCCGATGACACACAACTATACACGTCATCCCCCGACCTTACCCCCGCTGTTCTACAGAACACCACCGACTGTCTGTCCGCAGTCTCCAACATCATGTTCGCTCTCTATCTGAAACTTAACCTCTCCAAGACTGAACTTCTTCTGCTCCCGCCGTCTACTAACCTCCCTAAATATGACATTTCCCTCTATGTGGGCGGCACCATAATAACACCCCGGCAGCAGGCCCGCTGTCTGGGTGTTATGTTTGACACCAATCTCTCCTTCTCCTCCCATATACAATCTCTTGCCCGCTCTTGCCGTCTACACCTAAAGAACATCTCTAGAATCCGCCCTTTTCTCACCATGGAAACAACAAAAACCCTCACTGTAGCATTGATCCACTCCCGCCTGGACTACTGCAACGCTCTATTACTTGGCCTCCCCATTACTCGACTATCCCCTCTCCAGTCCATCCTTAATGCAGCAGCCAGGGTCATCCATCTGACTAATCGGTACTCGGACGCGTCCGCTCTTCGCCAGTCCTTACACTGGCTGCCCATTCATTATAGGATCCAATTCAAAGTACTGGTTCTCACCCACAAAGCTCTCCACAGTGCAGCACCCCCCTACATCTCCGCCCTCATTTCTATCTATCACCTGCCCGTCCTCTCCACAGTGCAGCACCCCCCCTACATCTCCGCCCTCATTTCTATCTATCACCTGCCCGTCCTCTCCACAGTGCAGCATCCCCTACATCTCCTCCCTCATTTCTATCTATCGGCCTAACCGACTGCTGGGCTCTGCAAATGACTTTCGACTAACCTCTGCACTAATCCGTACCTCCCACTCCCGACTCCAAGACTTCTTCCGCGCTGCGCCAATCCTCTGGAATGCTCTACCCCAAGAAATTAGGACTATCCACAATTTGCATGGTTTCAGGCGCTCCCTCAAAACACATTTGTTCAGAGTGGCCTATCACATTCACTAACCAAAGTCGTTCTATGTTTAAGTGTGTATGTGTAGCCCATTCACTATCTCCATCCATGCCTCACTTCCTCAAGATGGCTGGACCATCATTGTAAATGCACCATTGTATATACACACCTGTACTTTGTATCTCCCCCACCTCATTGTAGATTGTAAGCTCTCACGAGCAGGGTCGGCTTATTTTGCTTTAATTATTGTATTGTCAACGTTGTTACCTATGACTTGTGTTTTGAAACTGTTAAACTGTAAAGCGCTGCGGAATATGTTGGCGCTATATAAAAAAGATTATTATTATTATTATTATAGGAGATGTACAGCCCTGCCAGGACCTCAGCACACGTTATAGGACATGTACAGCCCTGCCAGGACCTCAGCACACGTTATAGGACATGTACAGCCCTGCCAGGACCTCAGCACACGTTGTAGGACATGTACAGCCCTGCCAGGACCTCAGCACAGGTTATAGGACATGCACAGACCTGCCAGGAGCTCAGCACAGGTTATAGGACATGTACAGCCCTGCCAGGACCTCAGCACAGGTTATAGGACATGTACAGCCCTGCCAGGACCTCAGCACAGGTTATAGGACATGTACAGCCCTGCCAGGACCTCAGCACAGGTTATAGGACATGTACAGCCCTGCCAGGACCTCAGCACAGGTTATAGGACATGTACAGCCCTGCCAGCACCTCAGCACACGTTATAAGACATGTACAGCCCTGCCAGGACCTCAGCACAGGTTATAGGACATGTACAGCCCTGCCAGGACCTCAGCACAGGTTATAGGACATGTACAGCCCTGCCAGGACCTCAGCACAGGTTATAGGAAATGTACAGCCCTGCCAGGACCGCAGCACAGGTTATAGGACATGCACAGCCCTGCCAGTACCTCAGCACACGTTATAGGACATGTACAGCCCTGCCAGGACCTCAGCACAAGTTATAGGACATGTACAGCCCTGCCAGGACCGCAGCACAGGTTATAGGACATGCACAGCCCTGCCAGGACCTCAGCACAGGTTATAGGACATGCACAGCCCTGCCAGGACCTCAGCACAGGTTATAGGACATGTACAGCCCTGCCAGTACCACAGCACACGTTATAGGACATGTACAGCCCTGCCAGGACCTCAGCACACGTTATAGGACATGTACAGCCCTGCCAGGACCGCAGCACAGGTTATAGGACATGCACAGCCCTGCCAGGACCTCAGCACACATTATAGGACATGTACAGCCCTGCCAGGACCTCAGCACAGGTTATAGGACAAGTACAGCCCTGCCAGGACCTCAGCACAGGTTATAGGACATGTACAGCCCGGCCAGGACCTCAGCACACGTTATAGGACATGTACAGCCCTGCCAGGACCTCAGCACAGGTTATAGGACATGCACAGACCTGCCAGGAGCTCAGCACAGGTTATAGGACATGCACAGCCCTGCCAGGACCTCAGCACAGGTTATAGGACATGCACAGACCTGCCAGGACCTCAGCACAGGTTATAGGACATGCACAGACCTGCCAGGACCTCAGCACAGGTTATAGGACATGCACAGACCTGCCAGGACCTCAGCACACGTTATAGGACATGTACAGCCCTGCCAGGACCTCAGCATAGGTTACAGGACATGTACAGCCCGCCAGGACCTCAGCACAGGTTATTGGAAGTGTACAGCCCCGCCAGGACCTCAGCACACGTTATAGGACATGTACAGCCCTGCCAGGACCTCAGCACAGGTTATAGGACATGCACAGCCCTGCCAGGACCTCAGCACAGGTTATACGACATGTACAGCCCCGCCAGGACCTCAGCACAGGTTATATGACATGTACAGCCCTGCCAGGACCTCAGCACAGGTTATAGGACATGTACAGCCCCGCCAAGACCTCAGCACAGGTTAAAGGAAGTGTACAGCCCCGCCAGGACCGCATCACACGTTATAGGACATGTACAGCCCTGCTAGGACCTCAGCACACGCTATAGGACATGTACAGCACTATCAGGACCTCAGCACACGTTATAGGACATGTGCAGCACCATCAGGACCTCAGCACACATTATAGGACATGTACAGCACTATCAGGACCTCAGCACAGGTTATAGGACATGTACAGCCCTGCCAGGACCTCAGCACACTTTATAGGACATGTACAGCCCTGCCAGGACCTCAGCACACATTATAGGACATGTACAGCCCTGCCAGGACCTCAGCACACGTTATAGGACATGTACAGCCTTCCAGGACCTCAGCACACGTTATAGTACATGTACAGCCCTGCCAGGACCTCAGCACACGTTATAGGACATGTACAGCCCTGCCAGGACCTCAGTACACGTTATAGGACATGTACAGCCATGCCAGGACCTCAGCACATGTTATAGGACATGTACAGCCCTGCCAGGACCTCAGCACAGGTTATAGGACATGTACAGCCCTGCCAGGACCTCAGCACACGGTATAGGACATGCACAGCCCTGCCAGGACCTCAGCACACAATATAGGACATGTACAGCCCTGCCAGGACCTCAGCACACATTCAGAAATCTACAAGCCATTAACCCTCAGACACTTTCAGACTCCCTACACTCATCGCTGTCCCCAATCTCCTCTTTTTCCTGTCCTGATCTGGCTGTTCATCACTACAATGACAATCTTAGAAGCACCCTTGACCAAGTAGCACCGCTCACCCTCAGAACCTCCAAACACACAGTAAAACAGCCCTGGCTCACATTGCAAACTCGACTTCTTCAGCGATGCTCTAGGAGTGCTGAACGCCTCTGGAGAAAAACCCGCACACCAGAAGACTTCATCCACTTTAAATTCATGTTAAGAACTTATAATGCTGCCCTTCACCTCGCCAAACAGACCTACTTCACCACCCTGATCTCCTCACTAGCCAACAACCCCAAGAAACTTTTTGACACTTTTCACTCCCTCCTCAGGCCAAAAGCACAAGCCCCTATCACAGACATTTGTGCTGACGACCTGGCCTCCCACTTTATAGAAAAAATAGATACTATCCGTCAGGAAATCTGCTCTCAACCACCAAGTGCTGTGACTCCCATCCCTCCCTGCATTTCCCCTGGCTCACTTCCACATTTGATCCCATCACAGAAGAAGAAGTCTCCAGACTCCTCTCTTTCGACTACATGCACTACCGACCCCATTCCCTCACATCTCCTCCAGTCTCTCTCTCCAGTTGTCACAACTCACCTAACTACAATCTTTAATCTCTCACTCTCCTCTGGCATTTTCCCATCCTCCTTCAAACACTCCATCATTACTCCATTACTAAAGAAACCCGCTCTCGACCCTTCCTGCACAAACAACTACAGACCGGTCTCCAATCTCCCTTCATCTCTAAACTTTTGGAGCGCCTAGTCTACTCCCGCCTCACCCGTTACCTCTCCACTTACTCCCTCCTAGACCCTTCACAGTCCGGCTTCCGCCCCCTACATTCGACTGAAACTGCACTCATCAAAGTGACCAATGACCTTCTTACAGCAAAACGTAACGGCGACCACTCTCTGCTCATTCTACTCGACCTTTCTGCAGCTTTCGACACTGTTGACCACTGTCTCCTACTGTCTAGGCTCCAGTCACTAGGTATTAAGGACACTGTTCTCCTGGTTCTCCTCCTATCTTTCTGACCGCTCCTTCAGTGTTTTGTTCTCTATCTCCACGTCATCTCCTCTTCCTCTCACTGTCGGTGTACCCCAGGCTCAGTCCTTGGCCCCCTTCTCTTCTCTCTCTACACGGCCCCAATTGGACAGACCATCAGCAGATTTGGCTTTCAGTACCATCTTTATGCCGATGACACACAACTATACACGTCATCCCCCGACCTTACCCCCGCTGTTCTACAGAACACCACCGACTGTCTGTCCGCAGTCTCCAACATCATGTTCGCTCTCTATCTGAAACTTAACCTCTCCAAGACTGAACTTCTTCTGCTCCCGCCGTCTACTAACCTCCCTAAATATGACATTTCCCTCTATGTGGGCGGCACCATAATAACACCCCGGCAGCAGGCCCGCTGTCTGGGTGTTATGTTTGACACCAATCTCTCCTTCTCCTCCCATATACAATCTCTTGCCCGCTCTTGCCGTCTACACCTAAAGAACATCTCTAGAATCCGCCCTTTTCTCACCATGGAAACAACAAAAACCCTCACTGTAGCATTGATCCACTCCCGCCTGGACTACTGCAACGCTCTATTACTTGGCCTCCCCATTACTCGACTATCCCCTCTCCAGTCCATCCTTAATGCAGCAGCCAGGGTCATCCATCTGACTAATCGGTACTCGGACGCGTCCGCTCTTCGCCAGTCCTTACACTGGCTGCCCATTCATTATAGGATCCAATTCAAAGTACTGGTTCTCACCCACAAAGCTCTCCACAGTGCAGCACCCCCCTACATCTCCGCCCTCATTTCTATCTATCACCTGCCCGTCCTCTCCACAGTGCAGCATCCCCTACATCTCCTCCCTCATTTCTATCTATCGGCCTAACCGACTGCTGGGCTCTGCAAATGACTTTCGACTAACCTCTGCACTAATCCGTACCTCCCACTCCCGACTCCAAGACTTCTTCCGCGCTGCGCCAATCCTCTGGAATGCTCTACCCCAAGAAATTAGGACTATCCACAATTTGCATGGTTTCAGGCGCTCCCTCAAAACACATTTGTTCAGAGTGGCCTATCACATTCACTAACCAAAGTCGTTCTATGTTTAAGTGTGTATGTGTAGCCCATTCACTATCTCCATCCATGCCTCACTTCCTCAAGATGGCTGGACCATCATTGTAAATGCACCATTGTATATACACACCTGTACTTTGTATCTCCCCCACCTCATTGTAGATTGTAAGCTCTCACGAGCAGGGTCGGCTTATTTTGCTTTAATTATTGTATTGTCAACGTTGTTACCTATGACTTGTGTTTTGAAACTGTTAAACTGTAAAGCGCTGCGGAATATGTTGGCGCTATATAAAAAAGATTATTATTATTATTATTATAGGAGATGTACAGCCCTGCCAGGACCTCAGCACACGTTATAGGACATGTACAGCCCTGCCAGGACCTCAGCACACGTTATAGGACATGTACAGCCCTGCCAGGACCTCAGCACACGTTGTAGGACATGTACAGCCCTGCCAGGACCTCAGCACAGGTTATAGGACATGCACAGACCTGCCAGGAGCTCAGCACAGGTTATAGGACATGTACAGCCCTGCCAGGACCTCAGCACAGGTTATAGGACATGTACAGCCCTGCCAGGACCTCAGCACAGGTTATAGGACATGTACAGCCCTGCCAGGACCTCAGCACAGGTTATAGGACATGTACAGCCCTGCCAGGACCTCAGCACACGTTATAGGACATGTACAGCCCTGCCAGCACCTCAGCACACGTTATAAGACATGTACAGCCCTGCCAGGACCTCAGCACAGGTTATAGGACATGTACAGCCCTGCCAGGACCTCAGCACAGGTTATAGGACATGTACAGCCCTGCCAGGACCTCAGCACAGGTTATAGGAAATGTACAGCCCTGCCAGGACCGCAGCACAGGTTATAGGACATGCACAGCCCTGCCAGTACCTCAGCACACGTTATAGGACATGTACAGCCCTGCCAGGACCTCAGCACAAGTTATAGGACATGTACAGCCCTGCCAGGACCGCAGCACAGTTATAGGACATGCACAGCCCTGCCAGGACCTCAGCACAGGTTATAGGACATGCACAGCCCTGCCAGGACCTCAGCACAGGTTATAGGACATGTACAGCCCTGCCAGTACCCAGCACACGTTATAGGACATGTACAGCCCTGCCAGGACCTCAGCACACGTTATAGGACATGTACAGCCCTGCCAGGACCGCAGCACAGGTTATAGGACATGCACAGCCCTGCCAGACCTCAGCACACATTATAGGACATGTACAGCCCTGCCAGGACCTCAGCACAGGTTATAGGACAAGTACAGCCCTGCCAGGACCTCAGCACAGGTTATAGGACATGTCACAGCCCTGCCAGGACCTCAGCACACGTTATAGGACATGTACAGCCCTGCCAGGACCTCAGCACAGGTTATAGGACATGTACAGCCCTGCCAGGACCTCAGCACAGGTTATAGGACATGTACAGCCCTGCCAGGACCTCAGCACAGGTTATAGGACATGTACAGCCCTGCCAGGACCTCAGCACAGGTTATAGGACATGTACAGCCCTGCCAGGACCTCAGCACAGGTTATAGGACAAGTACAGCCCTGCCAGGACCTCAGCACACGTTATAGGACATGTACAGCCCTGCCAGGACCTCAGCACAGGTTATAGGACATGTACAGCCCTGCCAGGACCTCAGCACAGGTTATAGGACAGTACAGCCCTGCCAGGACCTCAGCACACGTTATAGGACATGTACAGCCCTGCCAGGACCTCAGCACAGTTATAGGACATGTACAGCCCTGCCAGGACCTCAGCACAGGTTATAGGCACAGTACAGCCCTGCCAGGACCTCAGCACAGGTTATAGGACATGTACAGCCTGCCAGGACCTCAGCACAGGTTATAGGACATGTACAGCCCTGCCAGGACCTCAGCACACGTTATAGGACATGTACAGCCCTGCCAGGACCTCAGCACACGTTATAGGACATGTACAGCCCTGCCAGGACCTCAGCACAGGTTATAGGACATGCACAGCCTGCCAGGACCTCAGCACAGTTATAGGACATGTACAGCCCTGCCAGGACCTCAGCACACGTTAAGGACATGTACAGCCCTGCCAGGACCTCAGCACAGGTTATAGGAAATGTACAGCCTCGCCAGGACCTCAGCACAGGTTATAGGACATGCACAGCCCTGCCAGGACTCAGCACAACGTTATAGGACATGTACAGCCCTGCCAGGACCTCAGCACACGTTATAGGACATGTACAGCCCTGCCAGAACCTCAGCACAGGTTATAGGACATGCACAGCCTGCCAGGACCTCAGCACAGGTTATAGGAATGCACAGCCCTGCCAGGACCTCAGCACACGTTATAGGACATGTACAGCCCTGCCAGGACCTCAGCACACGTTATAGGACATGTACAGCCCTGCCAGACCTCAGCACAGTTATAGGACATGTACAGCCCTGCCAGGACCTCAGCACAGTTATAGGACATGCAAAGCCTGCCAGGACCTCAGCACAGGTTATAGGACATGTACAGCCCTGCCAGGACCTCAACACAGTTATAGGACATGTACAGCCCTGCCAGGACCTCAGCACACGTTATAGGACATGTACAGCCCTGCCAGGACCTCAGCACAGTTATAGGACATGTACAGCCTGCCAGGACCTCAGCACAGGTTATAGGACATGTACAGCCCTGCCAGGACCTCAGCACAGGTTATAGACATGTACAGCCCTGCCAGGACCTCAGCACACGTTATAGGACATGTACAGCCCTGCCAGGACCTCAGCACACGTTATAGGACATGTACAGCCCGCCAGGACCTCAGCACAGTTATAGGACATGCACAGCCTGCCAGGACCTCAGCACAGGTTATAGGACATGCACAGACCTGCCAGGACCTCAGCACAGTTATAGGACATGACAGCCCTGCCAGGACCTCAGCACAGGTTATAGGACATGACAGCCCTGCCAGGACCTCAGCACAGGTTATAGGACATGCACAGACCTGCCAGGACCTCAGCACAGGTTATAGGACATGACAGCCTGCCAGGACCTCAGCACACGGTTATAGGACATGTACAGCCCTGCCAGGACCTCAGCACAGGTTATAGGACATGTACAGCCCGCCAGGACCTCAGCACAGGTTATATGGAATGTACAGCCCGCCAGGACCTCAGCACACGTTATAGGACATGTACAGCCCTGCCAGGACCTCAGCACAGGTTATAGGACATGTACAGCCCTGCCAGGACCTCAGCACAGGTTATAGGACATGTACAGCCCTGCCAGGACCTCAGCACAGGTTATAGACATGTACAGCCTGCCAGGACCTCAGCACAGGTTATAGGACATGTACAGCCCCGCCAGACCTCAGCACACATTATAGGACAGTGTACAGCCCCGCCAGGACCTCAGCACAGTTATAGGACATGTACAGCCCTGCCAGGACCTCAGCACACGTTATAGGACATGTACAGCCTCCAGGACCTCAGCACACGTTATAGGACATGTACAGCCCTCCAGGACCTCAGCACACTTATAGGACATGTACAGCCTTCCAGGACCTCAGCACAGGTTATAGGACATGTACAGCCCTGCCAGGACCTCAGCACACTTTATAGGACATGTACAGCCCTGCCAGGACCTCAGCACACATTATAGGACATGTACAGCCCTGCCAGGACCTCAGCACACGTTATAGGACATGTACAGCCTTCCAGGACCTCAGCACACGTTATAGTACATGTACAGCCCTGCCAGGACCTCAGCACACGTTATAGGACATGTACAGCCCTGCCAGGACCTCAGTACACGTTATAGGACATGTACAGCCATGCCAGGACCTCAGCACATGTTATAGGACATGTACAGCCCTGCCAGGACCTCAGCACAGGTTATAGGACATGTACAGCCCTGCCAGGACCTCAGCACACGTATAGGACATGCACAGCCCTGCCAGGACCTCAGCACACAATATAGGACATGTACAGCCCTGCCAGGACCTCAGCACACATTCAGAAATCTACAAGCCATTAACCCTCAGACACTTTCAGACTCCCTACACTCATCGCTGTCCCCAATCTCCTCTTTTTCCTGTCCTGATCTGGCTGTTCATCACTACAATGACAATCTTAGAAGCACCCTTGACCAAGTAGCACCGCTCACCCTCAGAACCTCCAAACACACAGTAAAACAGCCCTGGCTCACATTGCAAACTCGACTTCTTCAGCGATGCTCTAGGAGTGCTGAACGCCTCTGGAGAAAAACCCGCACACCAGAAGACTTCATCCACTTTAAATTCATGTTAAGAACTTATAATGCTGCCCTTCACCTCGCCAAACAGACCTACTTCACCACCCTGATCTCCTCACTAGCCAACAACCCCAAGAAACTTTTTGACACTTTTCACTCCCTCCTCAGGCCAAAAGCACAAGCCCCTATCACAGACATTTGTGCTGACGACCTGGCCTCCCACTTTATAGAAAAAATAGATACTATCCGTCAGGAAATCTGCTCTCAACCACCAAGTGCTGTGACTCCCATCCCTCCCTGCATTTCCCCTGGCTCACTTCCACATTTGATCCCATCACAGAAGAAGAAGTCTCCAGACTCCTCTCTTTCGACTACATGCACTACCGACCCCATTCCCTCACATCTCCTCCAGTCTCTCTCTCCAGTTGTCACAACTCACCTAACTACAATCTTTAATCTCTCACTCTCCTCTGGCATTTTCCCATCCTCCTTCAAACACTCCATCATTACTCCATTACTAAAGAAACCCGCTCTCGACCCTTCCTGCACAAACAACTACAGACCGGTCTCCAATCTCCCCTTCATCTCTAAACTTTTGGAGCGCCTAGTCTACTCCCGCCTCACCCGTTACCTCTCCACTTACTCCCTCCTAGACCCTTCACAGTCCGGCTTCCGCCCCCTACATTCGACTGAAACTGCACTCATCAAAGTGACCAATGACCTTCTTACAGCAAAACGTAACGGCGACCACTCTCTGCTCATTCTACTCGACCTTTCTGCAGCTTTCGACACTGTTGACCACTGTCTCCTACTGTCTAGGCTCCAGTCACTAGGTATTAAGGACACTGTTCTCCTGGTTCTCCTCCTATCTTTCTGACCGCTCCTTCAGTGTTTTGTTCTCTATCTCCACGTCATCTCCTCTTCCTCTCACTGTCGGTGTACCCCAGGGCTCAGTCCTTGGCCCCCTTCTCTTCTCTCTCTACACGGCCCCAATTGGACAGACCATCAGCAGATTTGGCTTTCAGTACCATCTTTATGCCGATGACACACAACTATACACGTCATCCCCCGACCTTACCCCCGCTGTTCTACAGAACACCACCGACTGTCTGTCCGCAGTCTCCAACATCATGTTCGCTCTCTATCTGAAACTTAACCTCTCCAAGACTGAACTTCTTCTGCTCCCGCCGTCTACTAACCTCCCTAAATATGACATTTCCCTCTATGTGGGCGGCACCATAATAACACCCCGGCAGCAGGCCCGCTGTCTGGGTGTTATGTTTGACACCAATCTCTCCTTCTCCTCCCATATACAATCTCTTGCCCGCTCTTGCCGTCTACACCTAAAGAACATCTCTAGAATCCGCCCTTTTCTCACCATGGAAACAACAAAAACCCTCACTGTAGCATTGATCCACTCCCGCCTGGACTACTGCAACGCTCTATTACTTGGCCTCCCCATTACTCGACTATCCCCTCTCCAGTCCATCCTTAATGCAGCAGCCAGGGTCATCCATCTGACTAATCGGTACTCGGACGCGTCCGCTCTTCGCCAGTCCTTACACTGGCTGCCCATTCATTATAGGATCCAATTCAAAGTACTGGTTCTCACCCACAAAGCTCTCCACAGTGCAGCACCCCCCTACATCTCCGCCCTCATTTCTATCTATCACCTGCCCGTCCTCTCCACAGTGCAGCATCCCCTACATACTCCTTCTCCCTCATTTCTATATCTATCGGCCTAACCGACTGCTGGGCTCTGCAAATGACTTTCGACTAACCTCTGCACTAATCCGTACCTCCCACTCCCGACTCCAAGACTTCTTCCGCGCTGCGCCAATCCTCTGGAATGCTCTACCCCAAGAAATTAGGACTATCCACAATTTGCATGGTTTCAGGCGCTCCCTCAAAACACATTTGTTCAGAGTGGCCTATCACATTCACTAACCAAAGTCGTTCTATGTTTAAGTGTGTATGTGTAGCCCATTCACTATCTCCATCCATGCCTCACTTCCTCAAGATGGCTGGACCATCATTGTAAATGCACCATTGTATATACACACCTGTACTTTGTATCTCCCCCACCTCATTGTAGATTGTAAGCTCTCACGAGCAGGGTCGGCTTATTTTGCTTTAATTATTGTATTGTCAACGTTGTTACCTATGACTTGTGTTTTGAAACTGTTAAACTGTAAAGCGCTGCGGAATATGTTGGCGCTATATAAAAAAGATTATTATTATTATTATTATAGGAGATGTACAGCCCTGCCAGGACCTCAGCACACGTTATAGGACATGTACAGCCCTGCCAGGACCTCAGCACACGTTATAGGACATGTACAGCCCTGCCAGGACCTCAGCACACGTTGTAGGACATGTACAGCCCTGCCAGGACCTCAGCACAGGTTATAGGACATGCACAGACCTGCCAGGAGCTCAGCACAGGTTATAGGACATGTACAGCCCTGCCAGGACCTCAGCACAGGTTATAGGACATGTACAGCCCTGCCAGGACCTCAGCACAGGTTATAGGACATGTACAGCCCTGCCAGGACCTCAGCACAGGTTATAGGACATGTACAGCCCTGCCAGGACCTCAGCACACGTTATAGGACATGTACAGCCCTGCCAGCACCTCAGCACACGTTATAAGACATGTACAGCCCTGCCAGGACCTCAGCACAGGTTATAGGACATGTACAGCCCTGCCAGGACCTCAGCACAGGTTATAGGACATGTACAGCCCTGCCAGGACCTCAGCACAGGTTATAGGAAATGTACAGCCCTGCCAGGACCGCAGCACAGGTTATAGGACATGCACAGCCCTGCCAGTACCTCAGCACACGTTATAGGACATGTACAGCCCTGCCAGGACCTCAGCACAGTTATAGGACATGTACAGCCCTGCCAGGACCCAGCACAGGTTATAGGACATGCACAGCCCTGCCAGACCTCAGCACAGGTTATAGGACATGCACAGCCCTGCCAGGACCTCAGCACAGGTTATAGGACATGTACAGCCCTGCAGACCTCAGCACACGTTATAGGACATGTACAGCCCTGCCAGGACCTCAGCACACGTTATAGGACATGACAGCCCTGCCAGGACCCAGCACAGGTTATAGGACATGTACAGCCCTGCCAGGACCTCAGCACAGGTTATAGGACAAGTACAGCCCTGCCAGGACCTCAGCACAGTTATAGGACATGTAAAGCCCTGCCAGGACCTCAGCACAGGTTATAGGACATGTACAGCCCCGCCAGGACCTCAGCACAGTATAGGACATGTACAGCCCTGCCAGGACCTCAGCACAGGTTATAGGACATGTACAGCCCTGCCAGGACCTCAGCACACGTTATAGGACATGTACAGCCCTGCCAGGACCTCAGCACACGGTTATAGGACATGTACAGCCCTGCCAGGACCTCAGCACACGTTATAGGACATGTAACAGCCCTGCCAGGACCTCAGCACAGTTATAGGACATGTACAGCCCGCCAGGACCCAGCACAGTTATAGGTCATGTAGCAGCCCTGCCAGGACCTCAGCAACGTTATAGGACATGTACAGCCCTGCCAGGACCTCAGCACACGTTAATAGGACATGTACAGCCCTGCCAGGACTGCAGCACACGTTATAGGACTGTACAGCCTGCCAGGACCTCAGCACACGTTATAGGACATGTCACAGCCCTGCCAGGACCTCAGCACACGTTATAGGACATGTCACAGCCCTGCCAGGACTCAGCACACGTTATAGGACATGTACAGCCCTGCAGGACCTCAGCACAGTTATAGGACATGTACAGCCCGCCAGGACCTCAGCACAGGTTATAGGACATGTACAGCCCTGCCAGGACCTCAGCACAGGTTATAGGACAGTGTACAGCCAATGCCAGGACCTCAACAACACGTTATAGGACATGTACAGCCCTGCCAGGACCTCAGCACAGGTTATACGACATGTACAGCCCTGCCAGGACCTCAGCACAGGTTATATGACATGTACAGCCTTGCCAGGACCTCAGCACAGGTTATAGGACATGTACAGCCCGCCAGGACCTCAGCACAGGTTATAGGAAGTGTACAGCCCGCCAGGACCGCAGCACACGTTATAGGACATGTACAGCCCCCTCCCGGACCTCAGCACACGTTATAGGACATGTACAGCCCTGATCAGGACCTCAGCCACATTATAGGACATGTACAGCCTGCCAGGACCTCAGCACATTATAGGGACATGACAGCCTGCAGGACCTCAGCACAGTTATAATTACAGCCGCCAGGCGCACAGGTTATAGGAGTACAGCCCTGGGCAGGACCTTCAGCACAGGTTATAGGACATGCAGCCAGGACTCAGCACAGTTATAGACATGTAGCCCCAGGACTCGCAAGTTATAGGACATGTACAGCCTGCGGATCAGCCTTTGGCATGTAAGCCCCCGGACCTCAGCACAGTTAGGGTACAGCCCGCCCGGACCAGCACCGTATAGGCATGTAAGCTCCAGGCTCAGCAACGTTATAGAATGTACAGCCCCAGGACCAGCCACGTATAGGACTGTACAGCCCTGCAGGACTCAGCACAGTTATAGGACATGACAGCCTCAGGACCTCAGCACACTTATAGGACATGTACAGCCCTGCAGGACCTCAGCACACGTTATAGGACATGCACAGCCCTGCCAGGACCTCAGCACACGTTATAGGACATGTACAGCCGCCAGGACCTCAGCACAGGTTATAGGACATGACAGCCTGCCAGGACCTCAGCACAGTTATAGGACATGTACAGCCCTGCCAGGACATCAGCACAGGTTATAGGACGTGACAGCCGCCGGACCTCACAAACGTTATAGGACATGTACAGCCCGCCAGGACCTCAGCACAGGTTATAGGACTGTACAGCCTGCCAGGACCTCAGCACAGGTTATAGGACATGTACAGCCTGCAGGACTCAGCACAGGTTATAGGACATGTACAGCCCCGCCAGGACCTCAGCACGTTATAGGAATGTACAGCCCTGCAGGACCCAGCACACGTTTGGACATGTACAGCCCTGCCAGGACCTCAGCACAGTTATAGACATGTACAGCCACTCAGGACCTCAGCACAGTTATAGGACATGTACAGCCTCAGGACCTCAGCACACATTATAGGACATGTACAGCCCTGCCAGGACCTCAGCACACTTTATAGGACATGACAGCCCTGCCAGGACCTCAGCACAGTTATAGACATGTACAGCCCAGCCAGGACCTCAGCACAGGTTATAGGACATGTACAGCCCTGCCAGGACCTCAGCACAGGTTATAGGACATGTACAGCCCTGCCAGGACCTCAGCACACGTTATAGGACATGTACAGCCCCCAGGACCTCAGCACACGTTATAGGACATGTAATGCCCCGCCAGGACTCCAGCACACGTTATAGGACATGTACAGCCCTGCCAGGACCTCAGCACAGGTTATAGGACATGTACAGCCCTGCCAGGACCTCAGCACAGTTATAGGACATGTACAGCCCGCCAGGACCTCAGCACACGTTATAGGACATGTATAGCCTTGCCAGGACCTCAGCACACGTTATAGGACATGTACAGCCCGCCAGGACCCAGCACAGGTTATAGGACTGTACAGCCCTGCCAGGACCTCAGCACAGGTTATAGGACATGTACAGCCCGCCAGGACCTCAGCACACGTTATAGGACATGTACAGCCCTGCCAGGACCTCAGCACACGTTATAGGACATGTACAGCCTTGCCAGGACCTCAGCACAGTTATAGGACATGTACAGCCCTGCCAGGACCTCAGCACAGGTTATAGGACATGTACAGCCCTGCCAGGACCTCAGCACATTATAGGACATGTACAGCCCTGCCAGGACCTAGCACACGTTATAGGACATGTAAGCCCGCCAGGACCTCAGCATACGTTATAGGACATGTACAGCCCGCCAGGACCCAGCACAGGTTATAGGATGTACAGCCCTGCCAGGACCTCAGCACAGGTTATAGGACATGTACAGCCCGCCAGGACCTCAGCACAATTATAGGACATGTACAGCCTGCCAGGACCTCAGCACACGTTATAGGACATGTTCAGCCCTGCAGGACCTCAGCACACGTTATAGGACATGTACAGCCCTGCAGGACCTCAGCACAGGTTATAGGACATGTACAGCCCTGCCAGGACCTCAGCACAGGTTATAGGACATGTACACCCGCCAGGCACCTCAGCACACGTTATAGGACATGTATGCCCTGCCAGGACTCAGCACACGTTATAGGACATGTACTGCCCGCCAGGACGCAGCACAGGTTATAGGAGTGTACAGCCCTGCCAGGACCTCAGCACGGTTATAGGACATGTACAGCCTGCAGGACCTCAGCACACATTTAGGACATGTACAGCCCTGCCAGGACCTCGCACACGTTATAGGACATGTACAGCCCCGCCAGGACCTCAGCACACGTTATAGGACATGTACAGCCTGCCAGGACCTCAGCACACGTTATAGACATGTACAGCCTGCCAGGACCTCAGCACAGGTTATAGGACATGTACAGCCCGCCAGGACCTCAGCACACGTTATAGGACATGTATAGCCTGCCAGGACCTCAGCACAGTTATAGGACATGTACTGCCCGCCAGGACCGCGCACAGGTTATAGGACGTGTACAGCCCTGCCAGGACCTCGCACAGGTTATAGGACATGTATGCCCTGCCAGGACTCAGCACACGTTATAGGACATGTACAGCCCGCCAGGACTCAGCACACGTTATAGGCATGTATAGCCTGCAGGACCCAGCACACGTTAAGGACATTGTCTCCCCGCCAGACCGCAGCACAGGTTATATACGTGTACAGCCTGCAGGACCCAGCACAGGTTATAGGACATGTACAGCCCTGCTAGGACCTCAGCCACACTTATAGGACATTCAGCCCTGCCAGGACCTCAGCACACGTTATAGGACATTACAGCCCCGCCAGGACTCAGCCACGTTATAGGACATGTACAGTCTGCCAGGACCTCAGCACACGTTATAGGACATGTACAGCCCTGCCCGGACCCAGCACACGTTATAGGACTGTAAAGCCCGCCAGGACCGCAGCACAGGTTATAGGACGTGTACAGCCTGCCAGGACCTCAGCACAGGTTATAGGACATGTACAGCCTTGCCAGGACCTCAGCACAGGTTATAGGACATGCACAGCCCTGCCAGGACCTCAGCACACGTTATAGGACATGCACAGCCCTGCCAGGACCTCAGCACACATTATAGGACATGTACAGCCCTGCCAGGACCTCAGCACTAGTGTTGAGCGATACGATACTGCAAATATCGGGTATCGGCCGATATTGGCTGTATCGGAATTCCGATTCCGAGTTCCGATATTTTCGTCATATCGGATACCGGAATCGGAATGTCACTGTCACTGTCAGTGTCCGTCGGTCGGGTCTGTCAGGAGTCAGCGGCACTTACCCGGCAGAAGATCTCCGGCGGTCACATCCCGGGCTGCTTAATGGCCGCCATCCTCTTCTCCCCGGCGGTCACATGCAGTATCTCGCGATAACTGCAGTGACTGCTGGGTAATCGCGGCCGTAAAGCAGTCCGATGACGTCACCGCCGGGGAAGCTGGTAATCAGCTGTGCTGCGCCGGGATGACAGGCTCTGCCTGTCATTCTGATGTAGCAGAGCTGGATCGTCGTGGGACAGTCGTTACTATGGACTGCGTCGGACAGGTGGTATACTGTTGGTTTGTTTTTTTTCTTTTTTTACAGGAGATCGATGGCGTCGCAGGAATGAGAGAGTAATAAAAAAAATGAAAACTGTGTTGTCTCTTTTATTTCATTAAAACACGGATTTTGGTAAAAACTTACCTGTAAAATCCTTTTCAGCGAAGGAAGGAAGAGAGACACAGTATTCATTACTGATGGGTAGGCGGAGCCCAGATCAGGATGTCACCTCAGATCAAAAGAGTGCTGACTGGCTGGCCCCTCCAGCTCGGGCTCCTCCTACTCAGCTCCAGTCGTACCAAAGCTTTTAGGAAAAGAGCCAAGATCACCAGCGGAGCAACATAACCCCTTCTGAAGGAACTTCAGAGAAAAAACACAAGGATACAGGTTATGCATGCAAAGAAAGCCAAAAACCACAGAGTTCCAGGTACTACTCACGGAACCTGACTACTGCGATGAGCTGGCGATGCTGGAACAGAGCCTTAGCGCGCTGACCTCAGCCCAGATAATCGCTATCAGATAAGGGCCGCGCTGCATCTGAAAACATCAACACACTTCTGCCTTGGGAGGGTGCTGTGTCTCTCTTCCTTCCTTCGCTGAAAAGGATTTTACAGGTAAGTTTTTACCAAAATCCGTGTTTCAGCTGCAGATGGAAGGAAGAGAGCCACAGTATTCATTACTGATGGGACGTCCCAAAGCAGTTCAAAAATAAGGGTGGGAAAAACCAACAAAAGGCAGAAACCCAACAACCTTAACAACAAAGCGCAACCAGCGCTAAACACAAGTTCATCCAGAACTTTAAACTACAGCTGCCTGCAGGACCCTACGTCCGAGGGCTGCATCAGCGGAAGCACTGACGTCCACTTTATAAAACCTTGTAAACGCGTGGACAGAGCGCCAAGTTGCCGCTCGGCAGAGCTGCACTGCCGAGGCACCTTGATGAAAAGCCCACGATGAGGCCACAGCTCTCGTGGAATGGGCTCGAATCTTAATCGGGCAAGATTCACCCCGAAGGCGGTAAGCTTCCAAAATAGCTGACGGATCCAACGAGCTATAGAATCCTTGGAAGCTCGTTGACCACGCCGACGACCTGCTGGAACCACAAACAGGGAGTCCGTCTTACGAAAACCTTGAGTGATAGATAAAACTTCAAGGCCCGCACTAAATCCAATGTGTGTAAATCTCGCTCTTTCGCATTCTTCGGATCCGGACACAGTGAAGGCAACACAATATCCTGGTTAACATGAAATTGTGACACCACTTTAGGCAAAAAATCACCCCGAGTGCGAAGCTCTACACGATCCGGAAAAAACTCCAGAAAAGGAGGCGAACAAGAAAGAGCTGCCAACTCAGAAACTCTCCTCAAGGAAGTGACTGCAACAAGGAAAGCCACCTTCCAAGAAAGTAAAGAAAGGCTAGCAGAAACCATAGGCTCAAAAGGTTTATGCTGAAGAGCCTCCAAAACAAGGTTGAGCCGCCAAAGAGACACGGGTGCCTTCCGCGGCGGAAACTTACGAGATATACCTCGGAAAAAGGAGAGCACGTCTCTATTTGAAGCAATGGTTCTCCGAACAATAAGGACAGAGCAGAAATCTGACCTTTCAGAGTGCTGACTGCCAAACCCTTGTCTAGCCCATGCTGCAGAAAAGCCAACAGGTTGGGAATGGAAAATTTTCTCGGGTTCCGAGAGGACCCCAAACACCACGAAAAGAAGGTTTCCCAAATTTTGTGGTAAATCCTAGTAGTAGCCGGACATCTTGCGGCACGAAGGGTAGCAATGACCTCGGCTGAGAAACCTCTACGGGTCAAGATTTCGGTCTCAAGAGCCACGCCGTCAAACGCAGGGACATCAAGTCCGGATGACAAACGGGCCCCTGAGTCAACAAGTCCGGTTGAAGAGGGAGTGGAAAAGGAGTGCCGCCAACAGCGACATTATTGTCGAGAACCACACCTTCTTGGCCAGTCTGGAGCTATCAAAATAGCTGGAATTCTCTCTAGTCTGATCCGACGCAGTACTAGAGGAAGTAAGGATATCGCGGGAATACATAGATCAGCTCGAACTGATCCCACTGAGCCACTAGAGCATCCACCGCCAACGCCTTCGGGTCCTTGTACCTGGACATGAACGTTGGTAACTTGGCATTGGACCTGGATGCCATCAAATCCACTTGGGGGGTTCCCCAGCGAGAGCACAGTAGTGCAAAAAACTTCCGGGTGGAGGCTCCATTCCCCGGGATCCATCCTTCTGCGACTGAGAAAGTCCGCTGTAATATTCTGAACCCCTGGAATGTGAATCGCCGAAATGGCTGGTACACTGGCCTCTGCCCAAATCAGAATTCGGGACACCTCTACCATGAGTCTGGAACTCCTTGTCCCACCTTGGTGATTGATATACGCGACAGCCGTCGCATTGTCTGTCTGCACTCGGACTGGCAGACCGCTCAAAGGGACCGTCCAATGTTGGAGGCAAAGGAAAATCGCCCTCAATTCCAGGATGTTGATCGGAAGAAAAGACTCTTCCGATGACCATACCCCCTGAATCCAGAGATTGTTCCAAACACCCCCCAGCCCGTCAGGCTGGCATCGGTGGTTATGACTGACCACTTCGGAGGGAGGAAAGACTTCCCCAGGGAGAATGCCCCTGGACGTAACCACCATTCTAGAGAATCCCGCACCGCGCGAGAAATGGTGACACTGCAATCCAGCGATTGCGACTGGTTCCATCGACTCAAGATGAACCTTTGGAGAGTCCTGGAATGGAACTGGGCAAAAGGAATTGCCTCCATGGACGCCACCATCAGTCCCAGAAGACGCATACACTTCCGTAGGGACATTGCCGTTGAGGATTTCATAATCTGTACATGTCGAAGAAGACATGACTGTTTGTCTGGTGGTAGGGAAACTACCGACCGAAACGTGTCGAGATGCATTCCCAAAAAGAGGATTGTCCTCGATGGTTCCAGGGACGACTTCTCCCAATTGACCAGCCAACCGAAGTCCTTCAGAAACTGAAGAGACAAATCCCGAGCCGTCAACGCCTCCTCCTCCGAGGAAGCCACGATCAAAAGATCGTCCAGATAAGGGAGAATCGTAATCCCCTGTCTTCGAAGGATTGCCATGAGGGGCGCCAGAATTTTTGTAAAGACCCTTGGCGCTGAGGCTAAGCCGAACGGCAGAGCCACGAACTGGTAATGATTCTGACCTATGGCAAATCGAAGAAAGCGCTGATGAGCCTTTCCGATGGGAATATGCAAATAGGCGTCGCGAATGTCGATTGACACCAGAAAATCGTTCTGTGACAGAGCTGCCACAACGGAACGAAGCGACTCCATGCGAAATTTCCGGGCATGGACATGCCGGTTTAATCGCTTGAGATCCAGAATCGGGCGAAATTTGTTCTCCTTTTTGGGAACTATAAAAAGGTTGGAATAAAAACCTTTCCCTCGGTCCTCTGACGGAACCGGTATCACTACACCCTTTTGTAGCAGAGATTCGACCTCTCGCTGTAGAGCGACAACAAGCTCGGGTTCCGACGGAACGTGAGATTGACAAAAAACATTTGGGGGTCGAGAAGCAAACTCTATGAAATAGCCTGCCGACACTATCCGCGTTACCCAGGAATCTGGAACGCGAGCCATCCAAGTCTCCTTGAAAAGAAGCAGGCGACCCCCCACTCGAGAATCCTCGAGTGGACCCCTGGCGTCAATCCGACTTTGCGGGCTTCTTGTCAAGTTCCCGCTTGTCCTGGCGGAAACTCTGCTTCCAGGGAGTACGAGTTTTCTGAGAGGATTTCTTTCCTGAGAAGGAAGGACGACCCGATCCCCACGAGGAGTGACTAGATCGTCCTCGGCCCCGAAAGGACCGCCGACCACTATAGACACCAGGCTTACTGGACACCGAGGCCATGGCCCTACGCTGTGGTAATGCTGATTCCTTCGCCTTAGCCTTGGAAATCAGCTCTGTGAGGTCGGATCCAAAAAGATGGCCACCCTTGTAAGGTAAGGCCAACAACCCTTGTTTGGAAACTGCGTCCCCGGCCCACTGTCTGAGCCATAAAGCTCTTCTGACTGTGACCGCTGAAGCTTGCGCTTTGGCCAGCAGAGATGCCGTATCCAGACCGGCATCAAAGATATAACAGGCTGCCGTTTCTAACCATTCACAAGTTTCCCGTATCTCAGATAACGGAGATTCATTTTGCAACTCCGTCTTCAGACGTGCCAACCAGCTTAGAGAAGCTCTAGCAGCACACATGGATCCTAGCACTGCTCGGAATCCATGACCCGCAGCCTCATAGCTTGCTTTTGCCGCCAATTCTGCCTTTCTATCCAAAGGCTCCTGTAAGCTCGCTTTTCCCTTAATAGGGAGTAGTGAGGATTTACTAAGCTGAGATAAAGACACATCCACTTCAGGAGCAGAAGTCCAATTAGCCTTTAACTCAGCAGAGCAAGGATAAAGTGTATCCAAGAAATGCGTTCCATGAAAACGCTTATCTGGACATAGACGTTCCTCCTCTATTACACTATTAAGCTCATCCAGAGCTGGCAATGTTGTACGCGAAGCACGGGACTCCTGGAACATGCGTGCTGATTTACCAGGACGACTAGTTACCTCCTCCGGTAACTGTAATATATCTCTCATGGCTTCAATTAATGCCTCCGTACGCTTCGCCATAGAGGAACGCCCCTGCGGCTCGTCCGCATCTGAATCGGATATTTCTCCATCCGAATTTAAAGGGGAACTCTGCCCAATATCAGATACATCTGACTCGCTCCGTGTAGAGGCCGGTAACGGCCTGCGTCGCTTCCTCTGAGAGGAATTAGCAGACACATATTGACCTAAAAGGTCAGACAAGTTGTTGATCGATCGAGCGATATCGTCCAATTTTCCACCGCTGTCGACCGCAGCGCTAGACGCTGTGGAGGTCTGCGTATCTGATTGCCGTAATGGCACTGGGACATGGTCCGCGGCATCTGAACTCTGTTCAGACATGTCTCACCTGTATGAGCAGGTCAAAGCGGTAATACCAGCAAAAACTATGCGTTTTTTTTTTTTTTTTTTTTAAACGCTGAAGGGTTAACGCTCCACCAAGCAGGGTTACCCCAGCGGTTATTCAGTCAAAAAATTTAGCTGGTAGAAATAACCCTCAGAGGGGTTAATATTGCAAACTCACCACAATATATATATTTGTGAGCCCCAGCCAATTTTTATGTCTCTAATGAGACTGCAGCTGCAGGATAGCGATCGCTGCGCTGCGGGGTGAGGAATCAGCACTCACCCAGCTGGCCGTGGTGTCTTATGAGGAGAGGAGCGGTCTGAGGAGCCCAGGAGCCTGTGTAATGGCCGCCACAGTGGGGGAGTCGCAGGAGAAACGCCAGAGCGCGCGTCTTCCTGCTCAGAAGACCGGGAATCGTTAGGCCACGCCCCCCGCCAGCTCGAATATTGAGCGCGAACTCCCCCGCTCCTGCTCCCTCTCTGTCCTGCAGCTATCTGCCTGCGGACAAAAAATCACCACATCTACATGTAACAGCGCTGTCACCGCAGCGCTGAAGCATACTGACATACATGTAGTGTTCACGCAGCGCTGAAGCATACTGACATACATGTAGTAGCGCTGTCACCGCAGCGCTGAAGCATACTGATACTTTATACCAAGTGAAGATATGCTGCAGTCGTTCACCGCAGCGCTGAAGCATACTGACATACATGTAATAGCGCTGTCATCAGACGCTAAAGCACTCACACATAATTATAATCAAAAATTTGTGTGGAGTACTCACCAGCCAAGGCGCCACAGGGACCCTCAGGGGTTTCTGGCGCTGTGCCCATGCTTCCCCCCAGGGCGGGAAGCGCAGTGACCGCACGTGTGGTTTGCGTCCCGCCAGGAAAGCTCTCCTCATCCCCCAGGGCCGGCAAGGATTCTGCAGGGACTTTGAGTAAATACAGATCCGCCAAGGGAGAGGTTGGGGTACAGCAGCGCTGGTACCCCTGAGACCTCTAGACCAACTAGTGATCCAAGTCTCCTGTCCGAATATAAAATAATAAACTCTTCTGAGGAGCTGCATTAGCAGCGACCATCCTCTGAGACCTCAAATCTTAGACTGGAGCTGAGTAGGAGGAGCCCGAGCTGGAGGGGCCAGCCAGTCAGCACTCTTTTGATCTGAGGTGACATCCTGATCTGGGGCTCCGCCTACCCATCAGTAATGAATACTGTGGCTCTCTTCCTTCCATCTGCAGCTGAAAGACTTTTTTCTTGCTGTGTCTTTTTTTTAAACATTTAATAACTTTGGGATTAATAATGGATCGGTGTCTTATTGACGCCTCTCCATTATTAACCGGGCTTATTGTCACCGTGCAATCAACGGTGACATTAACCCCTTATTACCCCGCTTGCCACCGCTACAGGGCAAGTGGGAAGAGCCGGGTAAAGTGCCACAATTGGCACATCTTTTGATGCGCCAAATGTGGGGCTGCTGTAGCCTGGTATTATCAGGCTGTTGAGGGCCAAAATCCATGGGCCTTGACAGTCTTTTAATACCAGGCCGCAGCAGTCTGCATTTTACTTGGCTGGTTAACAAAAATAGGGGGGATCCCCACGCCGTTTTTTTTTTCGAGGGGATTCCCTATTTTTGTTAACCAGCCAAGCTAAGCAGACTGCTGTGGCCTGGTATTATCAGGCTTGCAAGGTCCATGGATATTGGATCCTTACCAGCCTGAAAAACCAGGCCTCAGCGGTCTGCTTCATCTGGCTGGTTAACAAAAATATGGGGGACACCACGCTAATTTTTTTCGAGGGGATCCCCTATTTTTGTTAATCAGCCAAGATATGCAGACTGCTGTGGCCTGGTATTATCAGGCTGGCAAGGTCCATGGATCTTGGCTCCTTAACAGCCTGAAAATCCAGGCCTCAGCGGTCTGCTTCATCTGGCTGGTTAACAAAAATAGGGGGGACCCCACGCCATTTTTTTTTCGAAGGGAACCCCTATTTTTGTTAATCAGTTCCCTCTGACGTCACTGATGGTGTCCCTGGCTGACCTGAAGTGAAAGTGGAAAGCAATCAATTAAGCTTTCCACTTCCTCTCCTGTCAGCCAGGAGAGGAACTCATTCATTTGGGGGTTTACTGTGAGGCTGCAGCATTAGCTGCGGTCCCTGCAGTAAACATTAACCCTTTCTGATGGATTACAGCGTGGGACCTGACTGTGCATCGGATTGGTAAGAATAATTTTGCTTTATTATTTTATTTTTATTACAGGAAATGGTTTTAGCAGGTAAATAAAATATGGTCAAAAACTGTGTGATTATTTCATTAAACTTCTTTTTATTAAAGTGTGTGTGTTTGATTTTTCTTTCATACAATAGGATTAATAATTGATAGTTGTCTAATTGACAGCTCTCAATTATTAACCTGGCTTAAAGTGACCTTTCAATTGCAAGGTCATTTTAACCCCTTATTAACCCATTCGCCACCGCTACAGGGCAATGGGAATAGACGGGCAAAGTGCCAGAAAGGGCAAATCTAATTAGAGATTTGCCCTTTCTGGGGTGTCTGGGGGCAGATGTTAGTAGGGGGGGGGGGCAAAAATAATGGTCCCTCTCTGGGCTATTATTATCTGCCCCCACTCACTGGCTTTGTCTGTCTGGTTGCGAAAATAGGGCGGGAGCCCACGCATTTTTTTTCAGCAATTTTACACCTCATATATATATATACATGTCATTGAGTTTGTGACACACACATATATATATATATATATATATATATATATATATATATTTTAGTTCATACACTTCTACATAGTATAATAGCCGCTAATTCAATTGCCGGCTTTTGTGAAAATGCAGAACCCGACATGAAATGACACTTGGTGTACATAGGGTTAACCATGTCTTTTCATGTCCTTTGCTATCTGATTTGCACAAACAATTAAATCAGTCTATGTGTGCAAAATTTCACACCTGTAGGGGTTAATTAAAGGTGTAAATTCGTAGCAAAAAAGTCCGTTTTTTTTACAACGAATTTACACCTTTAATTAACCCCTACAGGTGTGAAATTTTGCAAACATAGACTGATTTAATTGTTTGTGCAAATCAGATAGCAAACGACATGAAAAGACATGGTTAACCCTATGTACACCAAGTGTCATTTCATGTCGGGTGCTTCTGTCTTTTCACTGAAGCCGGCTTTACCCGGCAATTGAATCAGAGGATATTTTACTATGTAGAAGTGTATAAACTATACATATATGTATATATATATGTCACAATGACATGTATATATATATATATGTATTCTATGTGTGTATATTTAGTGTTTACAAGGAAAGAATGGGTTTTTTTTAGTTCCGATATTTTGTTCCCATAGACTTACATTGGATTTCCGGTATCGGTATCGGGTATCGCCGATATTTTAATGGTATCGGCGATACCATTCCGATTCCGATACTTAGGGATATCGGAAAGTATCGCTCAACTCTACTCAGCACACGTTATAGGACATGTATAACATGCCCTGCCAGGACCTCAGCACACGTTATAGGACATGTACAGCCCTGCCAGGACCTCAGCACACGTTATAGGACATGTACAGCCCTGCCAGGACATCAGCACACGTTATAGGACATGTACAGCCCTGCCAGGACCTCAGCACACGTTATAGGACATGTACAGCCCTGCCAGGACCTTAGCACACGTTATAGGACACGTACAGCCCTGCCAGGATCTCAGCTCAGGTTATAGGACATGTACAGCCCTGCCAGGACCTCAGCACACTGCTGTTACCACTGACAAACCCTGGAAATAACACCGCTACCTCCTGTAACCTTTTATAGCCCTCCTACAAGTGGCAGTTCCTGCTACACCGGTGTTGTCTATTACACCATAATCTCCAACAACACCGCTGCCGCCTAAAACACCGCCACCTAATACCGTGTATACAGGTAATCTCTCCAATATTACTACATTATTGCACAGGTCATCATTCCCTGGTCCACCACTGCCCTCTCCAATAATACTGGGACTCTACTCCGGACCACCTCATTTCCTTTTTGCTCCTGGATGTATGTATTGAGGCGGACAGGTCCCATCTCTGTACACACTTATTAGGCAGTGACCCCGCCGTCCCAGTGATGATCCCCCTCCTCTGATCTCAGTGATGTGACCTCTCCCACCTGCAGTTCTCATGTCCCCGGTGATGATCCCCCTCTTCTGATCTCAGTGATGTGACCTCTCCCACCTGCAGTCCTCATGTCCCCGGTGATGATCCCCCTCCTCTGATCTCAGTGATGTGACCTCTCCCACCTGCAGTCCTCATGTCCCCGGTGATGATCCCCCTCCTCTGATGTCAGTGATGTGACCTCTCCCACCTGCAGTTCTCATGTCTCCGGTGATGATCCCACTCCTCTGATCTCAGTGATGTGACTTCTCACACCTGCAGTCCTCATGTCCCCGTGATGATCCCCCTCCTCTGATCTCAGTGATGTGACCTCTCCCACCTGCAGTCCTCATGTCCCCGGTGATGATCCCACTCCTCTGATCTCAGTGATGTGACCTCTCCCACCTGCAGTTCTCATGTCCCCGGTGATGATCCCACTCCTCTGATCTCAGTGATGTGACCTCTCCCATCTGCAGTCCTCATGTCCCCGGTGATGATCCGACTCCTCTGATCTCAGTGATGTGACCTCTCCCACCTACGGTCCTCATGTCCCCGGTGATGATCCCCCTCCTCTGATCTCAGTGTCGTGACCTCTCCCACCTGCAGTCCTCATGTCCCCAGTGATGATCCCCCTCCTCTGATCTCAAGGATGTGACCTCTCCCACCTGCAGTCCTCATGTCTCCGGTGATGATCCCACTCCTCTGATCTCAGTGATGTGACCTCTCCCACCTGCAGGTCCTCATGTCCCCGGTGATGATCCCCCTCCTCTGATCTCAGTGATCTAACCCCTCCCACCTGTGGTCCTCATGTCCCCGGTGATGATCCCCCTCCTCTGATCTCAGTGATGCGACCTCTCCCACCTGCAGTCCTCATGTCCCCGGTGATGATCCCCCTCCTCTGATCTCAGTGATGTGACCTCTCCCACCTGCGAGTCCTCATGTCCCCGGTGATGATCCCCCTCCTCTGATCTCAGTGATGAGACCTCTCCCACCTGCAGTCCTCATGTCCCCGGTGATGATCCCCTCCTCTGATCTCAGTGATGTGACCTCTCCCACCTGCCGTCCTCATGTCCCCGGTGATGATCCCTCCTCTGATGTCAGTGATGTGACCTCTCCCACCTGCGGTCCTCATGTCCCCGGTGATGATCCCCCTCCTCTGATCTCAGTGATGTGACCTCTCCCACCTGCAGTCCTCATGTCCCCGGTGATGATCCCCCTCCTCTGATCTCAGTGATGTGACCTCTCCACCTGCGGTCCTCATGTCCCCGGTGATGATCCCACTCCTCTGACCTCAGTGATGTGACCTCTCCAACCTGCGGTCCTCAGTCCCCGGTGATGATCCCCCTCCTCTGATATCAGTGATGTGACCTATCCCACCTGCAGTCCTCATGTCCCCGGTGATGATCCCCCTCCTCTGATCTCAGTGATGTGACCTCTCCCACCTGCAGTCCTCATGTCCCCGGTGATGATCCCCCTCCTCTGATCTCAGTGATGTGACCTCTCACACCTGTGTCCTCATGACCCCGGTGATGATCCCCCTCCTCTGATGTCAGTGATGTGACCTCTCTCACCTGCAGTCCTCATGTCCCCGGTGATGATCCCCCTCCTCTGATCTCAGTAATGTGACCTCTCCCACCTGCAGTCCTCATGTCCCCGGTGATGATCCCACTCCTCTGATCTCAATGATGTGACCTCTCCCACCTGCAGTCCTCATGTCCCCGGTGATGATCCCCCTCCTCTGATGTCAGTGATGTGACCTCTCCCACCTGCAGTCCTCATGTCCCCGGTGATGATCCCCCTCCTCTGATGTCAGTGATGTGACCTCTCCCACCTGCAGTCCTCATGTCCCCGGTGATGATCCCCCTCCTCTGATTTTAGTGATGTGACCTCTCCCAACTGCAGTCCTCATGTCCCCGGTGATGATCCCCCTCCTCTGATGTCAGTGATGTGACCTCTCCCACCTGCAGTCCTCATGTCCCCGGTGATGATCCCCCTCCTCTGATGTCAGTGATGTGACCTCTCCCACCTGCAGTCCTCATGACCCCGGTGATGATCCCCCTCCTCTGATGTCAGTGATGTGACCTCTCTCACCTGCAGTCCTCATGTCCCCGGTGATGATCCCCCTCCTCTGATCTCAGTAATGTGACCTCTCCCACCTGCAGTCCTCATGTCCCCGGCTATGATCCCCCTCCTCTGAGCTCAGTGATGTGACCTCTCACACCTGCGGTCCTCATGTCCCCGCCATCCCGGTGATGATCCCCCTCCTCTGATGTCAGTGATGTGACCTCTCCCACCTGCGGTCCTCATGTCCCCGGTGATGATCCCCCTCCTCTGATCTCAGTGATGTGACCTCTCACACCTGCGGTCCATCCCGGTGATGATCCCCCTCCTCTGATCTCAGTGATGTGACCTCTCACACCTGCGGTCCTTATGTCCCCGCCATCCCGGTGATGATCCCCCTCCTCTGATGTCAGTGATGTGACCTCTCCCACCTGCAGTCCTCATGTCCCCGGTGATGATCCCCCTCCTCTGATCTCAGTGATGTGACCTCTCCCACCTGCGGTCCTCATGTCCCCGGTGATGATCCCGCTCCTCTGATGTCAGTGATGTGACCTCTCCCACCTGCAGTTCTCATGTCTCCGGTGATGATCCCCTCCTCTGATCTCAGTGATGTGACCTCTCCCACCTGCAGTCCTCATGTCCCCGGTGATGATTCCCCTCCTTTGATTTCAGTGATGTGACCTCTCCCACCTGCAGTCCTCATGTCCCCGGTGATGATCCCCCTCCTCTGATTTCAGTGATGTGACCTCTCCCACCTGCAGTCCTCATGTCCCCGGTGATGATCCCACTCCTCTGATCTCAGTGATGTGACCTCTCACACCTGCAGTCCTCATGTCCCCGGTGATGATCCCCCTCCTCTGATGTCAGTGATGTGACCTCTCCCACCTGCGATCCTCATGTCCCCGGTGATGATCCCCCTCCTCTGATCTCAGTGATGTGACCTCTCCCTCCTGCGGTCCTCATGTCCCCGGTGATGATCCCCCTCCTCTGATCTCAGTGATGTGACCTCTCCCTCCTGCAGTCCTCATGTCCCCGGTGATGATCCCCCTCCTCTGATCTCAGTGATGTGACCTCATGTTCCCACCGTCCCCGCTGATGATCCCCCTCCTCTGATCTCAGTGATGTGACCTCTCCCACCTGCGGTCCTCATGTCCCCGGTGATGATCCCCCTCTTCTAATCTCAGTGATGTGACCTCTCCCACCTGCGGTCCTCATGTCCCCGGTGATGATCCCATTCCTCTAATGTCAGTGATGTGACCTCTCCCACCTGCAGTCCTCATGTCCCCGGTGATGATCCCCCTCCTCTGATCTCAGTAATGTGACCTCTCCCACCTGCGGTCCTCATGTCCCCGGTGATGATCCCCCTCTTCTGATCTCAGTGATGTGACCTCTCCCACCTGCGGTCCTCATGTCTCCGGTGATGATCCCCCTCCTCTGATATCAGTGATGTGACCTCTCCCTCCTGCAGTCCTCATGTCCCCGGTGATGATCCCCCTCCTCTGATATCAGTGATGTGACCTCTCCCTCCTGCGGTCCTCATGTCTCCGGTGATGATCCCCCTCCTCTGATCTCAGTGATGTGACCTCTCCCTCCTGCGGTCCTCATGTCTCCGGTGATGATCCCCCTCCTCTGATCTCAGTGATGTGACCTCTCCCTCCTGCGGTCCTCATGTCCGGTGATGATCCCCCTCCTCTGATCTCAGTGATATGACCTCTCCCTCCTGCGGTCCTCATGTCTCCGGTGATGATCCCCCTCCCCTGATCTCAGTGATGTGACCTCTCCCACCTGCAGTCCTCATGTCCCGGTGATGATCCCTCTCCTCTGATGTCAGTGATGTGACCTCTCCCTCCTGCGGTCCTCATGTCCCCGGTGATGATCCCCCTCCTCTGATCTCAGTGATGTGACCTCTCCCTCCTGCGGTCCTCATGTCCCCGGTGATGATCCCTCTCCTCTGATGTCAGTGATGTGACCTCTCCCACCTGCAGTCCTCATGTCCCCGGTGATGATCCCCCTCCTCTGATCTCAGTGATGTGACCTCTCCCTCCTGCGGTCCTCATGTCCCCGGTGATGATCCCTCTCCTCTGATGTCAGTGATGTGACCTCTCCCACCTGCAGTTCTCATGTCTCCGGTGATGATCCCCCTCCTCTGATATCAGTGATGTGACCTCTCCCTCCTGCAGTCCTCATGTCCCCGGTGATGATCCCCCTCCTCTGATATCAGTGATGTGACCTCTCCCTCCTGCGGTCCTCATGTCTCCGGTGATGATCCCCCTCCCCTGATCTCAGTGATGTGACCTCTCCCACCTGCAGTCCTCATGTCCCCGGTGATGATCCCTCTCCTCTGATGTCAGTGATGTGACCTCTCCCTCCTGCGGTCCTCATGTCCCCGGTGATGATCCCCCTCCTCTGATCTCAGTGATGTGACCTCTCCCTCCTGCGGTCCTCATGTCCCCGGTGATGATCCCTCTCCTCTGATGTCAGTGATGTGACCTCTCCCACCTGCAGTCCTCATGTCCCCGGTGATGATCCCCCTCCTCTGATCTCAGTGATGTGACCTCTCCCTCCTGCGGTCCTCATGTCCCCGGTGATGATCCCTCTCCTCTGATGTCAGTGATGTGACCTCTCCCACCTGCAGTTCTCATGTCTCCGGTGATGATCCCCCTCCTCTGATATCAGTGATGTGACCTCTCCCTCCTGCAGTCCTCATGTCCCCGGTGATGATCCCCCTCCTCTGATATCAGTGATGTGACCTCTCCCTCCTGCGGTCCTCATGTCTCCGGTGATGATCCCCCTCCTCTGATCTCAGTGATGTGACCTCTCCCACCTGCAGTCTCATGTCTCCGGTGATGATCCCTCTCCTCTGATCTCAGTGATGTGACCTCTCCCTCCTGCGGTCCTCATGTCTCCGGTGATGATCCCCCTCCTCTGATCTCAGTGATGTGACCTCTCCCTCCTGCGGTCCTCATGTCTCCGGTGATGATCCCCCTCCTCTGATCTCAGTGATGTGACCTCTCCCACCTGCGGTCCTCATGTCCCCGTCATTCCCATCCACCAGTCTTTTCCTGCTCCTTCCTTATTGTGATAAGGCATAAAGACGAGGACGGGAGAATATGTAAACTACATTCCGGCTAAATACTCGTCGATGAGATTCCTTTGATCATTGCATCGACCGTACGGCGTCAGATTCGGGCTGAAGCAGCAGATGCACAATGCGCCGGTCGGTTTCAGAAGTGGCGAGGACGCAGTTTCACGTCGTATGATTAGAAGGAATCCGCTCGTCGCTCCCGAGTAGCATTAAAGCCGCTTTGTACAACGTTCGGTCCGTGCTCTGATCTCACATTAAAGCCAGCAGCTTGTCACAGTATCACGGTGCCGTGCGAGCAACGGAGGCTCCAGAGCCGCCCGAAGAGCTCCAGAAACGCGGACCAGAAGCTAACACACTCCATATATATACAATATTAATCTGTAAACTCAGGGCTACAAGAAGAAGGGCACGAATGCAACAAAACATGCGAAGGAAGCTTCAGACACAGTCGTAAAGTGCTTCCTTACACGAGATGGTAAATACGGCACAAACTCTGCCCAATTTATTTCTGGTGTCTGTGGAAACTCTGAATGTGGGAGGTTTTAAGTGAAGTAAAATCTCATGATAATGAATGCAAAAATAGCGTGAAAATGAGTGACTTCTCTGCAAGTGCTAGATTTAAAATGTGCAGTGTAGCTGTGTATCCAGCTCTGGGGTGAAATAAAACACTTTTACAAAAAAGCAGCAGCAACGAATGGATTATTGAGCAGCACTGAGCAGTGTGGCTGTGAATCTAAGGTGAGATAAAACACTTACTATAAAGAAACAGCAGCAGCATGACCAAAATTACACAGCAGTATCGCTGAATAGTGTAGCTGTGAATGGAGGACATTTTTCAGCAGTAATGAGCAGTGTGGCTGTGAATATGGGATGAGATAAAACACTAGAAAAATAAATCAGCAGCATGTAGGCTAGAACTTAGCAGTACTGAGCAATGTAGCAGTGATTCCAGGCCTGATGTTTAAGAATACAAGAAAGCAGCAGCAACATAAAGGACGTTAAACAGCAGTACTAAGCTACTAAGCAGTGTGGTTGTGAATCCAGCTCTATCACCTGCCTCATTGCATGTTTCATTCTGATCCTCATTTCAGGGCTTTTTAATTATTTGTTATCTACATGAATAAAAAATCATTTATACAATAAGATTTAAAAAAAAAATGTTCAATTATTTTGTGTTCCAGTCTTCTGCAGCCTCTATGTATCACAGTATAAAAAAATCAGAATAGAAGATAGTTCAGGAGAAGAGAGGCAAGAGTCACAGGCCAGAGAATGAGCTCACATCGGATCACTGGCAGCTCATTCTGATAAATAGAGGATGCAGAACAGAGATAAGGGTTACAGATCAGAGGACGAACTCACTGCAATATTTTAGTCTGTAATCTGTTGGGGATACTAAAAAGCTATCAATGGATTCATCGTAGCTGCAGCAGCGCTTAGGAATTTTTGGGAAATATCATTGAACAGGGCAAGGGGACCACCTCAGTCTCACAATGGACGCCTCCTTAAGACTATACCGTCACCCTGCAAGGAGTCCGAGACGAGGCTGTGGTACAGAGGGATACAGAATTAGCCGCTTTGGCGCCACCTGCACCGTCGCCTCCGACCCGAACCTCCGGGGTTCTGCATTTTAGTCCAGTTAGGGCTAATCATTGTACAAATGACTGATTTGTTGCCGACACCTCGACTTATTCTCCACAGACTTCAGAGGGCGGCACGGTCCTACTCCTGACGCCAAGCAGAAGTCCCAACAGACGCCAGAGACTTCCGCCATCTACTCCAACTCACAGATGCAGCGGGCGGGACTGTCTCTCTCCAAACACGACAGCACAATGGCACCCGGGGCCGACCTGCAGACGACCAGATGCAGCAATGAACCCCAAGTGTCATAGGTCTGGGGAGTCCATGACGTTTCGGGGTTCACGACCTGCAGACGACCAGATGCAGCAATGAACCCCAAGTGTCATAGGTCTGGGGAGTCCATGACGTTTCCGGGTTCACGACCTGCACATGACCAGATGCAGCAATGAACCCCAAGTGTCATAGGTCTGGGGAGTCCATGACGTTTCCGGGTTCACGACCTGCAGATGACCAGATGCAGCAATGAACCCCAAGTGTCATAGGTCTGGGGAGTCCATGACGTTTCCGGGTTCACGACCTGCAGACGACCAGATGCAGCAATGAACCCCAAGTGTCATAGGTCTGGGAAGTCCATGACGTTTCCGGGTTCACGACCTGCACATGACCAGATGCAGCAATGAACCCCAAGTGTCATAGGTCTGGGGAGTCCATGACGTTTCCGGGTTCACGACCTGCACATGACCAGATGCAGCAATGAACCCCAAGTGTCATAGGTCTGGGGAGTCCATGACGTTTCGGGGTTCACGACCTGCACATGACCAGATGCAGCAATGAACCCCAAGTGTCATAGGTCTGGGGAGTCCATGACGTTTCCGGGTTCACGACCTGCACATGACCAGATGCAGCAATGAACCCCAAGTGTCATAGGTCTGGGGAGTCCATGACGTTTCGGGGTTCACGACCTGCACATGACCAGATGCAGCAATGAACCCCAAGTGTCATAGGTCTGGGGAGTCCATGACGTTTCCGGGTTCACGACCTGCACATGACCAGATGCAGCAATGAACCCCAAGTGTCATAGGTCTGGGGAGTCCATGACGTTTCCGGGTTCACGACCTGCAGACGACCAGATGCAGCAATGAACCCCAAGTGTCATAGGTCTGGGGAGTCCATGACGTTTCCGGGTTCACGACCTGCACATGACCAGATGCAGCAATGAACCCCAAGTGTCATAGGTCTGGGGAGTCCATGACGTTTCGGGGTTCACGACCTGCACATGACCAGATGCAGCAATGAACCCCAAGTGTCATAGGTCTGGGGAGTCCATGACGTTTCCGGGTTCACGACCTGCACATGACCAGATGCAGCAATGAACCCCAAGTGTCATAGGTCTGGGGAGTCCATGACGTTTCCGGGTTCACGACCTGCACATGACCAGATGCAGCAATGAACCCCAAGTGTCATAGGTCTGGGGAGTCCATGACGTTTCTGGGTTCACGACCTGCAGACGACCAGATGCAGCAATGAACCCCAAGTGTCATAGGTCTGGGGAGTCCATGACGTTTCCGGGTTCACGACCTGCAGACGACCAGATGCAGCAATGAACCCCAAGTGTCATAGGTCTGGGGAGTCCATGACGTTTCCGGGTTCACGACCTGCACATGACCAGATGCAGCAATGAACCCCAAGTGTCATAGGTCTGGGGAGTCCATGACGTTTCGGGGTTCACGACCTGCACATGACCAGATGCAGCAATGAACCCCAAGTGTCATAGGTCTGGGGAGTCCATGACGTTTCCGGGTTCACGACCTGCAGACGACCAGATGCAGCAATGAACCCCAAGTGTCATAGGTCTGGGGAGTCCATGACGTTTCCGGGTTCACGACCTGCACATGACCAGATGCAGCAATGAACCCCAAGTGTCATAGGTCTGGGGAGTCCATGACGTTTCCGGGTTCACGACCTGCACATGACCGGATGCAGCAATGAACCCCAAGTGTCATAGGTCTGGGGAGTCCATGACGTTTCCGGGTTCACGACCTGCACATGACCAGATGCAGCAATGAACCCCAAGTGTCATAGGTCTGGGGAGTCCATGACGTTTCCGGGTTCACGACCTGCACATGACCAGATGCAGCAATGAACCCCAAGTGTCATAGGTCTGGGGAGTCCATGACGTTTCCGGGTTCACGACCTGCACATGACCAGATGCAGCAATGAACCCCAAGTGTCATAGGTCTGGGGAGTCCATGACGTTTCCGGGTTCACGACCTGCACATGACCAGATGCAGCAATAACCCCAAGTGTCATAGGTCTGGGGAGTCCATGACGTTTCGGGTTCACGACCTGCACATGACCAGATGCAGCAATGAACCCCAAGTGTCATAGGTCTGGGGAGTCCATGACGTTTCGGGGTTCACGACCTGTACATGACCAGATGCAGCAATGAACCCCAAGTGTCATAGGTCTGGGGAGTCCATGACGTTTCCGGGTTCACGACCTGCACATGACCAGATGCAGCAATGAACCCCAAGTGTCATAGGTCTGGGGAGTCCATGACGTTTCCGGGTTCACGACCTGCACATGACCAGATGCAGCAATGAACCCCAAGTGTCATAGGTCTGGGGAGTCCATGACGTTTCGGGGTTCACAGCATTTTCTTACACTATCTTTCCTCCCGAGCCCGGAGCGCAACTCAACACCAATCACCGCTCGCCGGGCGCAGGGTGTCGTCCTCTCACTAAACTTTAATGTAGAACTTTGTGTTTTTGCCGTTTTAGTCCGTATAAAGCGAGAAGTGAAGGTCTGCGGGGAGCGACATGTTTAACCGTCGAACGAATTTATTCTGCGCAGGCTTCACCCCAGCCAAGATTCTGCCAGTTATCTCCATGAATATTCAGAAATTCACATTAGGCAGAAGGGCCAAGTGCTGCGGAGCGATCTCTAATCCTTCACAATATATTCAGAACCAGCGCAGATCTGCGGGGAATTGATGAGCGGATGAAGCAACTTCACTTACAAATAAACCGCCCATCGGAAGAGGCATATACTGCTGTGTGGGAACCCAGAGCCCAGAACGCGCCTGCCTCCATATTTACTGCATGTACAGTAATAGGAGAGGCCGTCACTCACCACCCATGTTACTAAAGTTACTGGGCAGAGATGAGTAATAGGAGAGTCCGTCACTCACCACCCATGTTACTAAAGTTACTGGGCAGAGATGAGTAATAGGAGAGTCCGTCACTCACCACCCATGTTAATAAAGTTACTGGGCAGAGATGAGTAATAGGAGAGGCCGTCACTCACCACCCATATTACTAAAGTTACTGGGCAGAGATGATGAGTAATACAAGAGGCCGTCACTCACCACCCATGTTACTAAAGTTACTGGGCAGAGATAATGAGTAATAGGAGAGGCCGTCACTCACCACCCATATTACTAAAGTTACTGGGCAGAGATAATGAGTAATAGGAGAGGCCGTCACTCACCATCCATGTTACTAAAGTTACTGGGCAGAGATAATGAGTAATAGGAGAGGCCGTCACTCACCACCCAAGTTACTGGGCATAGATAATGAGTAATAGGAGAGGCCGTCACTCACCACCCATGTTACTAAAGTTACTGGGCAGAGATAATGAGTAATAGGAGAGGCCGTCACTCCCCACCCATGTTACTAAAGTTACTGGGCAGAGATAATGGGTAATAGGAGAGGCCGTCACTCACCACCCATGTTACTAAAGTTACTGGGCAAAGATAATGAGTAATAGGAGAGGCTGTCACTCACCACCCATGTTACTAAAGTTACTGGGCAGAGATAATGAGTAATACAAGAGGCCGTCACTCACCACCCATATTACTAAAGTTACCGGGCAGAGACACTGAGTAATAGGAGAGGCGGTCACTGCCCCACCCATGTTACTAAAGTTACTGGGCAGAGATAATGAGTAATAGGAGAGGCTGTCACTCACCACCCATATTACTAAAGTTACCGGGCAGAGACAATGAGTAATACGAGAGGCTGTCACTCACCACCCATGTTACTAAAGTTACCGGGCAGAGATAATGAGTAATAGGAGAGGCAGTCACTGCCCCACCCATATTACTAAAGTTACTGGGCAGAGATAATGAGTAATAGTAGAGGCCGTCACTCCCCACCCATGTTACTAAAGTTACTGGGCAGAGATGAGTAATAGGAGAGTCCGTCACTCACCACCCATGTTACTAAAGTTACTGGGCAGAGATGAGTAATAGGAGAGTCCGTCACTCACCACCCATGTTACTAAAGTTACTGGGCAGAGATGAGTAATAGGAGAGGCCGTCACTCACCACCCATATTACTAAAGTTACTGGGCAGAGATGATGAGTAATACAAGAGGCCGTCACTCACCACCCATGTTACTAAAGTTACTGGGCAGAGATAATGAGTAATAGGAGAGGCCGTCACTCACCACCCATATTACTAAAGTTACTGGGCAGAGATAATGAGTAATAGGAGAGGCCGTCACTCACCATCCATGTTACTAAAGTTACTGGGCAGAGATAATGAGTAATAGGAGAGGCCGTCACTCACCACCCATGTTACTAAAGTTACTGGGCATAGATAATGAGTAATAGGAGAGGCCGTCACTCACCACCCATGTTACTAAAGTTACTGGGCAGAGATAATGAGTAATAGGAGAGGCCGTCACTCCCCACCCATGTTACTAAAGTTACTGGGCAGAGATAATGGGTAATAGGAGAGGCCGTCACTCACCACCCATGTTACTAAAGTTACTGGGCAAAGATAATGAGTAATAGGAGAGGCTGTCACTCACCACCCATGTTACTAAAGTTACTGGGCAGAGATAATGAGTAATACAAGAGGCCGTCACTCACCACCCATATTACTAAAGTTACCGGGCAGAGACACTGAGTAATAGGAGAGGCGGTCACTGCCCCACCCATGTGACTAAAGTTACTGGGCAGAGATAATGAGTAATAGGAGAGGCTGTCACTCACCACCCATATTACTAAAGTTACCGGGCAGAGACAATGAGTAATACGAGAGGCTGTCACTCACCACCCATGTTACTAAAGTTACGGGCAGAGATAATGAGTAATAGGAGAGGCGGTCACTGCCCCACCCATATTACTAAAGTTACTGGGCAGAGATAATGAGTAATAGTAGAGGCCGTCACTCCCCACCCATGTTACTAAAGTTACTGGGCAGAGATAATGAGTAATAGGAGAGGCTGTCACTCACCACCCATATTACTAAAGTTACTGGGCAGAGATAATGAGTAATAGGAGAGGCTGTCACTCACCACCCATATTACTAAAGTTACTGGGCAGAGATACTGAGTAATAGGAGAGGCGGTCACTGCCCCACCCATATTACTAAAGTTACTGGGCACAGATAATGAGTAATAGGAGAGGCTATCACTGCCCCACCCATATTACTAAAGTTACTGGGCACAGATAATGAGTAATAGGAGAGGCAGTCACTGCCCCACCCATGTTACTAAAGTTACTGGGCAGAGATAATGAGTAATAGAGAGGCCGTACACTGCCCCACCCATATTTTTAAAGTTACTGGGCAGAGATAATGAGTAATAGGAGAGGCAGTCACTGCCCCACCCATGTTACTAAAGTTACTGGGCAGAGATAATGAGTAATAGGAGAGGCAGTCACTGCCCCACCCATGTTACTAAAGTTACTGGGCAGAGATAATGAGTAATAGGAGAGCCGTCACTGCCCCACCCATATTATTAAAGTTACTTAGTAGAGTTTAAAGAGTTATCAAACCCTGGCTCATGTAACGAAATTTAATACTGAGTAAGGTGAAAGGTTAACACAGACCAACCCATGTTACAAAAGTTATTTAGTAAAGATGGAAGAGCAGTCAAAGTCCCTCCTAGGTAATAAGGATAATTATCAGTGATGTGACAGGTTAAGTCACACTTAGGCTATGGTTCCACGGTCCGGAACCATAGCGCTTTGGACGGAGCGGAAATTCCGCTCCGTCTAAGCCCCGCCCCCTTTATGACGCGCGATCTTTCCGGAGGTGTTCAGGACACCTCCGGAACACCTCCGGAAAGAGCGCAGGGCTACATAGCCCTGTGTTAATTCTGTTGCGGCGACGCACCGTCGCCGCAATACGCGAGGACATGCTGCGGTCTAAAAAGACGCGCCGCATGTCCGTTTACGCAGGTTTGCCACCTGCGTATTGTTACGCATAGTGGAGACGGGATTTCTTGAAATCCCCTCCACTATGCTGTAACATCTGGACGCTGCGTGTTTGGCGCTGCGCCAGCGCACAGCGCCAAACACGCAGCGTTTCCTGACCGTGGAAACTCACCCTTATGTTTGTAAAATAACTTTGTAAAACTGGAAGAGTTGTGAGATCCGTGTGCTTTTAACTAGGGTCAATAAAAAATAATGAGAGAGATTGTCATCTGTACCTGTATTACTAAAGGTACTGAGAAAAGATGATGTGTAGTCAAAGCCCTGATGAAATTGATGAATAGAGAACGAGCTGTCGATCTCAACTTCTGATGTCTGTTTAGTAGTTATATAACAAGATATTTCGTCCCACAAAAAAAAACCAGTCATAACTCCACCCATTTTATTAAAGTTACTTAGTATGGGTTAAAGAGTTATCAAGGCTTTCCACATGTAATTAGATTTAATACTAAATTCACAACTCCACCAATATTACTGAAGTTCCACCCTTGCTATTAGTGTCAATAAGTAATGGTATGATGTCACACCCATGTTACTAAAGTTACTTAGTAGAGCTGTAAGAGTTGTCAAAGCCCTGAGCTTTCATTAGGTGAAAAACAAATAGTAACAAGACAGGTAGGTACATTTATGCACATGTTATTTAAGTCACTGAGTGGAGAGTGAAGGTTGTTAAAGCACTGTCCATATAATGCCGGTCACTACTGAGCAACATCAGAGGAGCTCACACCCACTGCACTCAAGTTACTTAGTACAGAGTCAAAAACTTAGTTAATAACAGTGATAGGTGTAGTTATTACAGCCCTGTTATTGTTACTAGAAGCAACAGGTATTCATGTGAGCTTGCTATAGCTCCCCTCAACGTTGTTAGTATTAGTGGGTGGTCCGTAGAGGTGAGGGGTCGGAGGAAGGGGGTAGTCACAACAACATCCATACTAGAAAAAATATAAAAAATCACTACGTCTGACAATCTGGCACTTTTTCAGCATGGATCTATTATTGATAGCGGATAGGATGCGTAAACTGTAATTTACTGCATAAAAATAATGAGAAAAAAATAAATAAAAATACAAGAAAAAAATAACACAAAATAAAATGTGATAAATAATAATTGAATTCTGCATCTTGATCTTGTCGGACTGCGGTCTCCAGAGACATCGCTTTATACAATGAGCTCCATGTCTCCGGGGCGGGCAGGGGGCGTCTATACAATTATGTAACAAGCCAGGAGGTGCTGAAGCAGAACCTTTCCATATGCATCAGGATGGAGCAGAGCCGAGCACCCCCGCACACCCTCGTGTTTACACCGTGGCACTGTCTCTGGCCTGCGTAATGAGACCGCCAATTAATGTCAATTAAAATGATGGCAGCCACAGAGCACCGGAGTCTACAGGGGGATGAGAGCGCCATAAAACCGGGGTAACAGAGCGCCATAAACCCGGGTAACAGAGCGCCCTAAACCGGGGTAACAGAGCGCCCTAAACCCCGGGTAACAGAGCGCCATAAACCCGGGGTAACAGAGCGCCATAAACCCGGGGTAACAGAGCGCCATAAACCCGGGGTAACAGAGCCCCATAAACCCGGGGTAACAGAGCGCCATAAACCCGAGGTAACAGAGCCATAAACCCGGGGTAACAGAGCGCCATAAACCCGGGGTAACAGAGCACCCTCAACCCGGGTAACAGAGCGCCATAAACCCGGGGTAACAGAGCGCCATAAACCCCGGGTAACAGAGTGCCATAAACCCGGGGTAACAGAGCGCCATAAACCCGGGTAACAGAGCGCCATAAACCCGGGGTAACAGAGCGCCATAAACCCGGGGTAACAGAGAGCCCTAAACCCGGGGTAACAGAGTGCCATAAACCCGGGGTAACAGAGCGCCATAAACCTGGGGTATCAGAGCGCCATAAAAACAGGGTAACAGAGCGCCATAAGCCCAGGGTAACAGAGCGCCATAAACCCGGGTAACAGAGCGCCCTAAACCCGGGGTAACAGAGCGCCCTAAACCCGGGGTAACAGAGCACCATAAACCAGGGGTAACAGAGCGCCATAAACCCGGGGTAACAGAGCACCATAAACCCGGAGTAACAGAGCGCCCTAAACCGGGGTAACAGAGTGCCATAAACCCGGGTAACAGAGCGCCATAAACCCGGGGTAACAGGGCGCCATAAACCCGGGGTAACAGAGCGCCATAAACCAGGTGTAACAGAGTGCCATAAACCCCGGGTAACAGAGCGCCATAAACCCGGGGTAACAGAGCGCCATAAACCCGGGGTAACAGAGTCCCATAAACCCGGGGTAACAGAGCGCCATAAACCCGGGGTACCAGAGCGCCATAAACCCGGGGTAACAGAGCGCCATAAACCAGGTGTAACAGAGTGCCATAAACCCCGGGTAACAGAGCGCCATAAACCCGGGGTAACAGAGCGCCATAAACCCGGGGTAACAGAGCGCCATAAACCCGGGGTAACAGAGTCCCATAAACCCGGGGTAACAGAGCGCCATAAACCCGGGGTACCAGAGCGCCATAAACCCGGGTAACGACATGATAACCCCCCGACACTCCGGGGGCAAAGAGCCAGCAAGCTGACACATACATCGAGACTCCAGCCACAAATTACTAGACACTACGTAGATGTAACCGGCAGTCCCATGTAACAACAGTGATACCCGAGTAAGAAGAATGCAGTAATATCTGGGGTGTTACACAGGACTGCAGGAAACATCTACTAAATAATCTGTACTCAGCCATTACCTGCAGTCCTATGTAACACCACAGATAACACAGTGATATAGATGTCACCTGCAGTCCCATGTAACACCACAAAGAACAGTGATAGCTCTGCTACATCCGGTAAGCAGTGAACTCTCCGCTCTGCTACATCCGGTGCCGCCACCCTGCATTCCTTGCGGTGCGGTCTCCGGAGGTTGGGGTCGCTCTCCGCCATTATCTGCAGGGAGCCGGAACGTTCCGCACCGCTGAGCTATAAAGTAGCAGTGTGATATAAATCCCGCTATTTACATTCATTACAATCGCACTTTTATCACCGGGACTCGCGGAGACGGAGCAGCGTTTTATGCGGCCACTTATCCCGGGCAGAAGCTTTCTCTAAGTGTTTGATGTGCGCCGGCCGCTCAGCTACGATAATGGACACGTCCGGCACTAAATCTCCGGCAAAAGGGGATTTTAGAAAAGCCGTAACCGTCCGGGGTGCGGCGGCAGATGTGGGCGGCGGCCTGGAGTCAATGACCAGCGGCCATCATTATAACATTATTACGGTATACAGGGTGTTATAATTACTGGGTATTACTGTCGGGTAGTGATTATATCATTACCATATGGTGCATTAACCCCTTCCTGCGCCTTTCGTACTTTTCTCGTTTCCACGAGCCGTACGAGGGCTGGCGCTCTCCGGGACGAGCCGTCCTTCCACATGACACCGTTCACATTAATGTACTGACAAACGTAAAAAAAATTCAGCGTGCGGTGAAAAAACCCGTTAGTTCCGCCACCGTTTTTTTTGGTGGTAAAAATGCCGTGGAACGCGATCCTCCAGGTCAGCAGATGACGGAGACACAAAACGTGGACTCAAAAAATTAAGAAATTTGTTAAAAAATAACAATAACTATTTGGTTGGACGCCTCTTTGTGACTCTCACTTTTCCACCTGTCGCGGGCGCGGCGGGCCGAGGATTATCCCCTTGCCGTTTTGGGGCACATACGACGCTTGCATCACTTTTTATAGCATTTCCTTGCGGAGTTGCAGCAATTCCCGTCTTTCGCTTTTTGTTTTGTTTTTAATTGAAGCCGTTTGCTGCTTAATATTTTTATCTTATGATTATTTTTTATGTCAATTATTAATGGGGAAAAAAAAAGGATTCAGTTTATATATAAATATATCTATATCTCCTCTTAGAAAATTATTATTATTTATTTAATTTTAAGAGGTTTTTCTTTTACTTTTTTTAATATATTTTTAGTCTTGTTGAACCTGCGATCGTCAAGTCCGGAGGAGAACCAACACTGCAGCCCATCGGCAGCCTGCGATCAATCGCGGGGCACAAGGAACGGCGCGCACCTGACACCGCGCACTTTAAATGCCGCTGGCAGTGATTTAAAGCAGCATGTAATGGGTTAAGGATCAGAGGTTGGAGCGGTGGACACAGGTCCATGCACCCCGACCCACATGATGGACAGGTACCCTGAATGTCAGGAAGTGGTTACCCAACCCCCATCACATTATATCAGACCACACAGCAGGCTTTATACATAGTCTGTGTTGTTATGGTGGGGTGAGATGAGCCTCTTGCAGTCCCGTAACTATCCGCAAACAGCACACGGTGGTGAGATGCTCTGCAGTCCTGTTACTATAGCAGCACACGGTGGTGAGATGCTCTGCAGTCCTGTTACCATAGCAGCAGACGGCAGTGAGATGCTCTGCAGTCCTGTTACTATAGCAGCAGACGGAGGTGAGATGCTCTGCAGTCCTGTTACTATAGCAGCACACGGTGGTGAGATGCTCTGCAGTCCTGTTACTATAGCAGCAGACGGAGGTGAGATGCTCTGCAGTCCTGCTACTATAGCAGCACACGGCGGTGAGATGCTCTGCAGTCCTGTTACTATAGCAGCAGACGGAGGTGAGATGCTCTGCAGTCCTGTTACTATAGCAGCAGACGGCGGTGAGATGCTCTGCAGTCCTGTTACTATAGCAGCAGACGGCGGTGAGATGCTCTGCAGTCCTGTTACTACAGCAGCACACGGTTGTGAGATGCTTTGCAGTCCTGTTACTATAGCAGCAGACAGCAGTGACATGCTCTGCAGTCCTGTTACTATAGCAGCACACGGTGGTGAGATGCTCTGCAGTCCTGTTACTATAGCAGCAGATGGCGGTGAGATGCTCTGCAGTCCTGTTACTATAGCAGCACACGGTGGTGACATGCTCTGCAGTCCTGTTACTATAGCAGCAGACGGAGGTGAGATGCTCTGCAGTCCTGTTACTATAGCAGCACACGGTGGTGAGATGCTCTGCAGTCCTGTTACTATAGCAGCAGACGGAGGTGAGATGCTCTGCAGTCCTGCTACTATAGCAGCACACGGCGGTGAGATGCTCTGCAGTCCTGTTACTATAGCAGCAGACGGAGGTGAGATGCTCTGCAGTCCTGTTACTATAGCAGCAGACGGCGGTGAGATGCTCTGCAGTCCTGTTACTATAGCAGCAGACGGCGGTGAGATGCTCTGCAGTCCTGTTACTACAGCAGCACACGGTTGTGAGATGCTTTGCAGTCCTGTTACTATAGCAGCAGACAGCAGTGACATGCTCTGCAGTCCTGTTACTATAGCAGCACACGGTGGTGAGATGCTCTGCAGTCCTGTTACTATAGCAGCAGATGGCGGTGAGATGCTCTGCAGTCCTGTTACTATAGCAGCACACGGTGGTGACATGCTCTGCAGTCCTGTTACTATAGCAGCACACGGTGTTGAGATGCTCTGCAGTCCTGTTACTATAGCAGCAGACGGCGGTGAGATGCTCTGCAGTCCTGTTACTATAGCAGCAGACAGTGGTGAGATGCTCTGCAGTCCTGTTACTATAGCAGCAGACGGTGGTGAGATGCTCTGCAGTCCTGTTACTACAGCAGCACACGGTGTGAGATGCTCTGCAGTCCTGTTACTATAGCAGCAGACGGGGTGAGATGCTCTGCAGTCCTGTTACTATAGCAGCAGATGGCGGTGAGATGCTCTGCAGTCCTGTTACTATAGCAGCAGACGGCGGTGAACATGCTCTGCAGTCCTGTTACTATAGCAGCACACGGTGGTGAGATGCTCTGCAGTCCTGTTACTATAGCAGCAACGGCGGTGAGATGCTCTGCAGTCCTGTTACTATAGCAGCAGATGGCGTGAGATGCTCTGCAGTCCTGTTACTATAGCAGCACACGGTGGTGACATGCTCTGCAGTCCTGTTACTATAGCAGCACACGGTGTTGAGATGCTCTGCAGTCCTGTTACTATAGCAGCAGACGGCGGTGAGATGCTCTGCAGTCCTGTTACTATAGCAGCAGACAGTGGTGAGATGCTCTGCAGTCCTGTTACTATAGCAGCAGACGGTGGTGAGATGCTCTGCAGTCCTGTTACTAACAGCAGCACACGGTGGTGAGATGCTCTGCAGTCCTGTTACTATAGCAGCAGACGGCGGTGAGATGCTCTGCAGTCCTGTTACTATAGCAGCAACGGCGGTGAGATGCTCTGCAGTCCTGTTACTATAGCAGCAGACGGCGGTGAGATGCTCTGCAGTCCTGTTACTATAGCAGAGATGGCGGTGAGATGCTCTGCAGTCCTGTTACTATAGCAGCAGACGGCGGTACATGCTCTGCAGTCCTGTTACTATAGCAGCAGATGGCGGTGAGATGCTCTGCAGTCCTGTTACTATAGCAGCAGACGGTGGTGAGATGCTCTGCAGTCCTGTTACTATAGCAGCAGACGGGGTGAGATGCTCTGCAGTCCTGTTCCTATAGCAGCAGAGGTGGTGAGATGTCTGCAGTCCTGTTACTATAGCAGCAGACGGCGATGAGATGCTCTGCAGTCCTGTTACTATAGCAGCAGACGGTGGTGAGATGCTCTGCAGTCCTGTTACTATCAGCAGCACACGGTGTGAGATGCTCTGCAGTCCTGTTACTATAGCAGCAGACGGCGGTGAGATGCTCTGCAGTCCTGTTACTATAGCAGCAGACGCGCGGTGAGATGCTCTGCAGTCCTGTTACTATAGCAGCAGACGGCGGTGAGATGCTCTGCAGTCCTGTTACTATAGCAGCAGAGGCGGTGAGATGCTCTGCAGTCCTGTTACTATAGCAGCAGACGGCGGTAACATGCTCTGCAGTCCTGTTACTATAGCAGCAGATGGCGGTGAGATGCTCTGCAGTCCTGTTACTATAGCAGCACACGGTGGTGAGATGCTCTGCAGTCCTGTTACTATAGCAGCAGACGGGGTGAGATGCTCTGCAGTCCTGTTACTATAGCAGCACACGGCGGTGAGATGCTCTGCAGTCCTGTTACTATAGCAGCAGATGGAGGTGAGATGCTCTGCAGTCCTGTTACTATAGCAGCACACGGTGGTGAGATGCTCTGCAGTCCTGTTACTATAGCAGCAGACGGAGGTGAGATGCTCTGCAGTCCTGTACTATAGCAGCAACGGCGGTAAATGCTCTGCAGTCCTGTTACTATAGCAGCAGACGGCGGTGAGATGCTCTGCAGTCCTGTTACTATAGCAGCAGACGGCGGTGAGATGCTCTGCAGTCCTGTTACTACAGCAGCACACGGTTGTGAGATGCTCTGCAGTCCTGTTACTATAGCAGCAACAGCAGTGACATGCTCTGCAGTCCTGTTACTATAGCAGCACACGGGGTGACGATGCTCTGCAGTCCTGTTCCTATAGCAGCACACGTGTTGAGATGCTCTGCAGTCCTGTTACTATAGCAGCAGACGGCGGTGAGATGCTCTGCAGTCCTGTTACTATAGCAGCAGACAGTGGTGAGATGCTCTGCAGTCCTGTTACTATAGCAGCAGACGGTGGTGAGATGCTCTGCAGTCCTGTTACTACAGCAGCACACGGTGTGAGATGCTCTGCAGTCCTGTTACTATAGCAGCAGACGGCGGTGAGATGCTCTGCAGTCCTGTTACTATAGCAGCAGACGGGGTGAGATGCTCTGCAGTCCTGTTACTATAGCAGCAGACGGCGGTGAGATGCTCTGGCAGGATCCTGTTACTATAGCAGCAGATGGCGGTGAGATGCTCTGCAGTCCTGTTACTATAGCAGCAGACGGCGGTAATGCTCTGCAGTCCTGTTACTATAGCAGCAGATGGCGGTGAGATGCTCTGCAGTCCTGTTACTATAGCAGCAGACGGGGTGAGATGCTCTGCAGTCCTGTTACTATAGCAGCAGACGGTGGTGAGATGCTCTGCAGTCCTGTTACTATAGCAGCAGACGGCGGTGAGATGCTCTGCAGTCCTGTTACTATAGCAGCAAGATGCGGTGAGATGCTCATGCAGTACCTGTTACTATAGCAGCAGACGGCGGTGAAATGCTCTGCAGTCCTGTTACTATAGCAGCAGATGGCGGTGAGATGCTCTGCAGTCCTGTTAACTAATAGCAGCGATAAGCGGTGGTGAGATGCTCTGCAGTCCTGTTACTATAGCAGCAGACGGGTGGTGAGAGTGCTACTGCAGTCCTGTTCCTATAGCAGCAGATGGTGGTGAGATGTTCTGCAGTCCTGTTACTATAGCAGCAGACGGCGATGAGATGCTCTGCAGTCCTGTTACTATAGCAGCAGATGGCGGTGAGATGCTCTGCAGTCCTGTTACTATAGCAGCAGACGGGGGTGAGATGCTCTGCAGTCCTGTTACTATAGCAGCAGACGGCGGTGAGATGCTCTGCAGTCCTGTTACTATAGCAGCAGACGGCGGTAACATGCTCTGCAGTCCTTTACTATAGCAGCAGACGGCGGTAACATGCTCTGCAGTCCTGTTACTATAGCAGCAGATGGCGGTGAGATGCTCTGCAGTCCTGTTACTATAGCAGCAGATGGCGGTGAGATGCTCTGCAGTCCTGTTACTATAGCAGCAGACGGCGGTAACATGCTCTGCAGTCCTTTTACTATAGCAGCAGACGGCGGTAACATGCTCTGCAGTCCTGTTACTATAGCAGCAGATGGCGGTGAGATGCTCTGCAGTCCTGTTACTATAGCAGCAGACGGCGGTGAGATGCTCTGCAGTCCTGTTACTATAGCAGCAGACGGCGGTGAGATGCTCTGCAGTCCTGTTACTATAGCAGCAGATGGCGGTGAGATGCTCTGCAGTCCTGTTACTATAGCAGCAGACGGTGGTGAGATGCTCTGCAGTCCTGTTACTATAGCAGCAGACGGCGGTGAGATGCTCTGCAGTCCTGTTACTATAGCAGCAGACGGCGGTGAGATGCTCTGCAGTCCTGTTACTGTAACAGCAGATGGAGCGATGTTCTGCAGAAATTACCTGATGGAGCCGATCATGTACGGCTGCGCCAGCTGCACGACGATGGCGCCGCTCCCCAACTGGTGGCAGGTGTACCCCGAGTCCCAGTCGTAGTTCTTTGTATCGCCGTTCAGCAGAGCGTTGCGGCTGCGGCTCACGCCCTCGATGACGCTGGCACATTCAGAGATGGTGGCGACGTTCTCGCCGGGGACTAGAAGACACAGAAGCAGTAACGCATTATGTAGGACAGGCTCACACCACCATGACAGCGCCCCCTGTGGTCACTGCTACACCTGCATTCTACACTGTAGCAGCTGCTGCTCGTGTCCATGACAACCATTGTCCACATTCCACCCATTATCCAGAGCTCTGCTCCATGACCGCAGTGATGATGACTCCAGCTTTGCTGCACTGTCTACTGGAGTCTGCTGGAGTCAGAAATCCACCCCTGCTTCATCAGATGCTGCAGCTCCTCTTTGCTCCAATGCTTTAGTCTATGGGGCATCCAACCCTTGGATTTATATACCATTAATTCTTACCCATCAGACCTCGCTCCAGAATGAAGCTCTTGTGGGTGAACATGCACTCGAAGGCCACCAGATGGAAGACTTTATTGACGGTGTTGTGGGTGCCCACGATCCGGACGTATCTGAAAGACATGGGGGGGAGACGACATTAGAGAGGGGCCGACAATGGCGCTCGTATTATCCCCGATACCACATTGTGACCTCTATCTCTGCACAAAATCAGTGAGACGGCACGGGAAGGGTTAAACGTCAGTCACCATCACATTTCTGAATGCAGCTTTGGATGTGACTGGAGAAAAGTGAAAACAATAGTTATCAATATTTAGCAGACATCTCCCTGCGCCCCCTGCTTGTACAGTATAGTGTGCGCTGGTGATGTACATGCTGGGAAGTGTCATGTTCACACCTGTTTCCACGTAGGTAAAACTAAGTGCCCCCCATATTACAGGAGCAATCGGGGGGATGAGGGCTGACAACAATCCCGCAGCACAAGAGGAGTAAGGGGTCACCTTGGCCGCCCTATGATGGAAGGCAGCGCATCACTCCGCGCTGCTCCACCTGCGCACGTCTCCTCCAATAAACCCAGGACGACGCTTTCAATTAATCCGAAGGAGAGAAACTGACCGGACGGCGCCTCAGTATGTGGCAGCGGAGAGGAGGGTGACCCCCGGGGACGGAGATCTCAAGGAGGTGGAGATGGAAAGTGACAGGACCAGGCGTCGCTCCGGCTCCCCGCCGCTCACACCGTCACGCCATTCTTCTGTCCACCCCGTCTCTCCCCCAGACCTCCTACCCTATGCTAATCCCCCCGTGGGGCGGAGGGGTCCTGACACGGTGTCCGAGCCCACTCCTGAGCCCCGTGGGCGATTTGGCAGCATTTTCTGTGGAATTATCGTGGCTTTTACAGAACGTCTTGGATTCAGACTAAATAAAGGCTTTATGTAGAGGTTTTTCACCATTGTTGGCTGCTCGGAGTATTGTGGGCTTTATCCCCGTATTTTTCCAATAGTCACCAACATGGGACAACAAAAAAAAAAAAACGACCCCAAACTACGCAGCGTTATGAATGTTATCAATTAAAAATCACCATAAAAAATGGCTGAAATTCAAAATGTCCAAAGAGAAAAGAAACTGGAAAGCAGGGAGCAGCCGGAGCTCGGATCGGCCGTCAGATGGCAGCGATTCCTGAACCGCGGACATATCTCATCTAGTGCGGACCCTCTCCTCCGCTACATACCGCGGTGCCGGAGACCTTGAGCGAGTGACCGGACGGCAGCGAGATGACTGGACAACGCGGGAGGAACATAAACAGCGGAGGAACCGGCTTCATCATCTCCGACCTGTAAGGTAGTGACTGCGCCAAACATGACACCGGCCCGGAGGACCAAATGTGACCCCCAGAATGAACGCTCCTCCTGTCAGAAGGTCTACGAGGCCAATTCTTCATCGTATCTGTTCCTGAGAAAGCTGGGTGACGAGCCGCACGTCTGCTGCAGCAGCATCCACAAGGGGTGTGTATGGGCTGCCCCCACGTCTGCTGGGGGTCTTCACCCCGCGCTCACACTCAGTGATACATTGTTACCACTGATGCAGAAATAAGTCAATTTACCATTCAGGAGTCTGGAAAAGCTGAGCTGCGGAGACGAGCCAGGACTTCTCTTACGGGGCTTAGTCGCAGTCGTGTTATTACGGGGCCGTAATAACGGTTATAACAGCCAGCACCGCACTTTCCCGGACTCTCGATTGTCCGGTGTCCTTTACTTTTCTATCACTAGGCAGAGTAATCGTTCAGGAGCTCAGGAAAGCGGTGTACTATCCCTCTTACCTCTATCACCCAGCTTTCCCAGGAGCAGATTCCCAGCAGACGAGGACGACTCAAGGACTTGTAGCTTCTGAGGATTTCTCAAGACTCGTACAAGTAGCTCCAGACTGCGCAGGTGACAGTTACAGGTGAAAATGGGAACTAATACAGCGGAGCGTATGTCTGCGCCACCATTACAGTAAATTATTCCTCCGCCGCTCCCTGTACCATAATATCCTCAGGAAAAAGACAAAATGATCCCGCCCGATGCGCCGGAGCGACAGCGCCTCCAAGTGGTGGCAGCGGGGCATGACGAGTGTCGGCTCTGCCATCAATAATTCAGCGCAGGGAATGCAGGCCGCGTCCTCGGACGGGATGTGTTTTAGCACTTCACCAGGCAGCGGTGTAACATTTATTATTGAACAGTGCGGAATGTTCCAGTAAAATCCCCCCGCGTGACGCTGAATATTACCCTGCTCCGGCCCCCCACGGTGACAGTAACATGCGATTCATCCGCCTGTCACTCATTAACATGATTACCAGGTGATAATTACAGCGCAGGCGCGGACCCCCAATCATTCCAGCCCGATACCCTAAATTAATACAGACCACAGGGAGCACCCCCAACTACAGACCCCAGGGGAAAACCCCCAACTACAGACCCCAGGGGAGCACACCTCAACTACAGACCCCAGGGGAGCACACCAACTACAGACCCCAGGGGAGCACCCCCAACTACAGACCCCAGGAGAGCACCCCCAACTACAGACCCCAGGGAGCACACCTCAACTACAGACCCCAGGGGAGCACCCCAACTACAGACCCAAACAGGGGAGCACACCAACTACAGACCCCAGGGAGCACCCCAAATACAGACCCCAGGGAAAACCCCCAACTACAGATCCCAGGGGAGCACTCCCAACTACAGACCCCAAGGGAGAACCCCCAAAGACAGACCCCAGGGGATCACCCCCAACTACAGACCCCAGGGGAGACCCCAACTCAGACCCCAGGACACCCCAATACAGACCCCAGGGAAGCACACCTCAACTACAGACCCCAGGGGAGCACCCCTGTGAGGAGGAACAGCCACCATCTTGGATAGGGCCTATACCAGCCTCCATTTTGTCTGGCCACAGGCTGCTAACTGCTGTAATTCCCTATGGCCTCTGGACATATTCGATACAATAGGGTTTGGTCCCCACTCTGAATGAAAAGATCTATTAGTATGCTGAGAAGATTCGACTCAAGACAGGATTTACTGCTCAATATGAATAGCCCGGCCTGTTAATATGCTAAGTAGGCCAGGCCCAAACAATACTTCAAAGCTGGGGGCTTCAATTAGATTATACCTGCCAGCTAGACACTGAAAACACATCCATTGTATGTTTCCAGACACGAAGGCTCCGTTTTAGGATTATGAATTATGAGCACATCTTTGTAGGTACATTCTGATAAAAATATCTGTGTGACCCGGCGGACCTCGGGCATTTGACGGTGCAACTCCCGAGTCGGTCATGGCTCGGGGGTCTGAGATATAGAGATAGGCCCTCCAACGAGTCCCAATCGGGCCAGGTTTGATATCCATGCGACAGGCAAAACATACTGCATCCGCTGGTACCTCTCGTGTCCTGATCCGATCGTCCTGGAGAAAGTTAACCCCTTTTTTAGATATTGGGAATAAATTCTGCAGGGAGCTAAGGGTGGAGATTATCATCCCACCCTCGGACATCGAGGGGAGGGACCTAGCAGGTTTAAGAACTGTGAGCTATGGGCAGACTGGATCCATTCTCACAGCAGCAAGACAATGAAGGACTAAGGATCAAAGGGACAGATCTGCCAAGGGAGCAGCGGTACACGTTTTGGGGGACTGTCCAGCAACTAAAGACTTTCACCTGTGGATCGCAGAGCTCCCTGCCTCCACATGCCCCTACAACCTAGTATATTGACCTCTAGCTAATACCTCTAAGCCTTGTACCATTATTGTTGTATTTTACTCTGACTGCAAATCCATTGTAATTCCGTTGTATAGCTTAAGGGTATGCCACACTAAGCAAGATCGCTAACGAGATCGCTACTGCTCCACCATTTATGACGCAGTAGCGATCTCGTTAGCGACTTAGCTGTGTGTGACATGTAGCAGCGATGTGGCCCCTGCTGAGATGTCCGCCGCTTCTGAGCCTTTTGAACGTTCGTGGAGACCGTTTTTTGGTCGTTGGTGTCCCGCTGCTGAGCCTGAATCGCTGAGTGTGACACCCTTTATGAACGACTTCACCAGAATCGCAGGTGGGACTAGGTTTTCCCAACGACCGCAGAGGTCGTTATACAGATCGCTGATGAGTTGTGTTTGGAATCTAACTAGCGATCACATAGCGATCGCACTAGCGATCTCGCCAGGTTAAGTCGTTGTCGTGATCGCTGGTGCGATCGCTAAGTGTGGCAGTGCCTTTACTGTATATTTCTGTAATTATCTAGTGCGCCATTGAGGCAATTAAACCATAAAATTAATCTTGGGCTGATGCTTTTACTCTGATCACGAATCTTAGAGTACCCAGTGGGTAACAGTTCCCTTACTGACCTGAGAGACAAAGGGGGCGCCGGAGAGCTGTGCCTGTGGAGTTACGTCACATTGGTGACGTGGAAGGACGGAGGTTGTCCTTCACAACCCCCAACTACAGACCCCAGGGGAGCACCCCCAACTACAGACCCCAGGGGAGCACACCTCAACTACAGACCCCAGGGAACACCCCCAACTACAGACCCCAGCGGAGCACCCTCAACTACAGACCCCAGGGGAGCACACCTCAACTACAGACCCCAGGGGAGCACCCCCAACTACAGACCCCAGGGGAGCACCCCCAACTACAGACCCCAGGGGAGCACCCCCAACTACAGACCCCAGGGGAGCACACCTCAACTACAGACCCCAGGGGAGCACAGCCCAACTACAGACCCCAGGGGAGCACAGCCCAACTACAGACCCCAGGGGAGTACCTCCAAATACAGACCCCAGGGGAGCACCCCCAACTACAGACCCCCAAGGGAGCACCCCCAGAGACCCCAGGGGAGCACCCTCAACTACAGACCCCAGGGGAACACCCCCAACTACAGACCCCAGGGGAGCACCCCCAACTACAGACCCCAGGGGAGCACACCTCAACTACAGACCCCAGGGGAGCACCCCCAACTACAGACCCCAGGGGAGCACACCTCAACTGCAGACCCCAGGGGAGCACAGCCCAACTACAGACCCCAGGGGAGTACCTCCAAATACAGACCCCAGGGGAGCACCCCCAACTACAGACCCCCAGGGAGCACCCCCAGAGACCCCAGGGGAGCACCCCCAACTACAGACCCCAGGGGATCACCCCCAAATACAAACCCCAGGGAGCACCCCCAACTACAGACCCCAGGGGAGCACACCTCAACTACAGACCCCAGGGGACACCCCAACTACAGACCCCAGGGGACACCCCCAACTACAAAGACCCCAGGGAGCACCCCCAACTACAGACCCAGGGGAGCACCCTCAACTACAGACCCCAGGGGAGACAGCCCAACTACAGACCCCAGGGGAGCACCCCAACTACAGACCCCAGGGGAGTACCTCCATACAGACCCCAGGGGAGCACCCCCAACTACAGACCCCAAGGGAGCACCCCCAGAGACCCCAGGGGAGCACCCCAACTACAGACCCCAGGGGAACACCCCCAACTACAGACCCCAGGGGAGCACCCCCAACACAGACCCCAGGGGAGCACACCTCAACTACAGACCCCAGGGGAGCACCCCCAACTACAGACCCCAGGGAGCACACCTCAACTGCAGACCCGGGGAGCACAGCCCAACTACAGACCCCAGGGGAACACCCCCAACTACAGACCCCATGGGAACACCCCCAAATACAGACCCAGGGAGACACCCCAACGACAGACCCCAGGGAACACCCCAACTACAGACCCCAGGGAACACCCCAACTACAGACCCCAGGGGAGCACCCCAATACAGACCCCAGGGGAACACCCCCAACTACAGACCCAGGGGAGACCCCCAACTACAGACAGACACCGGATACACCCCCAAACTAACAGACCCAGGGGAGCACCCCCAACTACAGACCCCAGGGGAATCACCCCCAATAGCAACCCCAGGGGAGCAACCCCAAAACAGACCCCAGGGGAGCACCCCCAACTACAGACCCCAGGGGACACCCCCAACTACAGACCCCAGAGGGACACCCCCAACTACAGACCCCAGGGGAACCTCCCAACTACAAAACCCCACTGGAGCACCCCCACTACAGACCAAGGGGAACACCCCAACTACAGACCCCAGGGGGACACCCCAAAGACAGACCCCAGGGGAACACCCCCAACTACAGACCCAGGGGACACCCCAACTACAGACCCCAGGGGACACCCCCAAACTACAGACCCAGGTAACACCCCCAACTACAGACCCCAGGGAGCACTCCCAAACAGACCCCAGGGGAACACCCCCAACTACAGACCCCAGGGGAAAACCCCCAAACAGACCCCAGGGGAAACCCCCAACTACAGACCCCAGGGGAACACCCCCAACTACAGACCCAGGGAAACATCCCCAACTACAGACCCGGGGAGCACTCCCAAACTACAGAACCCCAGGGGACACCCCCAACTACAACCCCAGGGGAACACCCCCAAAGACAGACCCAGGGACACCCCCAACTACAGACCCCAGGGGAACACCCCCAACTACAGACCCCAGGGAAAATCCCCAACTACAGACCCCTAGGGGAGCACCCCAGGACACCCAACTACAGACCGAGACCCCATGGGATCACTTTCAACTACAGACCCCAGGGGAGCACCCCCAACTACAGACCCCAGGGGATCACTTTCAACTACAGACCCCAGGGGAGCACCCCCAACTACAGACCCCAGGGGAACACCCCCAACTACAGACCTCATGGGAACACCCCCAAATACAGACTCTAGTGGAGCACACCCCAACGACAGACCCCAGGGGAACACCCCCAACTACAGACCCCAGGGGATCACCCCTAACTACAGACCCCAGGGGAGCACCCCCAAATACAGACCCCAGGGGAACACCCCCAACTACAGACCCCTGGGGAGCACCCCCAACTACAGACCCCAGACACCCTGAATACACATTCCTGACAAGCAACCCTATAAACAGACTCCAGGGGAGCACCCCTATATGCAGAACCCAGGGGAGCACCCCTATATGCAGAACCCAGGGGAGCACCTCTATATGCAGAACCCAGACCAGCACCCCTATATACAAACCACAGAGAATCCCTTAACGCAGATCCCAGACCACCACCCCTATATAGACCCCATAACAGCACCCATAAAGAAGCCCTAAATACAGACCCCCGAATACACACTCCAGGAAAGCACCTTTATGTACAGACCCCAGACCTGCACCCTTAACATACATCCAGAACCATCCCCTCTAAATAGAAACTGTAGAATAATCCAGAGATCATCCTGCAGTTATATATGGTTGTCCCAGTGCTGGACTCACATTTCACAGCTACATTGCTCAGAACCGCTTTATAAAATTTTCCTAGGCTTTATTTCACCCTGGATCTGAATTCACAGCTACAATGCTCAGTACTGTTGAAAAATGTCCTACGTTCTTCTTTTGCTTTCTAGTTAGTATTATCACACTCCTGACCTGGGTCCACAGCTACACTGCTCAGTGCTGCTGTATAATGTTCTCCTTACTGCTACTTCTAATTAGTGGTTAATTACACATTAGAGCTGAACTCACAGCTACACTCCTTCTGTGACTACTTTAAAGGGAATCTGTCACCCCATTTTTCGTATATAAGCTGCAGCCCCCGCCATCAGGGGCTTATCTACAGAATTCTGTAATGCTATATATATATAAGCCCCGATGTAACCCGAAAGATAAGAAAAACGAGTTATATTATACTCACCCAGGGGCAGTCCGGGTTCGATGGGCGTCGCGGTCCGGGTCCGTCACCTCCCATCTTCTAGCGATGTCCTCCTCTTCCTTGCTTCTGTCGCGCTCTTTACCTGTCCTGTTGAGGGCAGAGCAGAGTACTGTAGTGCGCAGGCGCTGGGTCTATCTGACCTTTCCGGGCTAGAAGGACATCGCTAGAAGATGGGAGATGACGGACCCGGACCGAGATGCCCATCGGACCGGACCGCCCACCCGGTGAGTATAATATAACTCGTTTTTCTTATCTTTCAGGTTACATCGGGGGCTCCACTGATGTTGGTGGCTGCAGCTTATATACGAAAAATGGGGTGACAGATTCCCTTTAATAACAGGACTTGTGAGACTAATGTGCAAGTGGGGAAGGTCTGCTGGGACTACTGGAGTAACAGGGGGCTTCTGTCAGTGACAAAGACGTAGGATGGCTGCAGAGATGGCCACCACTGGTCGTGTCAGTCGACCTCGGTCACCCGTAGGATGGTGCAGTCCGCCGCTGGCCCACCCCTGGGTGCAGTCACCTCGGCCGCCCCCTGGGTGCAGTCACCTGGCCACCCTGGGTGCAGTCCGCCTGGCCACCCCTGGGTGCAGTCACCTCGGCCACCCCTGGGTGCAGTCACCTCGGCCACCCCTGGGTGAGTCACCCTCGGCCACCCCCTGGGTGCAGTCCCGCCTCGGCCACCCCTGGGTGCAGTCACCTCGGCCACTGCCCCAGGGTGCAGTCCACCATCCGGCCACCCCTGGGTGCAGTCCGCCCGGCCACCCCGGGTGCAGTCCGCTCCACCGGTCACACTCCCACCCCTGGGTTGCAGTCACCGCTCGGCCACCCCTGGGTGCAGTCCCGCCCGCGCCCACCCCGGGTGCAGTCCGCCCGGCCACCCCTGGGTACAGGGTGATGTGGTCAAATAAAACTATAGAAGTCAGATCAGATTTTGTAAGAATCAGAAAAGTTCCCAGATAAGTTTCTATGGGAAACCACATCCTTATTGGGATTATTTTCGAGGCGGTGGGATCGGCCACGTTCTAATACTACCACAATCTGCCGGATTCTGGGATAATATCCCCCTACTTCATCACAGTGACTGCCGGACACGCGTCGGGGGTCCCTGCTCCTGCCTCCCCCTGGCCTCCAGCACAATAATCACCGCCGCATTGTCCCGGGATACAGATCAGTTGTGAGACTAATAACACCGGTTGCGGCAGCTCCATATCCGGCGCAGTGTGCGTCCGAGCCCATTACACTTCATGCCGCATCCTTCCAGCGATGGCAGGAACTACAGGACACGAGATGACAGAACGGTCGGCACCGGCTCCACAAAGAATTCCAGCCGGATAATGACCGCTTCAAGGGCCGGCACCGACTAATGGCGAGTGCGCCAACGTGCCACCACGTAATGGAAACAGATGTGTCCTTCACTGAAGACGCGACCAGCTGCGAGTCCCCCAAACTCTGCGCTCGGCGGGAGCCTCACACCTCAAAAGCAAAGGAATCCGCTCAGTATTCCTGACACTGACAGCTCCAAACACTGCACAAGCTGCAGCACGCACACCACCTGTGGTACCGCAGCACCGCCGCACAGGAGTAACAGCGCAGCACATGCAGTACAGCACACAGTCCATACAAGAAAAACTAGAGGCTGAGCCCCAGTATGTTCCCCATGAGCTCCCGAGCGATCCAACTGTGCTCCAAAACCCGCGACAATACGGAGCCAACGTATATTCTACACAAAGCAAATAAGATAGAGAAGTATATACTCAGTGCAGAGCGCAGAGACCAAGACACAGCACCATGTGCACACACTGATCCCGAGTCATCTGCTGTATTATACTCCAGAGCTGCACTCACTATTCTGCTGGTGCAGTCACTGTGTACATACATTACTGATCCTGAGTTACATCCTGTATTATACTCCAGAGCTGCACTCACTATTCTGCTGGTGCAGTCACTGTGTACATACATTACATTACTGATCCTGAGTTACATCCTGTATTATACTCAGAGCTGCACTCACTATTCTGCTGGTGCAGTCACTGTGTACATACATTACATTACTGCTCCTGAGTTACATCCTGTATTATACCCCAGAGCTGCAGTCACTATTCTGCTGGTGCAGTCACTGTGTACATACATTACTGATCCTGAGTTACATCCTGTATTATACTCCAGAGCTGCACTCACTATTCTGCTGGTGCAGTCACTGTGTACATACATTACCTGATCCTGAGTTACATCCTGTATTATACTCCAGAGCTGCACTCACTATTCTGCTGGTGCATTCACTGTGTACATACATTACATTACTGATCCTGAGTTACATCCTGTATTATACTCCAGAGCTGCACTCACTATTCTGCTGGTGCAGTCACTGTGTACATACATTACATTACTGTTCCTGAGTTACATCCTGTATTATACTCCAGAGCTGCACTCACTATTCTGCTGGTGCAGTCACTGTGTACATACATTACATTACTGATCCTGAGTTACATCCTGTATTATACTCCAGAGCTGCACTCACTATTCTGCTGGTGCAGTCACTGTGTACATACATTACTGATCCTGAGTTACATCCTGTATTATACTCCAGAGCTGCACTCACTATTCTGCTGGTGCATTCACTGTGTACATACATTACATTACTGATCCTGAGTTACATCCTGTATTATACTCCAGAGCTGCACTCACTATTCTGCTGGTGTAGTCACTGTGTACATACATTACATTACTGATCCTGAGTTACATCCTGTATTATACTCCAGAGCTGCACTCACTATTCTGCTGGTGCAGTCACTGTGTACATACATTACATTACTGATCCTGAGTTACATCCTGTATTATACTCCAGAGCTGCACTCACTATTCTGCTGGTGCAGTCACTGTGTACATACATTACATTACTGATCCTGAGTTACATCCTGTATTATACTCCAGAGCTGCACTCACTATTCTGCTGGTGCAGTCACTGTGTACATACATTACATTACTGATCCTGAGTTAATCCTGTATTATACTCCAGAGCTGCACTCACTATTACTGCTGGTGCAGTCACTGTGTACATACATTACATTACTGATCCTGAGTTACATCCTGTATTATACTCCAGAGCTGCACTCACTATTCTGCTGGTGCAGTCACTGTGTACATACATTACATTACTGATCCTGAGTTACATCCTGTATTATACTCCAGAGCTGCACTCACTATTCTGCTGGTGCAGTCACTGTGTACATACATTACATTACTGATCCTGAGTTACATCCTGTATTATACTCCAGACCCTGCACTCACTATTCTGCTGGTGCAGTCACTGTGTACATACATTACATTACTGATCCTGAGTTACATCCTGTATTATACTCCAGAGCTGCACTCACTATTCTGCTGGTGCAGTCACTGTGTACATACATTACTGATCCTGAGTTAATCCTGTATTATACTCCAGAGCTGCACTCACTATTCTGCTGGTGCAGTCACTGTGTACATACATTACATTACTGATCCTGAGTTATATCCTGTATTATACTCCAGAGCTGCACTCACTATTCTGCTGGTGCAGTCACTGTGTACATACATTACATTACTGATCCTGATTACATCCTGTATTATACTCCAGAGCTGCACTCACTATTCTGCTGGTGCAGTCACTGTGTACATACATTACATTACTGATCCTGAGTTACATCCTGTATTATACTCCAGAGCTGCACCACTATTCTGCTGGTGCAGTCACTGTGTACATACATTACATTACTGATCCTGAGTTACATCCTGTATTATACTCCAGAGCTGCACTCACTATTCTGCTGGTGCAGTCACTGTGTACATACATTACTTACTGATCCTGAGTTACATCCTGTATTATACTCCAGAGCTGCACTCACTATTCTGCTGGTCAGTCACTGTGTACATACATTACTTACTGATCCTGAGTTACCTCCTGTATTATACTCCAGAGCTGTACTCACTATTCTGCTGGTGCAGTCACTGTGTACATACATTACATTACTGATCCTGAGTTACATCCTGTATTATACTCCAGAGCTGCACTCACTAGTCTGCTGGTGCAGTCACTGTGTACATACATTACATTACTGATCCGAGTTACATCCTGTATTATACTCCAGAGCTGCACTCACTAATCTGCTGGTGCAGTCACTGTGTACATTACATTACTGATCCTGAGTTTCCCTCCTGTATTATACTCCAGAGCTGCACTCACTATTCTGCTGGTGCAGTCACTGTGTACATACATTACATTACTGATCCTGAGTTACCTCCTGTATTATACCCAGAGCTGCACTCACTATTCTGCTGGTGCAGTCACTGTGTACATACATTACATTACTGATCCTGAGTTACATCTGTATTATACTCCAGAGCTGCACTCACTATTCTGCTGGTGCAGTCACTGTGTACATACATTACATTACTGATCCTGAGTACCTCCTGTATTATACTCCAGATCTGCACTCACTATTCTGCTGGTGCAGTCACTGTGTACATACATTACATTACTGATCCTGAGTTACATCCTGTATTATACTCCAGAGCTGCATCACTATATCTGCTGGTGCAGTCACTGTGTACATACATTACATTACTGATCCTGAGTTACATCCTGTATTATACCCCAGAGCTGCACTCACTATTCTGCTGGTGCAGTCACTGTGTACATCATTACTGATACCTGAGTTACTCTGTATTATACTCCAGAGCTGCACTCACTATTCTGCTGGTGCAGTCACTGTGTACATACATTACATTACTGATCCTGAGTTACATCCTGTATTATACTCCAGAGCTGCACTCACTATTCTGCTGGTGCAGTCACTGTGTACATACATTACATTACTGATCCTGAGTTACATTCTGTATTATACTCCAGAGCTGCACTCACTATTCTGCTGGTGCAGTCACTGTGTACATTACATTACTGATCCTGAGTTACATCCTGTATTATACCCAGAGCTGCATCACTATTCTGCTGGTGAGTCACTGTGTACATACATTACTGATCCTGAGTTACATCCTGTATTATACCCAGAGCTGCACTCACTATTCTGCTGGTGAGTCACTGTGTACATACATTACATTACTGATCCTGAGTTACATCCTGTATTATACTCCAGAGCTGCACTCACTATTCTGCTGGTGCAGTCACTGTGTACATACATTACATTACTGATCCTGAGTTACATCCTGTATTATACTCCAGAGCTGCACTCACTATTCTGCTGGTGCAGTCACTGTGTACATACATTACATTACTGATCCTGAGTTACATCCTGTATTAACTCCAGAGCTGCGCTCACTATTCTGCTGGTGCAGTCACTGTGTACATTACTGATCCCGAGTTACATCCTGTATTATACTCCAGAGCTGCACTCACTATTCTGCTGGTGCAGTCACTGTGTACTGTGAGACAGTGAGAGTATGTGTATTGAATGGGGTGTATATTTCACCTAGCTACTTTACTGACTGGTATAAGGGAGGTGTGTGGCTTTGTAGACCTAGTGGTAGAGAAAGGTCACTACACCTTACATTCAGTACACACTTGCAGCTCAGGCCTGAAATCACTCAGGTGTTAATTAGGAGACCAGAAGTAGGTGTGTTGGAACACAGTCAGAGAGCTGGCTTAGCCTGGACACAGGAAGGTGTCCCGGCACAAGAAGCAGTCTCCAGGAGTGGGAGCTGGCTTAGTCTGGACACAGGAAGGTGTCCCGGCACAAGAAGCAGTCTCCAGGAGTGGGAGCACGCTCAGTCTGGACACAGGAAGGTGTCCCGGCACAAGAAGCAGTCTCCAGGAGTGTGAGCTATCTCAGTCTGGGTGCAGGAAGTACCCCGGACACAGGAGTAGTCGCAGTGAGAATCCGTGCGAATAGCGGCTGAATAGGAGTGGATCTCTCTCAAGTCTGGACGCTGAAGGGGCCTTCAGACACAAGGAGGAGTATCTGTGAAACTCCATACTGGTAACATATATCATATGTGTTGTTTTGGGCACAGACTGGTAGAGTCTGGACCCGGAGAGACAGGGAAATCGATCTATGTGTAATTAGTGGCTAGACAAGCCTAGGTTTTCTGTTTATGCTTTATTTTTATCTGATTGCTGTGGACTTTAATAAAGCTGGTTGCGGCCAGTTTTACACCAGAACTGCTGTCTGAATGAACTGTTTTCGTGCCATTCTGTCTACCCAGACAGCGATCCTAGAGCTATATCCCTGGAAATGTTACAATTGGCGGAGAATGCTGGGGCAGCGCAGTGGCTGATACAGTTAGAGCTGGAGTGTGCGTGCAGCACAGTGGCGAGAGACAGCAATAAAGGTGAAGTCTGTTGAAATAGCAGCAGAGAAAAAAAAAAGTGTGTCAAGAGAAACGTCTGTTTGGAGCAGTAGAGGCAGTAGCCCTAATAGACTTTGCAAAGAAAAAAAAAAAAAAAAGTGTCTGCACAGCAGAGCTGAATTTTTCTATGGAAAAGACTGTAGAGTGTGTATGTCTTGAGTGAAGACTGCGTTGTTAAGACAGAGAAGTCTGACAGCATGGATGACAGCATGGAGGCGCTGTTTGAACAATGGCGCAAGTTAATGTGCAACATAAAACTGCCGTGGTTGAGACAGATAAGTCCGGCAGTATGAAGGAGCTCATTGAGTACCTGGTCCAGGCCCAGCGAAGCATGCAGCAGAGCATGGAGCAGCAGCGCCTGCAGCACCAGCAGCGCATGCAGCAGGCCCAGCAGCAATTCCTGCAGCAGCAGCAGGAGAATAACCGGTTATTTGTTGAGCAGATGGCAGCACAAAAAAAGGATTTCGGTGCCGCGTCCCGAAGTACTGTTGTGAAGGCACCTGCGTTGTCCGCTGTAAAGAAGGCGGTAAGACGGTCCTTGAAAAAAAATGACACCTCGTGACGATGTGGAGGTATATCTCACTAGGTTTGAGAGACTGGCAGAGAAGGAGAATCTGCCCCTATCTGAATGGGCCATGATGGTCGCACCCTATCTGATTGGAGAGCCCCAAAGGGCCTATGCTGACCTGAGCGAGCAGGACAGCCAAGACTATGCTAAGCTGAAAGCGGAGATTCTTGCCCGGCTGGGTGTTACGGTGACAGCCCGTGCCAGGGGAGTTCATGACTGGAGATGCAGTTGGGAGTCTGCAGTCAGCAAACCTGATTATGGAGTTGAAAAGGTGATAGTGAACCGCTACACCCGAGCATGTCCTCCTGAGGACGCCAATCGTCTGGTCAGCCTGATGGAGAAGGCCTTCGCCAGCAAAGACTGTCTCCGTGACCAGCCGTCTGAGAGGTCGTCACTTCAGAGTTCCCGGACGCTGAACTCTCGCGGTAAGAGCGTTCCAGCTGTTGGGGACATGGGGTATGCTGATAAGCGGGTTCGGGCCCGAGGGGACATATGGGTGGGAGAGTGTGGTGGACAGTGTTGGAGATGTCGTGAAATTGCAGCCAACTGTCCAATAGAGGGGGAGCCTATGTGTTGTGATGTTGGCGGATCCCTCTCTCCCTGCGCAGAGCCTGTGTGTGTGTCCACCTCAGCCAAAGAGACTGGACCACAGGGGTCCCCGGTGGTTGTAAATGACTGCCCAGCACAGGCCCTCTTGGACTCAGAGAGTCCAGTGACTTCCGTATGTGACAGCCTGATTGATAGGGACTTCATCCCTGATAAGCACCTGAGTGTGGTGTGCATCCATGGAGACACCAAAGTCTACCCAGAGACTGCCGTGGAATTGGTCCCCAAACTCGGGGAGGTTTCATATGAAGTGGGGGTAGTGAAGAACCTGGTGCACCCCGTCATATTGGGTAATGACTTTCCCCGATCTAAGGGTCTCTGGGGGAAAAATGTTTCTGATGGACAGTGTGATGAAGCTCCTACTGAGGGTGCGCAGTCCCGAGGGGCGGAACACAATGCTAGTGGGCCGTTGGACTTATGTGATAATGATGATGATGATGATGATAATGATAATGATGATGATGATCATGATAATGATGATGACCATGATAATGATGATAATGATATTGATAATAATGATGACTGTGATAGTGATGAAATTCCTTTGCAGGTGATGTTGGGAGACGAGGATGGTGGTTCTCGAGAACCGAGTGTCCCTGACTTGCCTGTGTCCTGTGACAATTTTGAGAGTGAGCAGTGGCGAGACCCCACTCTTAGGACGGCACAGGGAAATATGATTGTTCTAAATGAGGTTTCCAGGAGCCTGGCTCTGAGGAGAGGTTTCCTCATGCTGCCATGGACAATAGCCTATTGTATAGGGACACTGAAGTCCAGGGAGAGGTCGTGAGTCAGCTCCTAGTACCTGAGCTATATAGAAGTATAGTGCTGGGGTTGTCACATAGTCACATACTTGAGGGACCAGATGGTGAAGTTAATGTTGTGGATGACATGTTAACTAAGGTTCCAGATCAGGATGTGAATGAAAATGAATTGTATAACCCTGACAGTAAGCAGGATGTGAATGAAAATGAATTATATAACCCTGACAGTGAGCAGGATGTGAATGAAAATGAATTGTATAGCCCTGACAGTGAGCAGGATGTGAATGAAAATGAAGTGTATAGCCCTGACAGTGAGCCAGATGTGGCTGAGAAAAAGGGGTCAGACAGGGATAGTGATAGTGAATCCTCTGATGACCATAAAGCAACCCGTGCAAATGAGGAAGGCATGGTAGCAGAGGAGGTTGAGAGTCCTGAGAAGAAAGCTGATGCTGACCTTACAGCCAGGCAGAAGATGGCATCTGAAGATGTTTTACAGTTGGCCGGTTCCCTGGCGAAGACTAAGGTGAAAGGAGGAGAGCTGAGCTTTAAAGGCAGGACTCTGAACCTGAACACAGCACAAGTGGATGCTGTTGAAGATGAGAAGTTGTCGGTGTGTGGTGTGGATCTGCATCATGCCAAGGACTCTGAAGGTGATGCTGCAGAGGTGGAAAAAGCCATAGAAGTGGTAGACACCAAACCAGATGCCTCATCAGTAGCTGCAACTCGTGAAGCTCAGGCTGGAAGTTCGGCGCCCGGAGCCCCAGCGGTGTTCCCGAGTGATACCAAGGATCTGGATAAATCACAAGATGAGATTTTGAGACATCAGGCTGGCGTTGGTGAGCTCAAGCGCACTTTCATGGAGTCTACATCGGAGCCACGTCCCAACAAATGGGAAAAGCGGTGTGTCACTCCGTTGCCGCTGCAGACACACGGGAGCTCAGATGGGATGCAGAACGTGGTGGAAGAGAAGAATCCGGCGGGTTCTGAGTATACAGATGCAGCTATCAAGGAGAACTTGAAAGCTGGAATAAATGGAGATATTGGAGACCATAATGATGTGAATGAAGAAGTAGAATGTAAGACTGACGGTGGGGCTTCTGAGCATGTCCTACCAGAAGAGCCTGAAGAAGGGGCTGAGGACATGAAGGACGTCCAACGGGTACAAGATGAATTGATTGCTTCTCGGAGAAAACTCCAAACTGTGATGAAGGAGCGTGATGAGAGCCATGAGCATCTTCTGGAGAAGCTCAATGAAGTAAAGAAGGTTCAAGGGGAACTGGAGAAAAGTGAAAAACCCCCTATACCTTCTGTGATAGTTGGTGACACATGGTCAGTGCACCAGGAACAGGAGGTTCGTGAGTTTCTGAGGAAGAGTCAGCAGAAGTGTTCTGATGTGCCGGGTCGTACTTCTCTGGCCAGGCACTATATCGAAACTGAGCCCGGCCCTAAGGTCAAGATGAAACCGTGCAGGATACCTGAGGCCCGCAGAGAGCATAGGCCTGGGAGGGTACAGGGTAGTACGGATGCTTCAGATGAAGAGAAAGCTGATGTTGGCTATGATTCAGGTGAAGATACAAAAGACAGTGGTGAAGATGAAGCTGATGAGGGCCATGACTGGTCCAGAGTTCACTGTCTCTGTTGGATTGTTAACCAGCCCTCCGGTCTGGATGACCAGCCCTCCGGTCTGGAGAAGAGGGGGCGGATATGTGAGACAGTGAGAGTATGTGTATTGAATGGGGTGTATATTTCACCTAGCTACTTTACTGACTGGTATAAGGGAGGTATGTGGCTTTGTAGACCTAGTGGTAGAGAAAGGTCACTACACCTTACATTCAGTACACACTTGCAGCTCAGGCCTGAAATCACTCAGGTGTTAATTAGGAGACCAGAAGTAGGTGTGTTGGAACACAGTCAGAGAGCTGGCTTAGCCTGGACACAGGAAGGTGTCCGGCACAAGAAGCAGTCTCCAGGAGTGTGAGCTATCTCAGTCTGGGTGCAGGAAGTACCCCGGACACAGGAGTAGTCGCAGTGAGAATCCGTGCGAATAGCGGCTGAATAGGAGTGGATCTCTCTCAAGTCTGGACGCTGAAGGGGCCTTCAGACACAAGGAGTAGTATCTGTGAAACTCCATACTGGTAACATATATCATATGTGTTGTTTTGGGCACAGACTGGTAGAGTCTGGACCCGGAGAGACAGGGAGGGAAATCGATCTATGTGTAATTAGTGGCTAGACAAGCCTAGGTTTTCTGTTTATGCTTTATTTTTATCTGATTGCTGTGGACTTTAATAAAGCTGGTTGCGGCCAGTTTTACACCAGAACTGCTGTCTGAATGAACTGTTTTCGTGCCATTCTGTCTACCCAGACAGCGATCCTAGAGCTATATCCCCTGGAAATGTTACAGTACAAACATTACATTACTGATCCTGAGTTACATTTTGTATTATACTCCAGAGCTGCGGTCACTAATCTGCTGGTGCAGTCACTGTGTACATACATTACTAATCCTGAGTTACATCCTGTATTATACTCCAGAGCTGCACTCACTATTCTGCTGGTGCAGTCACTGTGTACATACATTACATTACTGATCCCGATTACATCCTGTATTATACTCCAGAGCTGCACTCACTATTCTGCTGGAGCAGTCACTGTGTACATACATTACATTACTGATCCTGAGTTACATTTTGTATTATACTCCAGAGCTGCAGTCACTAATCTGCTGGTGCAGTCACTGTGTACATACATTACTAATCCTGAGTTACATCCTGTATTATACTCCAGAGCTGCACTCACTATTCTGCTGGTGCAGTCACTGTGTACATACATTACATTACTGATCCCGATTACATCCTGTATTATACTCCAGAGCTGCACTCACTATTCTGCTGGTGCAGTCACTGTGTACATACATTACATTACTGATCCAGAGTTACATCCTGTATTATCTCCGAGCTGCACATCACTATTCTGCTGGTGCAGTCACTGTGTACATACATTACATTACTGATCCAGAGTTACATCCTGTATTATACTCCAGAGCTGCACTCACTATTCTGCTGGTGCAGTCACTGTGTACATACATTACATTACTAATCCTGAGTTACCTCCTGTAGCTCTTTTTATTATAAAAAATATAAACAATACATACCATAATACATTTCTAACTGTACATAAATGAACATTGCTAAGATAAATAACAGAAACAAAAGAAACCAGCTTCAAAACAAAATTAAACCAAAAAGTCCAGAGTCCTTAGTCCTTTCTCTCCTTCAGAACTATTGCAGCTCCAAAGGACCCCCAGCAGGGACATTATCATTAAACAAAATTAAATATAAGACATAAAAGAAACATGCACACACACTCACACTGACACACAATCACGCACCTCCCCAAAAAAAAAAGAAAAAAGGCCTCACCTGGCCATACATACAACACAACCTATATATAAACGCTACTATATACACTACTATATACACTAAGATATGGAATTTTTTTTTTTTTTTAATTAATTTTTTTTTTTTTTTTTCCTTTTTTTTTCCCTCACCACACCACAGGTCCATGAGTTCATGCCCTTTTCACAGCAAACTTGATGGGTCCATGAAAGTTTATGCCCTTAGAAAATTTTTCGGGTCCACGGCAGGTTCCATGCCCTCCCCCCACACAAACACCCCACCCAACCTAAACTATACCCCCCCAAACATATAACTATTTACACTTTATACATTATATAAAACATTACATTAACAGACCTACCACACAAAACACTACATTACATTACATTACCCACATTACATTACATTAACCACACTTTGCTTAAACCACAACATTATAAACATTTACACTGTACACTGACCACATAACTTGCAAGGCCCAAGTTCAGCGCCTGCAAGCCCAATATCCATTATTTCCTGAATTTACAAAACAAAAAGCTAAATGTGCCACACACCAGCCCACCACCGGGAAACTGGAGTCCTAAGAGGCCCCGTCCCTAACCACCAACACACGCACCCTGTCCCTCACCAACTAAATCTGCCCCTAAAAGAAAAGAAACTGACCCTAACTATCCCTACCTGCCCCTACCTATCCCTACTCTACCTAGCTTATCAAAACTAACTATCTAGCTATCCCTAAACTGGCCCTCCCTGTCCCTATCTGACCCTACTTTTCTCTCCCTCAACACCCACACCACCTTATCTTACCCTACCAACAATCTCACACAGACCAGCTCTCCCTAAGGCACGTTAAAGGAGAAACCCCTCCAAAGCCAAGAGGCCCTCCTCGCGCCCAGCCTCTCGAACTCCAAAGAGCGCACCTTCCCCAGGTCACCCAAGATGTTTCTAACCACCTCATCCTGGGGGAGGACTTTCCGCTGCGTGGAAACTAAACACCGTGCACTCCAAGTGTGGAACCTAATGACTACACTAACCAGGAATAAAGTGCTCCGTTCTCGGCCACCCAGGGATCTGAATGCCCCATAAGCCCACTCCGGATAAGAAAGGGACGCCAGCCTAGGCCAGCCTATGGAAGCACCCACCCTGTTGTAGACCCCTGTATTAAAGGGACACTGAAGGAGGAAGTGCTCCATGCTTTCCAACATGTCGCCACACTCCTCACGGGGACAATCCCGATCATCGGAGCTCCTGCACTTCAGGTTGTCCCTTACATACAGCCTCCCATGGAAGCAGCGCCAGGCCAAGTCCCAAAACTTCAAAGGGATCCGCTTGGAATTTAATAACCCAAGCCCAACCTCCAGATCCCGGCCTGGGCAATCCTTGAGCACCAGGGGCTTCTGGAAATGGGTCAACAGAACCCTGCTGTCAAGGAATTTCCTCGACATGGTCCTGATTTCCCACATTCCCAGACCCCACCGGCGGATCACCTTCAGAACCGGGGTAGCATAAGCCGGGAGATGTCCGTGCGGTGTGCGCAGGTCCTTCACCTGCCCTCCTGTCTCCCATTCCTGGAAGAAAGGCCGAAACCAACCCCTGCAGGAGAATACCCACGGAGGAGCCCTCTCTAAATAGAGGTTGGCAACATTGATCTTAAGAAAGGTGTTTATCAGAAACACCACCGGGTTGACCATACCCAACCCACCTAGTCTCCTCGTGCGGTACGTGACCTCTCTCTTAATTAGGTTAAGCCTGTTCCCCCATAACAGCTGGAAGAAAAGGCTATAGACCCGTGTCCAGAGAGGCTCTGGCAAGACGCAGACACTGCCCAGGTATATTAACAAGGGAAGCAGAAAGCCTTTGGCCAAGTTGACCCTTTCCCTCAGGGTTAAAGACCAACCCTTCCACTGGTCCACCTTTTGGGCGGCGATCTTAAGTCTGCCCTCCCAATTTTGCTGGGGGTAGTCCCCGGGGCCAAATTCGATGCCTAGGATTTTGGCGGAGGTCTGGGGCCCTGGAAGGGTGTCCGGGAGATCAAAACTAGGATCTCCCCCTCCCAGCCAGAGACTTTCGCACTTTTCCCGGTTGATCATGGACCCGGACGCCTCCGAGTAGCGTTCGACCTCAGACATGACCCAATCCGCCTCCTCTCTCGAGGACACAAAGAGGGAGACGTCGTCAGCGTACGCTACCACCCTCAGAGTGGCCCCCGGCTCCGCCCGGTCCATCCCGACTCCCACCAACGGTCCACGATCTACCCTCCTCAAGAAGGGATCGATCGCGAACACGTATAAAAGTGGGCTCAGAGGACAACCCTGGCGGACCCCGGAACTCACCTCAAAAGGGTGACCAACCCAACCGTTCACGAGTGGAAAAGTCTCAGCCCCCTGGTATAAGGTCTCTAACCAATTTACAAACCTCCCAGGCAGACCGTACCTCAAATGGACAGACCAGAGGTACTCGTGATTCACCCGGTCAAAGGCCTTTGCTTGATCTAAGGACAGCAAGTACCCCTTCCAGTGGCCCGCCCTGCCCTGCTCCACTGCCTCTCGGACACCGAGCACAGCACTAAAAGTACTGCGGCCTGGAACAGAGCAGTGCTGAGCCCCCGAAAGGAGCTGGGGTGCAAACTTCACCAGCCGATTAAACAGCACCTTTGCCAGAACCTTCCGGTCCACATTGAGAAGCGCTATGGGACGCCAGTTCTCAATACGGGACGAGTCCTTACCCTTTGATAGGATAATCAGGGCTGACCTCCTCATTGAGCTGGGAAGAGCACCCGAGGAAAGGCACTCATTAAACACCTCAGTCAAGAGGGGGACCAAGGAGTCCCTAAAGGCCTTGTAAAACTCGGATGTTAAGCCATCCGGACCTGGCGATTTTTTGGGCCGAAGCCCATCAATGGCCAGTCTCACTTCCTCTTCCCTGATTGCCTCTACCAAAACATCAAGAGAGGGGTCATCTCCTGGCTCAGGAATGGTCTCAGCCAGGAAAGCCGACATCCCGTCTCGATCCAGATCCCTCTTTTCCAAGAGGTGCGAGTAGAAGGATCTGACCACCTCCAGGATCCCTGATTTGGATCGGTTCAGGGAACCCATACTGTCGATCAGTCCTGTCACCATCTTACAATTCACTGACATCTTACAGTTTCTGTAAGGGTCGGGCGAGCGGTACCTCCCGAAATCCCTCTCAAAAACCAAAGATGTGTGCCTATCATACTGACACCTCTTGAGCAAAGACTTCACCCTGGAGATCTCCTCACGGTCACCCCCAGTCGAGACGAGCTGCTCGAGTTTCCTCCTCAAAGCCTGATACAAGCGGTGCCTGTTCAGACTCCTGAGGCTCGAGAGCTGACGGAAGAACCCCGCCACCCTCTCTTTGAAGATCTCCCACCACTCAGACTTACTGCTACAGAGATCCAAAAGCGGTACCTGGCTCTGAAGAAATTCCTCAAAGGACTGTCTCACTTCCGCTTCTTCCAACAGGGATGAATTCAGCTTCCACAGCCCTCTTCCCATCCGGGGCGTCTCTGTAACATTCAGAGAAAAGAAAATTAAACAGTGATCGGAGAATTCCACCTCAACGGCGGACACTGCAGAAAAGATGGCATCCTCCTTCAAAAAAAACCTATCTATCCTAGACCTACAGCTACCTCTATGAAAGGTGAAACCCCGTGACCTGGGGTGTGCCGGATGTGGACATCCACCAGGCGAGCTTCGCTAGCTATACTATTTAATGCTGTACTATCGTAAGCCAGGTGGCCTCCGGGGCCCCCCCTATCACGGGATCTCGTAATGGTGTTAAAATCCCCACCGAAGACCACCTGCCGGCTCGTAAAAAGAAAGGGCTTGATCTTCATGAAGAGACATTTGCGGTCCCACTTGGATTGTGGACCATAGATGTTTATGAGCCGAAGCTCCTGTCCCCTCATGAAAACGTCTAAGACCAGGCACCTCCCCATTTCTATCTCAATAACCCGTCGGCATTCCACCTCCGCGGTCTTAAAAAGGACCGCCACCCCGCTATACGGCTCGGCCGCAAGAGACCAGTATGAGGGCCCACACCTCCACTCCCTCCTGGCTTTATGGATGGCCCCCATGTCTGTTAGTCGGGTCTCTTGCAAAAACAAAATTTCAGCCTCAAATCGGTGAAAAAATCAAAGGCCGCAAATCTGGCCGCATCTGACTTAATACTGGCGACATTAATGGACGCCAGAGTCAACGGGGTGAGTTCCGCCATCATGGGTGATTGGGTTAGATGGCCTTCTTCTTCCCCACCCCGTCTTTCCCATCTTTCCCCTCCGAAGAGGGGTCTGATCCCTTCCGTTTTAGGGAAGACGAGGTATCCATCCCCATGGTCTCCTTGCCTCCGGGCTCCAGGTCTGTCCCCCCCCCAGAGGAAACAGTGTCCCCTGGGGGACAGACTCCGCCATCCCCTGAAAGCCCCCAGATGGCGCCCCCGGCCCCTCGCCCCCGACCTCCGTCCCAGCAGGGTCGTCGAGGGCTTGGTACCGGTTGGAGAGGGCGATCAGAGGGGAGCCGGTGAGCCCTTCCGTTGGCATACTTACGGTCGGGGGAGGAGGTTTGGAAGGCTTAACCACCTTCTTCTTCCTCCTTCCGGTACGCTTTTTATCACCCTTCTCTACTGTAGGCTGATCCGTGACCTCCTCATCCACACTTTCATACTGGGAGGAGTTGTCGGAGTCAGCCAGGTTTTCCTCCCTCTCCAACCTCCTGATCTCCTCGCATACCTCTTCCTCCCCCGGGGCCTCAGAGACACCGGCCACCGGCCTAGAGGGGAGGGCAGGCATCACCCCAGTTGCCTGAGGCTCTCCCCGCCCCTCACCCCCGTGGCGATTTTCCTGTCTCCTCTGGTAAGAGGGACCTCTATTGGCCTTGTCCTTCCTCACTGGCCCCTTAGCCCCTCTCCCGCCACCACCACCTGCCACAGCAGAGGTCGCGCCGCCAGGGGTTGCCCCCTCACGGTCTCCCCCCACCGGGCCTGCAGCGGCATTGGTAAAGGAGCGAGGGCAGCGGCTATACGGGTGACCTAGGTCACCACACAGGTGGCACCGAATGTCCTTGCAAGATGCGGCGAGATGACCTACCCCACCACACAAGGCACATTTCTGCACCTTGCAGCTTGCGCTGAAGTGGCGGGGATCACCGCACTTGTGGCAGACCTTCGGCTGCCCCTGGTAGAAGACCAGGATCCTGTCCCTCCCTAGGAACGCCGAGGAAGGGATGTGGGTGACGGTACCCCCTGAGACCTTCAACTTCATCATGAAGGTCCAGCCCCCCGACCAGATACCGAACTCGTCCCGATTTTTTTTGGGGACGTCCGTGACTTCCCCATAACGGGAAAGCCACGTCATGATGTCAACGCCGGAGAGTGACTCGTTACAAGTCACCACGGTCACTCTCTTAACGGCATTTTGGCGAGACAACGCCTGTACGGCGAAGCCTCGCCATCCGGGCTCCCCCTTTACCAGCTCGTAATTAGACCAGAAGAGCTCTAGCCCCTCCGGCCGAACGAAACTGATGTCGAAGAATAGGGTGGCCGAGGGATGGATCAGGGCAAAGATGTCCATCGCCCTGAAGCCCATCTTCAGGAGGAGCTCCACCACCCTACTCCTGGGTGGGCAAGCTTCACCGCCCCTCCAGCGAAGACGGACCACATTCCTCCTGGCCGGCCCTTGCCCGGCTGTCGGGAGGGACCAAATGGTTTCCCCCTCCCTTCTATCTTGGAAGGCGGCCAGGCCATGTCTCTCCAACCAGAAAGACAAGTCCACCTCTCTTCCCTCTACATTGACCGACCGCTCTCCTTTTTTAAGGGCCTCCAGAAAACGGCGGTGCAAAACGCCGTCCCCAGAGTCCGGAGGCAAGGAGACCCCCCGAGAACCCCCCGGAGCCCCAGCCACAACCCCAGCAAAAGAACGGGGTCTCACTGCTGGGGGGCCAGATGGGCCAGCCCCTCCCTCACCAACACTCACTCCCTCCGCATTCACTCCCACATCCACATCCACGTCACTCATGTCACTCACCTCACTCATACCATTCACCTCAGCCAATTCATCAGAATTTTCAATATTATTTTCCTTGCTGTTTCGTTTTTTACCTGCTGGGGGCCCTGGCTGATCGGTACTCTGCCCCGTATTGTTTTTGCCCAGGAGTACTGCCGCCCCTTTACGAGCCGCAGAACAGAGCCCACCTAGTAAGCTCTGCCTGGGCTCAGGAGCAGCAGCACTTCCTGAGCTCTCTGGCTCCATTTTTTTTTTTTCTGTTGTTACATTTGGGGCAGGGACAGGCTCTGCCTCTGCACCCTGCCCCCCACTGGAAACCTGTGCTGGCTTCCTTTCTTGGGGCACCGGAGCCCCTGCACCACCAGATGGAGGTAAGCGGGCCGAGGACCCCGGCAACCCCTTGCCAGCTCTCTCGGGCATTGTTTTGGGTGGGACAGAAGGCAGCGGGCCCGCCGAGGCCACGCCCCCCCGCTGGTCACGGCAATGGCGGGTAGAGCGAAAGCCCGAAAGGCCACGCTCCCCCCGCCAGCCGTGAGCACAGCGAGCGGAGCTGCGGCCGCCGAGGCCACGCCCCCACCGCCAGCCGCAGTCATAGCGGGTGAGGCAGCAGCCCGCAAGGCTACGCCCCCCCGCCAGACGCGACAATAGCGGGTGGGACAGCGGCCGAGGAGGACACGCCCCCCTCACAGGCCACCACCGCCTTCTTGTACCCACCACTCGCTTTTGGCAAGGTTGGCCACTCCCCTCGGCGCCCAGCGGCGGCGGGGTCCCCGGCACGGACCCCTTATTGGATCGACGCGCAGAGGACCCCGACCCTGCCGCGGACACCGCCAGGGGAGCGACCAACAGCTTGCACTTTTTAACTTGCTGCCTTACGGCAGACTCCGCGCCCTTTCTTGGTCTCTGGACCCCCAAAAATGATCCAGTCTGAGCGGATCCGCGTGTGGGGGGCCCAGAGACCCCAGCTCTCGCCGCCGGAGATGCGGCCCCGGCTGTACCGACTCCAGGTGCCGGGCCAGCCCCCGCTGCCACAGAGGACTGGGCCCGAGCACCACCACCATCAACAACACTGGCACCGACACTCTCCATATCGCTGCCTGAGTCCGAGCTGCCACCACCAGGCATGGCACCCAGACCCGGCAGACTCTTCTCTCCCCGCTCCCTTGCTGCGGACCCTCCACAGGGCCCGAGCCGGGGTGGGTAGCGGGTTCCACACAACGGGACAGGGGGGCCCCAGGAAGGGGAGCATAGACGAATTTGTCTATGGTGGTGACTCTGGCTTTTTTTTTTCTTTTCTTCCCCTTCCCGGTTGCCCCATCCTCGCAGATCTCATCCCCAAACAACAGCTCGCCAAACCGTGCTGGGGACTCGATCTGCCGCACTTGTTGCAGGATGAGGCAGCCCCCCTCACTGCTGATACCACTCCCGCCATCCTCCCCCTCGCTCCCACTTTCCTCCGAATTACTGGAGTCCGGTGGGAGGGCCACTTGCTCGGGGGCTATCCCGCTGCATGATACCTGGGCGTTTACACTCACCAGGTCTTCAGGTGGGACTGGCGCAGATACCTCACAGCCGCCATTTTCCTCCTTCTCCTCCTCCACCTGGCTGGCGCCTCCTGACCCCCCAGGAGACCCACCGGTCAGGGCCCTGAACCGGTCGTCGTTTTTGAGCTTCTCCTCGAAAGGGCCGCTCCCAGCCAGGATCTCTGCCCTCCGTTTTTCCAGATCTGTAATTGACCCCTTCAGCCTCTGCACCGTGGCGGTGACCTCTGCTCTCCTTGAGGCAGGGAGCTTGTTCTTCGCCATGATGCGTGCTCCCTTCAACTCCTCCCGGAGTCTCCTTAGCTGTTTGGCGGCCTCCTCGTATTCGCAGAGGTGCGCGTGGATGCGGGAGCCATAGGTGGTGACAGGCTCCCCCGCTGCCTTGGAGCCCCAGATGTTGGGGGGCTCCACCACCGCACCTCCGCTGGCCGCCTCTCCTCCTCCGGAAGGAGTAACCGCCACGGTCCCAGCCTCGGGGGTCTTGGTTCCTGGGGTCTTGCGGCCCCCCGAGGGCTTTTTCCTCGCCATCTCCCCTGGGACCGGCTAGATGGTATGGCCTCCTGCTGGTATGTGAGGCCTCCCACCCCCAGCCGCCTTGCTGGAGGGTGGGAGCCGGCGCACGGTCCCAGGGATAAGTGTCTCTCTGTGGGAAGGCAGGCAGGTGGACCAGGGAAAAAAAAATCCTTCCTTTGCAGAGATCTTTCCAAGCAGCTGCAGACACCGAGCACACGTCAAGCTCCGCCCCTTCCTGTGTGAGACTCCAGAGCTGCACTCACTATTCTGCTGGTGCAGTCACTGTGTACATACATTACATTACTGATCCCGATTACATTCTGTATTATACTCCAGAGCTGCACTCACTATTCTGCTGGTGCAGTCACTGTGTACATACATTACATTACTGATCCAGAGTTACATCCTGTATTATACTCCAGAGCTGCAGTCACTAATCTGCTGGTGCAGTCACTGTGTACATACATTACATTACTGATCCCGAGTTACATCCTGTATTATACTCCAGAGCTGCACTCACTAATCTGCTGGTGTAGTCACTGTGTACAAACATTACATTACTGATCCTGAGTTACATCTGTATTATACTCCAGAGCTGTACTCACTATTCTGCTGGTGCAGTCACTGGTACATACATTACATTACTGATCCTGAGTTACCTCTGTATTATCCTCCAGAGCTGCACTCACTATTCTGCTGGTGCAGTCACTGGGTACATACATTACATTACTGATCCTGAGTTACCTCTGTATTATACTCCAGAGCTGCACTCACTATTCTGCTGGTGCAGTCACTGTGTACATACATTACATTACTGATCCTGAGTTACACTCCTGTATTATCTCCAGAGCTGCACTCACTAATCTGCTGGTGCAGTCACTGTGTACATACATTACATTACTGATCCTGAGTTACATCCTGTATTATACTCCAGAGCTGCACTCACTATTCTGCTGGTGCAGTCACTGTGTACATACATTACATTACTGATCCTGAGTTACATCCTGTATTATACTCCAGAGCTGCACTCACTATTCTGCTGGTGCAGTCACTGTGTACATACATTACATTACTGATCCTGAGTTACATCCTGTATTATACTCCAGAGCTGCATCACTATTCTGCTGGTGCAGTCACTGTGTACATACATTACATTACTGATCCTGAGTTACATCCTGTATTATACTCCAGAGCTGCACTCACTATCTACTGGTGCAGTCACTGTGTACATACATTACATTACTGATCCGAGTTACATCCTGTATTATACTCCAGAGCTGCACTCACTAATCTGCTGGTGTAGTCACTGTGTACAAACATTACATTACTGATCCTGAGTTACATTCTGTATTATACTCCAGAGCTGCAATCACTATTCTGCTGGTGCAGTCACTGTGTACATACATTACATTACTGATCCGATTACATTCTGTATTATACTCCAGAGCTGCACTCACTATTCTGCTGGTGCAGTCACTGTGTACATACATTACATTACTGATCCAGAGTTACATCCTGTATTATACTCCAGAGCTGCAGTCACTAATTCTGCTGGTGCAGTCACTGTGTACATACATTACATTACTGATCCCGAGTTACATCCTGTATTATACTCCAGAGCTGCACTCACTAATCTGCTGGTGTAGTCACTGTGTACAAACATTACATTACTGATCCTGAGTTACATTCTGTATTATACTCCAGAGCTGTACTCACTATTCTGCTGGTGCAGTCACTGTGTACATACATTACATTACTGATCCTGAGTTACCTCCTGTATTATCCTCCAGAGCTGCACTCACTATTCTGCTGGTGCAGTCACTGGGTACATACATTACATTACTGATCCTGAGTTACCTCTTGTATTATACTCCAGAGCTGCACTCACTATTCTGCTGGTGCAGTCACTGTGTACAAACATTACATTACTGATCCTGAGTTACATCCTGTATTATACTCCAGAGCTGCACTCACTATTCTACTGGTGCAGTCACTGTGTACATACATTACATTACTGATCCCGAGTTACATCCTGTATTATACTCCAGAGCTGCACTCACTAATCTGCTGGTGTAGTCACTGTGTACAAACATTACATTACTGATCCTGAGTTACATTCTGTATTATACTCCAGAGCTGCAATCACTATTCTGCTGGTGCAGTCACTGTGTACAATACATACTGATCTGAGTTACATCTGTATTATACTCCAGAGCTGCAGTCACTATTCTCCTTTCACACTGTGTACTACATTAATACTGATCCGAGTTACATCTGTATTATACTCAGAGCTGCACTCACTATTCTGTGGTAGCAGTGTACATTACATTACTGATCCTGAGTTACATCTGTATTATACTCCAGAGCTGCGCTCACTATTCTGCTGGTGCAGTCTGTGTCACTAATTCAAGCTCTCGACGCCTGGTATTCTCTGATCGACGTCTATTCTCCCTGCAGTGAAGGCTGCAGCTGTAATTCATCGGAGCCGGGGCTGGGATGTAGCGCCGTGTGTGCGTGCGGCC
>JARQOD010000005.1:544609618-544642015 GCA_033576555.1 Oophaga sylvatica | reverse complement strand
GGCGCCCGTCGATCTCCGGGAGTTTATGGCCACTCAGTAAATGTTATTTGAGCTGGAGATGTTCTGTCACCGTCCATCCATCCGTCCAGATGAGCCGGGGATGGCGGAGTGCCGGCCGGCTCGCTGCGGATGATGGATATCGGTGGAGCGCAGACCTCGGATAAGGATGAAATAGAGAGCGCCGCCCGGTGTTTTATGTCCGTCACCTGTGAACATGGAGCCGCCGCAGCGCATAGATTATCATAACGGCCGCGTTGCTGAGGAAGGCTGACACCAAAATGGATGAGGGTCTATTAAGAGACAGGCGAGGACTCGTGCCATGGAAGATGGAGAGAGGCGCCTCCGCTGCAGCGCTCGCCGCGCCAGTCAGGTCACACACAAACCTTAAAGGGGAACTCCAGCCACAATCAGAGGCGGCGCAGTGTGAGCGCTGCGTACAGTACAGAGCTGCGCCGTCCGGCTCAGAGCGCTGCATACAGTATGGAGCTACGCCGTCCGGCTCGGAGCGCTGCATACAGTACAGAGCTGCGCCATCTGGCTCGGAGTGCTGCGTACAGTATGGAGCTGTGCCGTCTGGCTCGGAGTGCTGCGCCGTCCGGCTCAGAGCGCTGCGTACAGTACAGCGCTGCTCCATCCAGCTCGGAGCGCTGTGTACAGTAAGGAGCTGTGCCATCCGGCTCAGAGCGCTGCGCCGTCCGGCTCAGAGCGCTGCGTACAGTACTGCACTGCTCCATCCGGCTCGGAGCGCTGCGTACAGTATGGAGCTGTGCCGTCCGGCTCGGAGCGCTGCATACAGTACAGAGCTGCGCCATCCGGTTCGGAGTGCTGCGTACAGTATGGAGCTGCGCCGTCCGGCTCAGAGGGCTGCGTACAGTACAGCACTGCTCCATCCTGCTCGGAGCGCTGTGTACAGTATGGAGCTGAGCCGTCCGGCTCGGAGCAATGCGTACAGTACAGAGCTGCGCCGTCTGGCTCGGAGCACTGCGTACAGTACACAGCTGCGCCGTCCGGCTCGCAGCGTTGCGTACAGTATGGAGTTGCGCCGTCCGGCTCGGAGCGCTGCGTACAGTATGGAGCTTGCACCGTCCGGCTCGAGCGCTGCGTACAGTATGGAGTTGCGCCGTCCGGCTCGGAGCGCTGTGTACAGTATGGAGTTGCGCCGTCCGGCTCGTAGCGCTGCGTACAGTATGGAGCTGCGCCGTCCGGCTCGTAGCGCTGCGTACAGTATGGAGCTGCGCCGTCCGGCTTGGAGCGCTGCGTACAGTATGGAGTTGCGCCGTCCGGCTGCAGCATTGCGTACAGTACAGAGCTGCACCGTCCGGCTCGCAGCGCTGCTTTACAGTATGGAGCTGCACCGTCCGGCTCGCAGCGCTGCGTACAGTATGGAGCTGCGCCGTCCGGCTCGCAGCGCTGCATACAGTATGGAGCTGCGCCGTCCGGCTCGCAGCGCTGCGTACAGTATGGAGCTGAGCCGTCCGGCTCACAGCGCTGCGTACAGTATGGAGTTGCGCCGTCCGGCTCACAGCGCTGCGTACAGTATGGAGCTACGCCGTCCGGCTCGGAGCGCTGCATACAGTACAGAGCTGCGCCATCTGGCTCGGAGTGCTGCGTACAGTATGGAGCTGTGCCGTCGGGCTTGGAGTGCTGCGCCGTCCGGCTCAGAGCGCTGCGTACAGTACAGTGCTGCTCCATCCAGCTCGGAGCGCTGTGTACATGTAAGGAGCTGTGCCATCCGGCTCAGGCGCTGCGCCGTCCGGCTCAGAGCGCTGCGTACAGTACAGCACGCCTCCATCCGGCTCGGAGCGCTGCGTACAGTATGGAGCTGGCCGTCGGCTCGGAGCGCTGCATACAGTACAGAGCTGCGCCATCCGGTTCGGAGTGCTGCGTACAGTATGGAGCTGCGCCGTCCGGCTCAGAGCGCTGCGTACAGTACAGCACTGCTCCATCCTGCTCGGAGCGCTGTGTACAGTATGGAGCTGAGCCGTCCGGCTCGGAGCAATGCGTACAGTACAGAGCTGCGCCGTCTGGCTCGGAGCGCTGCGTACAGTACACAGCTGCGCCGTCCGGCTCGCAGCGTTGCGTACAGTATGGAGTTGCGCCGTCCGGCTCGGAGCGCTGCGTACAGTATGGAGCTGCACCGTCCGGCTCGGAGCGCTGCGTACAGTATGGAGTTGCGCCGTCCGGCTCGGAGCGCTGTGTACAGTATGGAGTTGCGCCGTCCGGCTCGTAGCGCTGCGTACAGTATGGAGCTGCGCCGTCTGGCTCGTAGCGCTGCGTACAGTATGGAGCTGCGCCGTCCGGCTTGGAGCGCTGGTACAGTATGGAGTTGCGCCGTCCGGCTCGCAGCATTGCGTACAGTACAGAGCTGCACCGTCGGCTCGCAGCGCTGCGTACAGTACGGAGCTGCACCGTCCGGCTCGCAGCGCTGCGTACAGTATGGAGCTGTGCCGTCCGGCTCGCAGCGCTGCATACAGTATGGAGCTGCGCCGTCCGGCTCGCAGCGCTGCGTACAGTATGGAGCTGAGCCGTCCGGCTCACAGCGCTGCGTACAGTATGGAGTTGCGCCGTCCGGCTCGCAGTCCTGCGTACACTATGAAGCTGCGCCGTCCGGCTCGCAGCGCTGCGTACAGTATGGAGCTGCGCCATCCGGCTCGCAGCGCTGCGTACAGTATGGAGCTGCGCCGTCCGGCTCGCAGCGCTGCATACAGTATGGAGCTGCGCCGTCCGGCTCGCAGCGCTGCGTACAGTATGGAGCTGCACCATCCGGCTCGCAGCGCTGCGTACAGTATGGAGCTGCGCCGTCCGGCTCGCAGCGCTGCATACAGTATGGAGCTGCGCCGTCCGGCTCGCAGCGCTGCATACAGTATGGAGCTGCGCCGTCCGGCTCACAGCGCGCGTACAGTATGGAGTCTACGTCGGCTCACAGCGCTGCGTACAGTATGAGTGTACGCGTCCGGCTCGAGTCCTGCAGTTACATATGGATCTTGCGCCTCGGCTCGAGCTGCGTACACTATGGAGCTGGCGCTGTCCGGTCTCTCAAGCTCTGTGTTACAGTATCAGAGCTGCGCCTCCTGCTGGAGCGCTGTGTACATAATGGAGTGCATCCGATCCTGGCTCCGTTACGCGGCTGCAGTACAGTACTGATTGCTCAGTCCGGCTCATGACGACTGAGTACACTATGGAGCTGCTCCGTGCGGCTCCAGCGCTGCAGTACAGTACAGGGGTTGCACATCCGGCTTCGGAGCGCTGGTACAGTTATGGAGTTGCGACGTCCGGCTCAGAGCGCTGCTACAGTATGATTGCCATCGGCTCGGAGCCTGGGTTACAGTTATGGGCGCAGCCGTCGGCTCGGAGCTATGCGTACAGTTATTGGAGTCTGTCGCCTCTCCGGCTCGGAGCGGATGCGTACAGTAAGCAGTGCGCCGTCTGGCTCGGAGCGCTGCGTACAGTACAGTGCGCCTCCGGCTCGGAGCGTGAGATACAGTATGGAGTTGCGCCCGTCCGGCTCGGAGTCTGCGTACACTATGGACTGACCGCCCGGGCTCGGAGCGCTGTGTATCATATGGAGTGCGCCGTCCGCGGAGGCTGCGACAGATATGGAGCTTGGACGCGGCTCGTGCCATGGTACAGTATGGAAGCTGCGCCGTCCGCTTGGAGCGCTGCGTAGTACAGCTAAGGGGAGCTTCAGCCTCGGGCTGCAGCAGTTGCGTACATACAGACTGCACCTTGGGTCGCAGCGTGAGTTCAGATGGAGCTGCACCGTCCGGCTCGCATGGCTGCGTACAGATGGAGCTGTGCGTCGGCTCGCAGCCTGTGCATACATAGTTGAGCTGCACCGTCCATGCCATGCAGCGCTGCGTACAGTATGGAGCATGAAGCCGTCCGGTCATCGCGCTGCGAACAGTATGGGTTGCGACCGTCCGGCTCGGCTGCACTGCGTACAGTATGGAGCTGCGCCGTCCGGCTCGCAGCGCTGCGTACAGTATGAGCTGCGCCGTCCGGCTCGCAGCGCTGCGTACAGTATGAGCTGCGCCGTCCGGCTCGCAGACCCCTGCGTACAGTAATGAGCTGCGCCGTCCGGCTCGCAGCGCTGCGTACAGTATGGAGCTTGCCGTCCGGCTCGAGCGCTGCGTACAGTATGAGCTGGCGCCGTCGGCGCTGTCAGAGCGCTGCGTACAGTAGAGCTGCGCCGTCCGGCTCGAGCGCTGCGTACAGTATGGAGTGGCCGTCCGGCTCAGAGCGCTGCGTACAGTATGGAGTGCGCGTCGGCTCAGAGCTGCGTACAGTACAATAGGGAGCTGCGCAGTCCGGCTGGGAGCGCTGCGTACAGTAAGGGAGCTGCGCACGTCCGGCTGGAGCTGGTACAGTAATGGAGCTGTCCGTCCGGCTCGCAGCCTGCGTACAGAAAGGCTTGCCACAGTCGGCTCGGAGCGCTGCATACAGTATGGAGCTGTGCCGTCCGGCTGCAGCGCTGCGTACAGTACAGCCTGCTCCATCCAACTCGGAGTGCTGTGTACAGTATGGAGCTGCGCCGTCCAGCACGGAGCGCTGCGTACACTATGGAGCTGCGCCGTACGGCTCAGAGCGCTGCATACAGTATGGAGCTACGCCGTCCGGCTTGGAGCGCTGCATACAGTACAGAGCTGCGCCATCTGGCTCGGAGTGCTGCGTACAGTATGGAGTGTGCCGTCTGGCTCGGAGTGCTGCGCCGTCCGGCTCAGAGCGCTGCGTACAGTACAGTGCTGCTCCATCCAGCTCGGAGCGCTGTGTACAGTAAGGAGCTGTGCCATCCGGCTCAGAGCGCTGCGCCGTCGGCTCAGAGCGCTGCGTACAGTACAGCACTGCTCCATCCGGCTCGGAGCGCTGCGTACAGTATGGAGCTGGCCGTCCGGCTCGGAGCGCTGCATACAGTACAGAGCTGCGCCATCCGGTTCAGAGGGTGCGTACAGTATGGAGCTGCGCCGTCCGGCTCAGAGCGCTGCGTACAGTACAGCACTGCTCCATCCTGCTCGGAGCGCTGTGTAAGTATGGAGCTGAGCCGTCCGGCTCGGAGCAATGCGTACAGTACAGAGCTGCGCCGTCTGGCTCGGAGCGCTGCGTACAGTACACAGCTGCGCCGTCCGGCTCGCAGCGTTGCGTACAGTATGGAGTTGCGCCGTCCGGCTCGGAGCACTGCGTACAGTATGGAGCTGCACCGTCCGGCTCGGAGCGCTGCGTACAGTATGGAGTTGCGCCGTCCGGCTCGGAGCGCTGTGTACAGTATGGAGTTGCGCCGTCCGGCTCGTAGCGCTGCGTACAGTACAGAGCTGCGCCGTCCGGCTCAGAGCGCTGCATACAGTATGGAGCTACGCCGTCCGGCTCGGAGCGCTGCATACAGTACAGAGCTGCGCCATCTGGCTCGGAGTGCTGCGTACAGTATGGAGCTGCGCGTGCGGCTCGCAGCGTGCATACAGTATGGAGCTGCGCCGTCCGGCTCGCAGCACTGCGTACAGTATGGAGCTGCACCGTCCGGCTCGCAGCGCTGCGTAAGTATGGAGCTGCGCCGTCCGGCTCGCAGCGCTGCATACAGTATGGAGCTGCGCTGTCCGGCTCGCAGCGCTGCGTACAGTATGGAGCTGAGCCGTCCGGCTCACAGCGCTGCGTACAGTATGGAGTTGCGCCGTCCGGCTCGCAGTCCTGCGTACACTATGGAGCTGCGCTGTCCGGCTCGCAGCGCTGGTATAGTATGGAGTTGCGCCGTCCGGCTTGGAGCGCTGTGTACAGTATGGAGCTGCTCCGTCCGGCTCGCAGCGCTGCGTACAGTATGGATTTGCACAGTCCGGCTCGGAGCGCTGCATCACTATGGAGCTGCTCCGTCCGGCTCGCAGCGCTGCGTACAGTATGGAGTTGCACGTCCGGCTCGGAGCGCTGCGTACAGTATGGAGTTGCACAGTCCGGCTCGCAGCGCTGCGTACAGTATGGAGTTGCACAGTCCGGCTCAGAGCGCTGCGTACACTATGGAGCTGCGCCGTCCAGCTCGCAGAGCTGCGTACAGCATGGAGTTGCGCCGTCCGGCTCGGAGCACTGCGTACAGTATGGAGCTGCACCGTCTGGCTCGGAGCGCTGCGTACAGTATGGAGCTGCACCGTCTGGCTCGGAGCACTGTGTACAGTACGGAGCTGTACCGTCGACTCGGAGCGCTGCGTACAGTATGGAGTTGCGCCGTCCGGCTCAGAGCGCTGCAACAGTATGGAGCTGCGCTGTCCGGCTCGCAGCGCTGCGTACAGTATGGAGGTGCGCCGTCCGACTCGGAGCGCTGCGTACAGTATGGAGCTGCGCCATCCGGCTCGCAGCGCTGCGTACAGTATGGAGCTGCACCGTCCAGCTCGCAGCGCTGCGTACAGTATGGAGTTGCGCCGTCCGGCTCGGAGCGCTGTGTACAGTATGGAGTTGCGCGTCCGTCTCGGAGCGCTGCGTACAGTATGGAGCTGCACGTCCGGCTCGCAGCGCTGCGTACAGTATGGAGCTGCACCATCCAGCTCGCAGCGCTGCGTACAGTATGGAGCTTCACCGTCCGGCTCGCAGCGCTGCGTACAATATGAAGCTGCACCGTCCGCTCGCAGCGCTGCGTACAGTATGGAGTTGCGCCGTCCGGCTCGGAGCACTGCGTACAGTATGGAGCTGCACCGTCGGCTCGGAGCGCTGCGTACAGTATGGAGTTGCGCCGTCCGGCTCGGAGCGCTGTGTACAGTATGGAGTTGCGCCGTCCGGCTCGTAGCGCTGCGTACAGTACAGAGCTGCGCCGTCCGGCTCAGAGCGCTGCATACAGTATGGAGCTACGCCGTCCGGCTCGGAGCGCTGCATACAGTACAGAGCTGCGCCATCTGGCTCGGAGTGCTGCGTACAGTATGGAGCTGTGCCGTCTGGCTCGGAGTGCTGCGCCGTCCGGCTCAGAGCGCTGCGTACAGTACAGCGCTGCTCCATCCAGCTCGGAGCGCTGTGTACAGTAAGGAGCTGTGCCATCCGGCTCAGAGCGCTGCGCCGTCCGGCTCAGAGCGCTGCGTACAGTACAGCACTGCTCCATCCGGCTCGGAGCGCTGCGTACAGTATGGAGCTGTGCCGTCCGGCTCGGAGCGCTGCATACAGTACAGAGCTGCGCCATCCGGTTCGGAGTGCTGCGTACAGTATGGAGCTGCGCCGTCCGGCTCAGAGCGATGCGTACAGTACAGCACTGCTCCATCCTGCTCGGAGCGCTGTGTACAGTATGGAGCTGAGCCGTCCGGCTCGGAGCAATGCGTACAGTACAGAGCTGCGCCGTCTGGCTCGGAGCACTGCGTACAGTACACAGCTGCGCCGTCCGGCTCGCAGCGTTGCGTACAGTATGGAGTTGCGCCGTCCGGCTCGGAGCGCTGCGTACAGTATGGAGCTGCACCGTCCGGCTCGGAGCGCTGCGTACAGTATGGAGTTGCGCCGTCCGGCTCGGAGCGCTGTGTACAGTATGGAGTTGCGCCGTCCGGCCCGTAGCGCTGCGTACAGTATGGAGCTGCGCCGTCCGGCTCGTAGCGCTGCGTACAGTATGGAGCTGCGCCGTCCGGCTTGGAGCGCTGCGTACAGTATGGAGTTGCGCCGTCCGGCTCGCAGCATTGCGTACAGTACAGAGCTGCCCGTCCGGCTCGCAGCGCTGCGTACAGTATGGAGCTGCACCGTCCGGCTCGCAGCGCTGCGTACAGTATGGAGCTGCGCCGTCCGGCTCGCAGCGCTGCATACAGTATGGAGCTGCGCCGTCCGGCTCGCAGCGCTGCGTACAGTATGGAGCTGAGCCGTCCGGCTCACAGCGCTGCGTACAGTATGGAGTTGCGCCGTCCGGCTCACAGCGCTGCGTACAGTATGGAGCTACGCCGTCCGGCTCGGAGCGCTGCTACAGTACAGAGCTGCGCCATCTGGCTCGGAGTGCTGCGTACAGTATGGAGCTGTGCCGTCTGGCTTGGAGTGCTGCGCCGTCCGGCTCAGAGCGCTGCGTACAGTACAGTGCTGCTCCATCCAGCTCGGAGCGCTGTGTACAGTAGGAGCTGTGCCATCCGGCTCAGAGCGCTGCGCCGTCCGGCTCAGAGCGCTGCGTACAGTACAGCACTGCTCCATCCGGCTCGGAGCGCTGCGTACAGTATGGAGCTGTGCCGTCCGGCTCGGAGCGCTGCATACAGTACAGAGCTGCCCCATCCGGTTCGGAGTGCTGCGTACAGTATGGAGCTGCGCCGTCCGGCTCAGAGCGCTGCGTACAGTACAGCACTGCTCCATCCTGCTCGGAGCGCTGTGTACAGTATGGAGCTGAGCCGTCCGGCTCGGAGCAATGCGTACAGTACAGAGCTGCGCCGTCTGGCTCGGAGCGCTGCGTACAGTACACAGCTGCGCCGTCCGGCTCGCAGCGTTGCGTACAGTATGGAGTTGCGCCGTCCGGCTCGGAGCGCTGCGTACAGTATGGAGCTGCACCGTCCGGCTCGGAGCGCTGCGTACAGTATGGAGTTGCGCCGTCCGGCTCGGAGCGCTGTGTACAGTATGGAGTTGCGCCGTCCGGCTCGTAGCGCTGCGTACAGTATGGAGCTGCGCCGTCTGGCTCGTAGCGCTGCGTACAGTATGGAGCTGCGCCGTCCGGCTTGGAGCGCTGCGTACAGTATGGAGTTGCGCCGTCCGGCTCGCAGCATTGCGTACAGTACAGAGCTGCACCGTCCGGCTCGCAGCGCTGCGTACAGTATGGAGCTGCACCGTCCGGCTCGCAGCGCTGCGTACAGTATGGAGCTGTGCCGTCCGGCTCGCAGCGCTGCATACAGTATGGAGCTGCGCCGTCCGGCTCGCAGCGCTGCGTACAGTATGGAGCTGAGCCGTCCGGCTCACAGCGCTGCGTACAGTATGGAGTTGCGCCGTCCGGTCGCAGTCCTGCGTACACTATGAAGCTGCGCCGTCCGGCTCGCAGCGCTGCGTACAGTATGGAGCTGCGCCGTCCGGCTCGCAGCGCTGCGCACAGTATGGAGCTGCGCTGTCCGGCTCGCAGCGCTGCGTACAGTATGGAGGTGCGCCGTCCGACTCGGAGTGCTGCGTATAGTATGGAGCTGCGCCATCCGGCTCGCAGCGCTGCGTACAGTATGGAGCTGCACCGTCCAGCTCGCAGCGCTGCGTACAGTATGGAGTTGTGCCGTCCGGCTCGGAGCGCTGTGTACAGTATGGAGTTGCGCCGTCCGTCTCGGAGCGCTGCGTACAGTATGGAGCTGCACCGTCCGGCTCGCAGCGCTGCGTACAGTATGGAGCTGCACCATCCAGCTCGCAGCGCTGCGTACAGTATGGAGCTGCACCGTCCGGCTCGCAGCGCTGCGTACAATATGAAGCTGCACCGTCCGGCTCGCAGCGCTGCGTACAGTATGGAGCTGCACCGTCCGGCTCACAGCGCTGCGTACAGTATGGAGCTGCACCATCCAGCTCGCAGCGCTGCGTACACCAGGCAGGAGCCCAAGTGGACAAGTGATTGGTGGTGTGGCGGGTGTGAGACCCCAATTGCTTTTATACTGATGACCTGCGGCCATCAATGGACCTGCACATCCCCAGAAGACAGAGGACACAACAGACACTATCCCCATCACCTCTACAGTCAGTGCAGAGCGCGTCCTCGTCACCTCCACATCTCCTCCATGACACCGTCACAATTATGGCAGAAAGCCTCCACGTCACCTCTACAATCAGCACTAAAATAATCCACACCTGGACCAGAAACCTCCACAAAACATCCACAGTCAGAGCAGAAATCCTTCACGTCGCCTCCACAGACAGCGCAGAGCGTCCCTGTCGCCTCCACAGACAGCGCAGAGCGTCCCCGTCGCCTCCACAGACAGCGCAGAGCGTCCCCGTCGCCTCCACAGACAGCGCAGAGCGTCCTCGTCACCTCCACAGACGGCGCAGAGCGTCCATGTCACCTCCACAGATGGCGCAGAGCGTCCACGTCACCTCCAGACAGCACAGAGGGTTCCCGTCACTTTCACAGACGGCGCAGAGCGTCCCCGTCGCCTCCACGGACAGCGCAGAGCATCCCTGTCGCCTCAACAGACAGCGCAGAGCATCCCCGTCGCCTCCACAGACAGCGCAGAGCGTCCCCGTCGCCTCCACGGACGGCACAGAGCATCCCCGTTGCCTCCACAGACGCACAGAGCGTCCCCGTCGCCTCCAAGGACGGCGCAGAGTATCCCCGTCGCCTCCACAGACAGCGCAGAGCGTCCCCGTCGCCTCCACGGACAGCGCAGAGGGTCCCCGTCGCCTCCGCAGATGGCGCAGAGCGTCCCCATCGCCTCCACAGACGGCGCAGAGCGTCCCCGTCGCCTCCACAGACCGCAGAGAGTCCACGTCGCCTCCACGAACGGCGCAGAGCGTCTCCGTCGCCTCCACAGACAGCGCAGAGCATCCCCGTTGCCTCCACGGAGGGCGCAGAGCACCTCCATAATCGCAGCAGGAAGCCTCCACTAGTCCTCGCAGCCTCAACAGTCGGCGCCGTCCACAATCGTAATGTCATTTACTTCTGCGTCTGATATTAAAGTCATTTTTTTGGTGATTATAAACTTTCCGTCTGTTTATTCGCTGACTCGGCGCCGTTTCTTCGCAGACGTTTCCCAATACAAACTGTTCTGTCTCCTACAGGAATAATTGGGACTTAATTGCTGCAGCAAACGGCTTTGATGGAGAGCGCGGCGCGCAGATCAGCCTCATTCTGCTCCCGGCTCTGGAGCACCGGAGGGACGGAAAACCAGGTCTGAAATCTAGAGAAGCGATTAGACGAGGAGGGAGTGCGGGTACAGTGCGATCCCCGACCGGCGAGCGGGGGAGTGGTGAACATCAGACAGACGTGGCTCAAAGGGTGGGATAAAATAAATGTCCTGCCAAGACTGAAGAGGCTAGCACCGGCTGCCCTGGTAGCCCAGGGTACTGATTGGGTGACTGTCTGAGCCGTCAGTAGTCTGAGGAAGGAAATGTGGTGGGTTAAGGGCTGCATCCTGGTGGACTAGGGTATTAAAGGGATTATGTCAGCAGGTTTTCGCTTTGTAATCTGAGAGTAGCACGTTGTAGGGGCAGAAATCCTGATTCCAGCGATGCATCACTTACTGACTTTTTGCTTTATTTTCAATAAATTCAGAGATGATAACTACAGGACTAGGTGTCCCCTGCCATGTAGTCCTCCTCCTGTGTAACCCCACACCCTCATCTGATTGGCAGATTTCTGCCAGTGTACACAGGAAGCAGCCAATCAATGGTCTGGGCAGGGTTATACACAGGAAGTTGCCAATCAGTGGTGTGGGCGGGGTTATACACAGGAAGTTACAAGTGGTGTGGGTGGGGTTATACACAGGAAGTTGCCAGTGGTGTGGGTGGGGTTATACACAGGAAGTTGCCAGTGGTGTGGGCGGGGTTATACAGATCTGCAGAAGGTAAACTCTAATTGTATCAAAATGACAGAACGCAGCCCAATAAGTGACACATCGCTGGAATCAGGGTCTCTGCCCCTATAATATGCTGCTCTCCGATTACATAGCGAAAAATGACTGACAGATTCCCTTTAAGTGTTTATGGTATACCGAGACCACCAGGGATGCAGGCTTTAGCTCACTAATATTAACCACTGAATGCCTGGTGGTCTAGGGTATTGAGTGACTTAATGCCTGTGTTCCTGGTGGTCTAGTATACAGGATGGGCTATTGCTTGCCTTCCTGCTGGTTAAGTGTATTGAATGGATAAAGTCTTCTTTTGTGGAGCATCAATAGAGGTAATTGAGGAGTTAACGTTTCCTCCCCTGGTGGCCTAGAGCGCTGGATGGATTCAAGCTTTCTATGCTGATGGTCTGGAATAGTAAATGAGTTTAAATAATTAATAATAATCTTTATTTTTATATAGCGCTGACATATTCCGCAGCGCTTTACAGCTTGCACACATTATCATAGTTGTCCCCGATGCGGCTCACAATCTACATTCCCTATCCGTCATTGGATGTGGGAGGAAACCGGAGGAACCCCACAAATCACGGGGAGAACATACGGACTCCTTTAAGAGGTGCTCTCATTTTCTTCAAACTCTCCCAACCACATTCCCCCAGCGGCAGCCTTCTTGTTTCCTGTATATTCCCATTTTTGTGACCCGCACGTCTGTTCCCTTTTGTCCGATGCAGAATGCGAGGTGCTCCCTTCAGCGTTGGCAGTCACGTACCTCACCCTCTATTCAGTACAACAAGTGCGTATTTTCTCCCTCCATATTCAGCACAAAGCACGTGTGTATACCCACCCTCCATATTATGTATAAAGCACGTGTGTATGCTCACCCTCCATATTCAGGATAAACCACGTGTGTATGCTCACCCTCCATATTCAGTATAAAGCACGTGTGTATGCTCACCCTCTATATTCAGTATAAAGCACGTGTGTATGCCCACCCTCCATATTATGTATAAAGCACGTGTGTATGCTCACCCTCTATATTCAGTATAAAGCACGTGTGAATGCTCACCCTCTATATTCAGTATAAAGCACGTGTGTATACCCACCCTCCACAGTTAGTACAAACCACATGTGTATGTTAACACTGCATATTCAGTAGAAAGCAAGTGTATGCTCACCCTCCATATTCAGGATAAAGCACGTGTGTATGCTCACCCTCCATATTCAGGATAAAGCACATGTGTATGCTCACCCTCCATATTCAGGATAAAGCACGTGTGTATGCTCACCCTCCATATTCAGTATAAAGCACGTGTGTATGTTCACCATCCATATTCAGGATAAAGCACGTGTGTATGCTCACCCTCCATATTCAGTATAAAGCACGTGTGTATGCTCACCCTCCGTATTCAGTATAAAGCACGTGTGTATGTTCACCATCCATATTCAGGATAAAGCACGTGTGTATGCTCACCCTCCATATTCAGTATAAAGCACATGTGTATGCTCACCCTCCATATTCGGGATAAAGCACATGTGTATGCTCACCCTCCATATTCAGGATAAAGCACGGGTGTATGCCCACCCTCATATTCAGTATAAAGCACGTGTGTATGCTCACCCTCCATATTCAGTATAAAGCACGTGTGTATGCTCACCCTCCGTATTCAGTATAAAGCACGTGTGTATGCTTCACCATCCATATTCAGGATAAAGCACGTGTGTATGCTCACCCTCCATATTCAGATAAAGCACATGTGTATGCTCACCCTCCATATTCAGGTAAAGCACTGTGTATGCTCACCCCATCCATATTTCAGTGATAAAGCACGGGTGTATGCCACCCTCCATATTCAGTATAAAGCACTGTGTATGCTCACCCTCCATATTCAGTATAAAGCACATGTGTATGTCACCCTCATATTCAGTATAAAGCACGTGTGTATGCTCACCCTCCATATTCAGTATGAAGCACGTGTGTATGTTCACCTCCATATTCAGGATAAAGCCAGTGTGTATGCTCACCCTCCATATTCAGTATAAAGCACGTGTGTATGCTCACCCTCCATATTCAGTATAAAGCAAGTGTGTATGCTCACCCTCCGATATTCAGTATAAAGCACAGTGTGTATGCTCACCCTCCGTATTCAGTATAAAGCACGTGTGTATGCTCACCCTCCGTATTCAGTATAAAGCACGTGTGTATGTTCACCATCCATATTCAGGATAAAGCACGTGTGTATGCTCACCCTCCATATTCAGGATAAAGCACTGTGTATGCTCACCCTCCATATTCAGTATAAAGCACGTGTGTATGCTCACCCTCCATATTCAGGATAAAGCACTGTGTATGCTCACCCTCCATATTCAGTATAAAGCACGTGTGTATGCTCACCTCCATATTCAGTAAAGCACGTGTGTATGCTCACCCTCCATATTCAGTATAAAGCACATGTGTATGCTCACCCTCCATATTCAGTATAAAGCACGTGTGTATGCTCACCCTCCATATTCAGGATAAAGCACGTGTGTATGCTCACCCTCCATATTCAGGATAAAGCACGTGTGTATGCTCACCCTCCATATTCAGTATAAAGCACGTGTGTATGCTCACCCTCCATATTCAGTATAAAGCACTGTGTATGCTCACCCTCCATATTCAGTATAAAGCACGTGGTGTATGCTCACCCTCCATATTCAGTATAAAGCACGGGTGTATGCTCACCCTCCATATTCAGTATAAAGCACGTGTGTATGCTCACCCTCCATATTCAGTATAAAGCACGTGTGTATGCTCACCCTCCATATTCAGTAGAAAGCACGGGTGTATGCTCACCCTCCATATTCAGTATAAAGCACGGGTGTATGCTCACCCTCCATATTCAGTATAAAGCACGGTGTATGCTCACCCTCCATATTCAGTATAAAGCACGTGTGTATGCTCACCCTCTATTCATATAAGCAGTGTTATGTACCTCATATAGAAAGCACGTGTGTATGCTCACCCTCCATATTCAGTATAAAGCACGTGTGTATGCTCACCCTCCATATTATGTATAAAGCACGTGTGTATGCTCACCCTCAATATTCAGGATAAAGCACGTGTGTATGCTCACCCTCCAAATTCAGTATAAAGCACGGTGTATGCTCACCCTCCATATTCAGTATAAAGCACGGTGTATGCTCACCCTCCATATTATGTATAAAGCACGTGTGTATGCTCACCCTCAAAATTCAGGATAAAGCACGTGTGTATGCTCACCCTCCATATTCAGTATAAAGCACGTGTGTATGCTCACCCTCCATATTCAGTATAAAGCACGTGTGTATGCTCACCCTCCATATTATGTATAAAGCACGTGTGTATGCTCACCCTCCATATTATGTATAAAGAACGTGTGTATGCTCACCCTCCATATTCAGTATAAAGCACGTGTGTATGCTCACCCTCCATATTCAGTATAAAGCACGGGTGTATGCTCACCCTCCATATTATGTATAAAGCACGTGTGTATGCTCACCCTCCATATTCAGGATAAAGCACGGGTGTATGCTCACCCTCCATATTCAGTATAAAGCACGGGTGTATGCTCACCCTCCATATTCAGTATAAAGCACGGGTGTATGCTCACCCTCCATATTCAGTATAAAGCACGGGTGTATGCTCACCCTCATCATTATATTCAGGATAAACCCAGTGGCAGCTATTATCCTTCTAAGTGAAACCCATTTGATGATACATGAAAATGACCAATTGTCGTTCCTAATTTGGGACATAAAAGGTCATCATGGGAATAATCCTTTAACATCTGCATTTGTCTACAGTGTTGTGGATTATTTGTTCCCTGGTGGTCTAGGGGAATTAAGGGTACGGCTGTGCACACACGATCATCACAGCTTTCATTTATAACCTTCCTGGTCCTGCGCTTTTCTCTGCTCCTAACCAAACGTTTGAGTCGTCGGTCACCAATCCCTACAATCAGAGGTGATCGCTCTGCCAGACCAAAGCAATCAATGGTCTGAGAAAGCCACATGGGAGACGTCCCAATAAATCCTGGACACTAGTTTGCTACATTTCGGATTAAATCTCCATTAAAGCAGTCTCTGGATCACGGAGTGAATTACCTGTACGATGGACTACTTGCTAGAGATGGGGTGCACCTTACGAAACTGGAAAACATGTATTTGGAAGTCGCCTTGCTACACTCATCAGGAGAGCTTTAAACTAGAACAATGTGGGAAGGGAAGCAAAACGCCAGCAAAAGCCATACACCTGACAAATACTATTGAGATTTCTGCTATTAGAAGTGAAGGGGAAGAACAAAGACAAAAAAATTAAATAATAAAAATATTGAGGAAGAGAAACCAATCACAAACTAAAGTGTTTCTATACGAATGCACAAAGCATGGGCAACAAACAAGGAGAACTGGAGCTACTAACGCAGGAGAAGAAATATGATGTCATTGGAATCACTGAGACTTGGTGGGACGATACACATGATTGGAATACAAGGCTAGAAGGATACAACTTATTTGCAAGAAACAGACTTGATAAACGAGGAGGAGGTGTTGCATTGTATGTTAGAAAAGCGTATATCTGCACAGAGATTGACGCTTCAGAGACTGGGAGTTCTGTGGAAACTGTTTGGGTAAGAATACAAGGACAGAACAATGGAAAGGACACCATTGTAGGCATTTACTACAGGCCGCCTGTGCAAGCTGAAGATATGGATGAACTCTTTATGCATCAAATGGCCAAGTTCTCCAAAAAATATGACATAGTGGTCATGGGAGATTTCAACTATCCAGACATTTGTTGGGAATCTCTCTCAGGCAAAACTAACAGGTCCAGGAAATTCTTATCCTCTCTTGCTGACAACTTTATCTTCCAAAAGGTAATGGAGAAAACAAGGGGATCTGCTACCTTGGATCTAATCCTCATAAACAGGGAGGAAATGGTGGAGGAGGTAAGAGTGGCTGGGACTCTAGGAGGTAGTGACCATGCTATTTTAGAATTTTGGATAACAAGAGGAGGAAGACCTGTGAAGACTCAGACGTCAAGGTTAGATTTCAGAAAGGCAGATTTTAAGGAACTCAGAAAGAGAATTGGAGGGATCCAATGGCTGGATATCCTTAAGGACAAAAATGTCCAGGAAGGATGGAAAATCTTGAAAAATGAGATTCTCAAAGCACAATCGTTAACAATTCCGAAAAAGAGGGAAGAATGGGAAGCATTTAAGGAAACCAGGATGGATGAACATAGAACTTAAACACATGCTAAAAAGGAAGAAAGAAATGTTTATCAAATGGAAAGAGGGAGGCATATCTAAAGAAGAATATAATGCCGTCTGCAGAACCTGCAGGGCACAAATCAGATTATCTGAAGCTGACAATGAATTAAGGCTTGCAAGTGACGTCAAAAGCAACAAAAAAGGATTTTGGGGATACGTCAAAAGTAAAAGAAAAGTCAAAGATGCTATAGGATTTTTACAGGATGAAAATGATGAAATGGTAAGTCAGGATGTTGAGAAGGCTGAACTTTTAAATTCCTATTTTGCATCTGTTTTCTCTCAGAAAGGAAATGTAACATCAACTGATCTTCACTGTCCTATTAAAGGAATAGAAGAATCCAGGATATCTATAAACAGAAAGACAGTGAGGAAACATTTAGCTAACCTAAATGAATTCAAGTCTCCAGGTCCAGATGAATTACACCCCAGGGTACTGAAGGAGATAGCAGAAGAAATTCTTGAACCACTGTCCATAATCTTTGAAAATTCTTGGAGAACAGGAGAAGTCCCAGAAGACTGGAGAAGAGCAAATGTTGTTCCTATCTCCAAAAAGGGGAAGAAGGTGGACCCAGGGAACTACAGGCCGGTGAGTCTGACTTCTATACCAGGAAAGATCTTTGAACAAATTATTAAAGAACATGTATGCAAGTACCTGGATAAGAATGAAGTGATTAAACAGAGTCAGCATGGGTTTGTAACTAATAAGTCATGTCAGACTAACTTAATTTCCTTCTATGACAGAATCACTGACTGGGTGGATCAGGGAAATGCTGTAGATATAGTATATCTTGATTTCAGCAAAGCATTTGACAAAGTATCTCACACAATCCTTATTGAAAAAATGACTAAGTATGGAATGGACAAGGCAACTGTTAGGTGGATTCATAACTGGCTTAGTGATCGGACCCAAAGAGTGGTTGTAAATGGCTGCACATCCAGTTGGAAGAATGTCTCAAGTGGGGTACCACAAGGCTCTGTTTTGGGCCCTGTATTGTTCAACATCTTTATCAATGATTTAGATGAAGGAATTGAGGGTAAACTGATCAAATTTGCTGATGACACAAAGCTAGGAGGGGTAGCTAATACTAGAGAAGAGAGAGAGAGGATTCAAAAAGATATACATAAACTGGAGCAGTGGGCAGCAACTAACAGAATGGATTTTAACAGGGAAAAATGCAAAGTACTACATCTGGGCAATAAAAATGAAAAAAGCATATACAAAATGGGAGGAATAGGGCTAAGTAACAGCACATGTGAAAAAGACTTGGGTATACTAATTGATCACAGACTTAACATGAGTCAACAGTGTGATGCAGCAGCAAAAAAGGCAAATGCAATTCTAGGATGTATCAACAGAAGCATACAGTCTAGATCACGTGAGGTCATTATTGCCCTCTACTCCTCTTTGGTCAGACCTCATCTGGAATACTGTGTCCAGTTTTGGGCACCACATTTTAAAAAAGACATCAACAAACTGGAGCAAGTTCAGAGAAGAGCCACCAGAATGGTGACCGGTCTGCAAACCATGTCCTATGAGGAACGGTTGCAGGATTTGGGAATGTTTAGCTTGCAAAAAAGAAGACTGAGAGGAGACTTAATAGCTGTCTACAAATATCTCAAGGGCTGTCACATTGTAGAAGGATCATCTTTATTCTCATTTGCGCAAGGAAAGACTAGAAGCAATGGGATGAAACTGAATGGGAGGAGACACAGATTAGATATTAGAAAAAACTTTTTGACAGTTAGGGTGATCAATGAGTGGAACAGGCTGCCACAAGAGGTGGTGAGTTCTCCTTCAATGGAAGTCTTCAAACAGAGGCTGGATAGACATCTGTCTGGGATGATTTAGAGAATCCTGTTTTGAGCAGGGGGTTGGACCAGATGACCCAGTAGGTCCCTTCCAACTCTACCATTCTATGATTCTATTCATCAGACTTGAGCCATAACTGTCTGATAGATGCGGCTCCAAGATCCCCCAGGTCAAGTCGTGCGGCATTTGTGGCTGTATTTGTGGACACTCAATCCGTTCACTTACACGGGCTCTCAAAATAAAGCCAAGCTCACACGCGCTCAGTTACGTCCCTTCCCTGCCAATCTCGGGAACTTCTACACATTTGCATAATTAAGCAGGGGAGGATGCAGCCCAGGAGGAAACCCCACCCAGGAGTAAAATCACTACCTGATCTTGGAGCGTGAACGACACCGGAGTTGTCCATTAGAAATAACAAGTTACAGGTTCTCAGAACACAAAATCTGCGTTGTGGGAAATATTACAGATCGGGGGGAAATATTACCGATCGGGCTCATCCTAATCAGCAGGGCTGTCTGACGGTATCACAGTCGGTGTCTCCCCTCCCCCTCCATCACCGGCGTCTGGAAGCTTTATCTTCATATCCAGATAGGAGGTGATAAAACCCGGCTCCTCGTCTGTGCCGCCCGCTGATTTTAAGAGTCTTTTGAGCTCCACGGACGGAGAGTTTAATCGAAAACTGCAAAGCTAACGAAAACAAGCGTGCAATATTTCTCTGCCGAGCTGTCGCCGGTGAATCTGTCCCCCGCGTGCAGTGCCAGATTACTTATCCAGAAGGAGCAGGAAGGCACAAGCAAGAAAAAAAATCCACAAACAACAAAAACAAACAAAAAACCAAAACACAAAATACATTGTTACTATTTATAGTGAGTGACAAATAAAGGCATCAAACTGCAACTTTAACCCCAGAGAACTGGATAAATATTGCCTGACGCCGTGCAAGGATTTATTATACAGCCCCAGCACACGATGAAATATAAAAAGAATGAGCTCTCGACTATTAAAAATAAAAGGCTCTCAAAAATTACTTAAAGCATGGCCACGTTGTTAAGATTCACTTCTGGAATCAGAGAACATAAGTGCCGCGTGACGGAATCGGAGAACGTAAGTGCCGCGTGACGGAATCGGAGAACGTAAGTGCCGCGTGACGGAATCGGAGAACGTAAGTGCCGCGTGACGGAATCGGAGAACGTAAGTGCCGCGTGACGGAATCGGAGAACGTAAGTGCCGCGTGACGGAATCGGAGAACGTAAGTGCCGCGTGACGGAATCAGAGAACTTAAGTGCGCGTGACGGAATCGGAAAACATAAGTGCCGTGTGACAGAATCGGAGAACATAAGTGCCGCGTGACAGAATCGGAGAACGTAAGTGCCGCGTGACGAAATCAGAACGTAAGTGCTGTGACGGAATCGGAGAACATAAGTGCCGCGTGAAGGAATCGGAGAACATAAGTGCCGCGTGACGGAATCGGAGAACGTAAGTGCCGCGTGACGGAATCAGAACGTAAGTGCTGTGACGGAATCGGAAAACATAAGTGCCGTGTGACGGAATCGGAGAACGTAAGTGCCGCGTGACGGAATCAGAGAACTTAAGTGCCGCGTGATGGAATCGGAAAACATAAGTGCCGTGTGACAGAATCGGAGAACATAAGTGCCGCGTGACAGAATCGGAGAACGTAAGTGCCGCGTGACGGAATCAGAACGTAAGTGCTGTGACGGAATCGGAGAAACTTAAGTGCCGCGTGACGGAATCGAGAACGTAAGTGCTGTGTGACAGAATCGGAGAACGTAAGTGCCGCGTGACGGAATCGGAGAACGTAAGTGCCGTGTGACGGAATCGGAGAACGTAAGTGCCGTGTGACAGAATCGGAGAACGTAAGTGCCGCGTGACGGAATCAGAACGTAAGTGCTGTGACGGAATCGGAGAACATAAGCGCCGTGTGACGGAATCGGAGAACTTAAGTGCCGCGTGACGGAATCAGAACGTAAGTGCTGTGACGGAATCGGAGAACGTAAGTGCCGTGTGACGGAATCGGAGAACGTAAGTGCCGTGTGACGGAATCGGAGAACGTAAGTGCCGTGTGACGGAATTGGAGAATGTAAGTGCCGCGTGACGAAATCAGAACGTAAGTGCTGTGACGGAATCGGAGAACATAAGTGCCGCGTGAAGGAATCGGAGAACATAAGTGCCGCGTGACGGAATCGGAGAACGTAAGTGCCGCGTGACGGAATCAGAACGTAAGTGCTGTGACGGAATCGGAAAACATAAGTGCCGAGTGACGGAATCGGAGAACGTAAGTGCCGTGAGACGGAATCGGGAGAACGTAAGTGCCGCGTGACGGAATCGGAGAACGTAAGTGCCGCGTGACGGAATCGGGAGAACGTAAGTGCTGTGACGGAATCGGAGAACGTAAGTGCCGCGTGACGGAATCGGGAGAACGTAAGTGCCACGTGACGGAATAGGAGAACGTAAGTGCCGTGAGACGGAATCGGAGAACGTAAGTGCCGCGTGACGGAATCGGAGAACGTAAGTGCCGCGTGACGGAATCGGAGAACGTAAGTGCCGCGTGACGGAATCGGAGAACGTAAGTGCCGTGTGACGGAATCGGAGAACATAAGTGCCGTGTGACGGAATCACAGAACGTAAGTGCCGTGAGACAGAATCGGAGAACGTAAGTGCCGTGTGACGGAATACAGAACGTAAGTGCAGTGAGACAGAATACAGAACGTAAGTGCCGTGAGACAGAATCGGAGAACGTAAGTGCCGTGAGACGGAATCGGAGAACGTAAGTGCCGTGAGACGGAATCGGAGAACGTAAGTGCCGCGAGACAGAATCGGAGAACGTAAGTGCCGCGTGACAGAATCGGAGAACGTAAGTGCCGTGAGACGAATCGGAGAACGTAAGTGCCGTGTGACGGAATCGGAGAACGTAAGTGCCGTGTGACGGAATCGGAGAACGTAAGTGCCGTGAGACGGAATCGGAGAACGTAAGTGCTGTGTGACGGAATCGGAGAACGTAAGTGCCGTGTGACGGAATCGGAGAACGTAAGTGCCGTGAGACGGAATCGGAGAACGTAAGTGCTGTGTGACAGAATCGGAGAACGTAAGTGCCGTGTGACAGAATCGGAGAACGTAAGTGCCGTGAGACAGAATCGGAGAACGTAAGTGCCGTGTGACGGAATCGGAGAACGTAAGTGCCGTGTGACGGAATCGGAGAACGTAAGTGCCGTGTGACGGAATCGGAGAACATAAGTGCCGTGTGACGGAATCGGAGAACGTAAGGGCTGTGTGACAGAATCGGAGAACGTAAGTGCTGTGAGACGGAATCGGGAGAACGTAAGTGCCGTGAGACGGAATAGGAGAACGTAAGGGCTGTGTGACGGAATCGGAGAACGTAAGTGCTGTGTGACGGAATCGGAGAACGTAAGTGCTGTGTGACGGAATCGGAGAACGTAAGGGCTGTGTGACGGAATCGGAGAACGTAAGTGCAGTGAGACGGAATCGGGAGAACGTAAGTGCTGTGTGACGGAATCGGAGAACGTAAGGGCTGTGTGACGGAATCGGAGAACGTAAGTGCTGTGTGACGGAATCGGAGAACGTAAGCGCTGTGTGACGGAATCGGAGAACGTAAAGGCTGTGTGACGGAATCGGAGAACGTAAGTGCCTACAAATATCATTAAATATAGATTTATCTCTCTAATGAAAATCTTAGCAGTCCAAAGATTATTTTTTACTTATATAAAATTAAGGGGGCGCTGTTGCACTGGTTTCTGTAGAAAATCGCCTCAAGCAGTGGTGAAAAGTGGTACTGCAAGTCAGAGAAAAAGTTATAATAAATCGCTTCAAAATTGAAATTCACAGAAATGTAAGACCCTCGATTAAACCAGTTAGAGGAGGTCTGCAACATCACAGAATTTAATCTAGAAACTTTCCAAAAAGTCGCCACTCTCTCAAAATATCACATCATTGGGCGATTAGATATTCGCTTCCTGGATGAAAGGGAAGATCAAGTTTTAATAAGTTGAGTTCCATGAGGCTGCGAGCAGCGGTAACTGTCTGAGACTTATCTCTGCTGCTGATCCCGGTTATTTCCTCGCCGGCCTGCGCCGCTCCGTGCTCGGCGCTGATATGTCCATCACTCAGCGTTCTGACTCCGCGATTAATTGTTGAAAACATGGCAGCAAATGATTCTATTAGAAGCTGCAGAAATAACGGCGATAGTTCAAAAGCAGTTTTAATGGACTTGTCTATCTACCCGGGGAGAAGACGCATTAATTAGTTTGCTATCAGAGCTATGTAGTATTTGTGCAAAGTCCGGGACGTTCCGAGCTCAACATCATCATTATGGGATGGGAAAGTGATATTAAGGGATTGAACAAAGAATGAAAAAAGTAAAATTAAATATAATATAAAAACATAAAATTCGATGAATTCTGAGTTTTGTTTTCTTGTAAGTCTGCCAAACGTCGCCACTTCTTGAGTATTTCCCCTGGAAAAATGAGTTTGGAGCATTTACAGCTGTGGGGCTTGTTACACTGTATTGGTGCATTCCCTCCAGTAACGAGTCCAGAACTGTGGGGTTCTGACAAAAACAGGAATGTTTGCATTCACTGACAGCAAGCAGAGATCAGGAGAATGGTGAGGAAAGTATCAAAAAGTCCTATTAAAGAGTGGATCTCACCGGAGGTTATGGACATGGATGGGGCAGCAGGTATGCAGCCATGAGGTAGTCAGACATGAGAATCATCACTTATTGATTCTTCCTCCTCCGGGACGATTGTTCCACATCATTTTCTATAGAATATTCCAGTCCGCACTTCTGGTGTCATGGAAGGCTGAGCGGAACGAGGCGACTACGCGTCGAGTGTTGCAGTCTCTCGCTGCTCTTTCCCTCGCAGGGATGGATTGAAGTAGTAATCTATATTCAATTCTCAAATATCACCAAGGGTGTAAATGCAAGAAATTGCACAAGAAGTGACCGGGGGCAAAACATACACAGACGTGAACGAGGGTGGAAAATGCAGATCCCTAAGCCAAGAATAAGAGGTTTGCCATCTGTAGGAAGAGCATGGAAGTGGTCAGCCTTAATCAGATAGTCTCACGTTTACAAATCATCACCAATCTATGGAATAGGTAATCGAAGGATCGGCATGGGTCCTACCTCTCAGAAGACCACAGACCAGCAAATCTCACCTAACCTATGGACCGGTAATTACAACTAAACATGAGCATAACGCTTTAAATAAGGCGGAAGACTTTTGAAATTAACATTTTCTTGATTGTTCATTTTCTTTCTAAATCCCAAAATATGCAGCACTCATAAGAGTCTTCATAAATGTCCACCATTTTGCTACTATATAGACTAACTCCTGCACATAGCTGTCTGCATTACTGTAGTGTCTGTAAATCCTGTACGTAGCTGGCTGCGCTGCTGTAGGTTCTGAGTAATTCATGCACAAAGTTGACTGCGCTGCTGTAGAATCTGTATAACTTCTGTACACGACTGGCTGTGCTGTAGAGTCTGTGTAATTGATGCACATAACTGTCTGCATTACTGTAGGGTTTGTAATTGATTCACACAGCTGGCTGTGCTGCTGTAGAATCTATATAACTCCTGTACATAGCTGGCTGTGCTGCTGTAGAATCTATATAACTCCTGTACATAGCTGGCTGTGCTGCTGTAGAATCTATGTAATTCCTGCACATAGTTAGATTTGCTGCTGTAGTGTCTGTAAATCTGGTACATAGCTGGCTATGCTGCTGTAGAATCAGTATAACTCCTGTATATAGCTGGCTGTGCTGCTGTAGTGTCTGTAAATCCTGTACATAGCTGGCTGTGCTGCTGTAGTGTCTGTAAATCCTGTACATAGCTGGCTGTGCTGCTGTAGAATCTATGCAACTCCTGTACATAGCTGGCTGTGCTGCTGTAGAATCTATATAACTTCTGTACATAGCTGGCTGTTCCGATGTAGTGTCTGTAAATCCTGTACATAGCTGGGTGTGCTGCTGTAGAATCTATATAACTCCTGTACATAGCTGGCTGTGCTGCTGTAGAATCTATATAACTCCTGTACATAGCTGGCTGTGCTGCTGTAGTATCTGTAAATCCTGTACATAGCTGGCTGTGCTGCTGTAGAATCTATGTAACTCCTGTACATAGCTGCCTGTGCTGCTGTAGAATCTATATAACTCCTGTACATAGCTGGCTGTGCTGCTGTAGGGTCTGTAAATCCTGTACATAGCTGGCTGTGCTGGTGTTGAATCTATATAACTCCTGTACATAGCTGGCTGTGCTGCTGCTGTGTCTGTAAATCCTGTAGATAGCTGGATGTGCTGCTGTAGAATCTATATACCTCCTGCACATAGTTGGCTGTGTAGCTAAACGCAAGCATTTAGCTGCTGTAGAATCTGTATAACTCCTTTACATGTGCTGATGTTGGGTTTGCCGACGGTACTTCCTCCTATTAGTCATGCAATGCTTCATAGGCACTTTCTTCTCATCTCTCATATCCTCCCTGTCTCACAACCCTAAACAGCTTTTCAACACTTTCAATTCTCTACTCCATCCCACAGCACCTCCTCCCTCTCCTCTAATTTCTGCTGAAGACTTTGACTCTTTCTTTAAGCAAAAGATCGACACGATCAGAGAAAGCTTTGGTCCGCAGCCTCAATGACCCTCTTAGCTGCTCAGCCCTGTTCCTCCACAACCAGCTTCTCCAGCATGACAGAAGATCAGCTATCCACCTTCCTGTCAAGATCACACCTCACCATTTGCACGCTTGACCCACTCCCGTCCCACCTCATCCCTAACCTCGCCAGTCTTCATCCCAACCCTAACACACCTCTTCAACATCTCACTTGCAAATGGTGTCTTCCCCTCATGCTTCAAACAAGCCTCAATCACACCAATCCTCAAAAAGCCCTCCCTCGACACATCCTCTGCGTCTAGCTACCGCCCAATATCTCTTCTCCCTTATGCCTCAAAACTACTGGAACAGCATGTCCATCTTGAACTGTCCTCCCACCTCTTCTCCTGCTCCCTCTTTGACCGGTTACAATCAGGCTTCCGGCCGCATCACTCAACGAAATTGCCCTAAGTAAAGTCACCAACAACATACTAATCGCCAAGAGCAAGCGACACTACGCTGTCCTCCTTCTCCTGGACCTGTCTTCTGCCTTCGACACTGTGGACCATTCCCTCTTGCTCCAGATTCTCTCATCTCTTGGCATCACAGACTTGGCCCTATCCTGGATCTCATCATATCTAACAGATCGAACATTCAGTGTCTCCCTCTCCCACACCACCTCCTCACCTCGCCCCCTGTCTGTCGGTGTTCCTCAAGGCTCAGTCCTAGGACCCCTACTCTTCTCCATCTACACCCTCGCCCTGGGACAGCTCATAGAATCCCATGGTTTGCAGTATCACCTCTACGCCGATGACACGCAGATCTACCTATCTGGACCTGACCTCACCTCCCTACTGACCAAAATCCCACAGTGTCTGCTATTTCAGCTTTCTTTTCTGCTCGCTTTCTAAAACTGAACATGGACAAAACAGAATTCATAATCTTCCCCCCATCTCACTCTATCCCTCCACCAGACCTATCCATCAATGTCAATGGCTGCTCACTTTCCCCAGTCCCGCATGCTCGAGGCCTCGGAGTGATCCTCGATTCTGCCCTCTCTTTCAAGCCACATATCCAAGCCCTTGCCTCCTCCTGCCGACTCAAACTCAAAAATATTTCCCGGATCTGTTTATTCCTTGACCATGAAACCGCAAAAACACTAGTGCATGCCCTCATCATCTCCCGCCTCGACTACTGCAACCTCCTACTCCCCTCTAGCACTCTGGCACCACTCCAGTCCATCCTACACTCTGCTGCCCGACTAATCCAACTGTCCCCCCGTTATTCCCCGACCTCTCCTCTATGCCAAGCCCGTCACTGGCTTCCTATTGTCCAGAGGCACCAGTTCAAAACCCTAACTATGACCTACAAAGCCATCCACAACCTGTGTCCTCCATACATCTGTGACATGGTCTCCCGTTACTTACCCACACGCAACCTTCGATCCTCTCAAGATCTCCTTCTCTCCTCTCCTCTTATCTCTTCTTCCCACAACCGCATACAAGACTTCTCCCGTGCTTCCCCCATACTCTGGAACTCTCTACCCCAACACATCAGACTCGCGTCTACCATGGAAACCTTCAAAAAGAACCTGAAGACCCACCTCTTCCGACAAGCCTACAACCTGCAGTGATCCTCAGTCTACTGAACCACCGCACGACCAGCTAGTGTATCCTCACCCATCCCCTGTAGACTGTGAGCCTCGCAGCAGGTCCTCCATCCCCTGTAGACGTGAGCCCCATGGCAGGGTCCCTCTCATCCCCTGTAGACTGTGAGTTCCCCACGGGCAGGGTCCTCTCATCCCCTGTAGACTGAGCCCTCCGGGCAGGGTCCTCTCTCATCCCCTGTAGACTGTGAGCCCTTGCGGGCAGGGTCCTCTCTCATCCCCTGTAGACTGTGAGCCCTTGCGGGCAGGGTCCTCTCTCATCCCCTGTAAACTGTGAGCCCTTGCGGGCAGGGTCCTCTCTCATCCCCTGTAGACTGTGAGCCCTTGCGGGCAGGGTCCTCTCTCATCCCCTGTAGACTGTGAGCCCTCGCGGGCAGGGTCCTCTCTCATCCGCTGTAGACTGTGAGCCCTTGCGGGCAGGGTCCTCTCTCATCCCCTGTAGACTGTGAGCCCTCGCGGGCAGGGTCCTCTCTCATCCGCTGTAGACTGTGAGCCCTTGTGGGCAGGGTCCTCTATCATCCCCTGTAGACTGTGAGCCCTTGCGGGCAGGGTCCTCTCTCATCCCCTGTAGACTGTGAGCCCTCGCGGGCAGGGTCCTCTCTCATCCGCTGTAGAGTGTGAGCCCTTGCGGGCAGGGTCCTCTATCATCCCCTGTAGACTGTGAGCCATCGCGGGCAGGGTCCTCTCTCATCCGCTGTAGACTGTGAGCCCTCGCGGGCAGGGTCCTCTCTCATCCCCTGTAGACTGTGAGCCCTCGCGGGCAGGGTCTTCTCTCATCCCCTGTAGACTGTGAGCCCCCGTGGGCAGGGTCCTCTCTCATCCCCTGTAGATTGTGAGCCCTCGCGGGCAGGGTCCTCTCTCATCCGCTGTAGACTGTGAGCCCTCGCGGGCAGGGTCCTCTCTCCTTCTGGACTTGTGTGTGTCCTGTATTGCTCATATTTATTGTATTTGTCTATATTTACCCCCTCTCACATGTAAAGCGCCATGGAATAAATGGCGCTATAAAAATGTATAATATTATTATTAATAGACAATTGGGATCTGCTTCTCCAATACTAGCTGATCCCAGGGATCTCAAAGAACTCTGATATCAGTCTCCACTTTTAATAAATATGCAGTTCCCATTTAAGTGAATCTTACACAAACATTTGCCATGAGACAATCGTACAATAAGGTGCACATAAAAGCAGAGTTGGGTTTTGCTGCAATTTTCTGAAGTTTTGGTAATTCGGTGCAAAAAAAAAAAAAAAATACACGAGGCTTAGCGGAGCAGCTGTGTCATGACGTAATGCATCCGTCACTAAACCATACACAGAATCAGGCCACCGGGAGCTCAGGGGTTAACTCAGCAGTGGCAACAGCCAGGTCACACGACACACTGCCCTCCACCTGCGCCAATATGGCCGCTAATGAGCAGCCTCGCTGCCGAGCTGCTCCCCACGGGCCCCGGAGCTGCCGAGCTCCCGCTAATTAATGATGAAAACTTGCAAAGCTGGAAACTTTCAAGGTGGATGAGGCAGTAAAATACGTCTCCGGTTATTCCGTAGCCATGTTTGGGAGGCCATTAATAAAGCCGCGGCGGCCGGCACCTGACTCATCTAATTGCTTTCAGCTGGCGCAGCGATTTCCCAGGGACGAAGGGCAGTATCTCTGGCTGCGGCGACAGCGGCAGAATCCGGCAGACGTGACTCCCGCATGTGTGACCACTGCTCATGTGTGACATGTCCCAGAGCAGCTGCGAGTGCGAAGCCTGCGCCGTCACCACCACATTACTCAGTATATGAGCACATGTCTTACTTCAGTCACCTCCAGAGCTGCAGCAATAATTCTGACTGCTTCCAGGTTAGTTCCCAGAGTTGCAGCACACTGGACCTCACTTCTGCCCCCTGCTGGTATAGAAAGCAGCATAACAACCACCAGTCACATCGCAGGTCTGATGGCATCTTGTACAAGCTCTGCTAGGTTAACTTGGCGCAGGATTCTGGAAGCTCTCCCCGATCACAGCAGCCCCGTGTAGGTGCAGCTCTGTGTCACCGTCCGGTCACATTTACACCTTGGCTGCCATCCTGCACTGGCTGCTCCACACTTTGCTGATTGCCTGTTAGCCGGCGGGTGGTAGCACTTCCCACATCTTGTATAGTGCTCAGGTCACATTCAGACCCCAGGACACGTCTGCTTCTTTGCTGTTGGCTCTCGGGCACCTCTTCTGCTCTCTGAGGGTTTCCTGCACAGCTGGTCATGTACATTATGTAGGTTCTTGGTGTGATACTAGGGTGAAGGACGTGAACCTCCCGCTGCGCCCCCTATTGGTCAGCCTTGGTTTAGAACTTGTTCTTGATTATACATCCCAGTCCTCGCACAAGTCGCATCCAAAGCTGCAGACACAATTCTGCATTTTTTCTTTCAGCTCCCAGGACAGCACAAGAGCCGTCTATTCCTTGAGATTTTGCTATTATGCCCCCGTAATATTTACTGGAATTCAAACTGCGGCCTCTCATCACTCCGCAGCGGTGCTGCATTACACAGAACGGGGCTCGGGGATCCTTTAGATCTGACAGAGCCAAGTACGATACTGGACACATCCAATAGACGGTGACGACTGGGCACAATTCTGGCAGAAAGCAGCCATGTTGCTATCATCCCGTACACCTGTGGCCGGTGGATCCTGTGTGGAACTGGCGGCCATGTTTGTGAAGTCCAGATTGTGATGCTCCTGACAGAGGGTCACTGCTAGGACACAGAACACAGCCCCAAAGACCCCTCCACAGACGGCAGCTGCGCCACAGCGGAACAAGAAGTTTTCACTTTGTGAGTGAGCGCATAGCGGACGAGTCCCCGCGGCGCGCGCTGTAACTGCAGCTCTGGATGTGTCTGGAGTAGTAATCATCAGTAACTGCAGCTCTGGATGTGTCTGGAGTAGTAAACGTCAGTAACTGCAGCTCTAGATGTGTCTGGAGTAGTAATCGACAGTAACTGCAGCTCTGGATGTGTGGAGTAGTAATCGTCAGTAACTGCAGCTCTGGATGTGTCTGGAGTAGAAATCATCAGTAACTGCAGCTCTGGATGTGTCTGGAGTAGTAATCGTCAGTAACTGCAGCTCTGGATGTGTCTGGAGTAGTAATCGTCAGTATCTGCAGCTCTGGATGTGTCTGGAGTAGTAATCATCAGTAACTGCAGCTCTGGATGTGTCTGTAGAAATCATCAGTAACTGCAGCTCTGGATGTGTCTGGAGTAGTAAACGTCAGTAATTGCAGCTCTGGATGTGTCTGGAGTAGTAAACGTCAGTAACTGCAGCTCTATACCAGGGTTCCCAACTCTAGTAATCGAGGCCCACCAACAGGTCATGTTTTCAGGATTTCCTTAGTATTGCCCAGGCGAGGGCCGGGCCCCATCTTCGGCGAGGGCCGGGCCCCATCTTCGGCGAGGGCCGGGCTCCATCTTCGGCGAGGGCCGGGCCCCATCTTCGGCGAGGGCCGGGCTCCATCGGTCTCAGCGCGGAGCATTAGAGAACTCAAGTTCCGGCACCCATTGTGATTCCAGCGCAGACCCCACCGCGTGCATCCATCACACTGACCACCTCCTTATGAGGCAGCAATGTGCTCCGCTCAGTGGTCACTTCCCCTTCCCCGCTCCTCTTGGCGGGTCACACCACATAACCTAAACTACTGACACAGCTCCATCCGTAGCCCCGCGGTCTGTGCGGTATTATGTCCGCAGATTACTGCGCCGCGGACATCATCTCATCTGGACATTGGTTCCTGAAGAGTCTAATGATTCAACGACCGACAGCGCAGAGTAATGTGTGTAATGAAGCCGCGTCTGCGCAGCCTCCTCGCCCAGCGCCGTCCTGCAGGTTGAGGTGCATTCCCTCCTGCGCCGAGGGAAGCGACAGATTTGCCATCATTTTCGCACAATTGAAAAGTCAACGACAATCAGCATCCCCATGTAAGAGCGGAGCGGGGATTCAGTGAGTAGCGGGTTTTTTGTGCTGATGTTTGTGCTGCTCCGAGATGATATGAAGTCGGTTATTGCAGCCGTCAGGTCAGGTTTTGTTAGTGCACTGTGGTGTAATACATCACTTACTGCCACCGCGCCGACTCCACTCTGCTCAACCATGAAAATGCACGGCCTTCCTCCGCCTGAAACATTGCCGAACATTTTCAGTGTGAAATCTCCGGGTAATTCTGCAGTCAGGTGAAAGCAGATGATGGCGGATCATGCATCATCTGACAACTGCACAGCAATGATGGGGTGATGATAGCAGAGATGGAAAGATGAGCAGAGAGCCCGGGCTCCAGGGGACGGCGCATTCACCGCCTGGTATCTTATAGGACATCCATGGGAGAGTGGCCTCCTCCTGATGGTATCTGCTTCCTGTGTGATACGGCTGGGCGAGTAGACCCTCGGTACAACCGGCGGCAAAAGAGCATGGCCAGCGGCCAAATAGGCACTCATGTCATGACAGGTGGCCAAGAATACACACGGGGCACCGCCGATGGCTAAAGATGCACATGGGGCACCGCCGACGGCCAAAGATGCACACGGGGCACCGCCGACGGCCAAAGATGCACACGGGGCACCACCGACGGCCAAAGATGCACACGGGGCACCACCGACGGCCAAAGAAGCACACGGGGCACCGACGACGGCCAAAGATGCACACGGGGCACCACCACGGCCAAAGATGCACACGGGGCACCACCGATGGCCAAAGAAGCACGGGGGCACCGACGACGGCCAAAGATGCACACGGGGCACCGCCGACGGCCAAAGATGCACACGGGGCACCGCCGACGGCTAAAGATGCACACGGGGCACCGCCGACGGCCAAAGATGCACACGGGGAAGCACTCATGGCCAAAGTTGCACATGGGGCACCGCCGACGGCTGAAGATGCACACGGGGAACCGCCGACGGCTAAAGTTGCACACGGGGCACCTCCGACGGCCAAAGATGCACATGGGGCATCAACAAGAGCCAAAGATGCACATGGGGCACCGCTAACGGCCAAAGATACCCACGGGGCACTGCCGATGGCCAAAGATGCACACGGGGCACCGCCGATGGCCAAAGATGCACACGGGGCACCGCCGATGGCCAAAGATGCACACGGGGCACCGCCGATGGCCAAAGATACACATGGGGTGTCACAGGCGGCCAACAATATACACAAGGCACCTCTAATGGCCAAAGATGCACACGGGGCAGCACTGATGGCCAAAGTTGCACACACGGCATGACTAGTAGCCAAAGATGAACGCTTGGCACAGCCGGCAGCCAAGGATGAACACACGCCACGACTAGTAGGCAAAAATGCACACGGCACGACCGGCAACTAAACATTGCACACGGCACTAAAGGTGGCACAAAATACATATAATACAACTTAAAAAAAGATGAACACAGAACAACTACCAGAAGACAGACAGGAGCTCCAGCACCAGAAGATGCACACGGCACAACCAGCGGCAAGAGATACACAATCCATCATACGTCAGCGCCCCGGCCGCGAGCCTCGCACTTTGCAGATGTCTCAGCACTTCTCTCTCTGTAAGAACTTTTCTTA
>JARQOD010000005.1:544536252-544609518 GCA_033576555.1 Oophaga sylvatica | reverse complement strand
CCTACAACCTGCAGTGATCCTCAGTCTACTGAACCACCGCACGACCAGCTAGTGTATCCTCACCCATCCCCTGTAGACTGTGAGCCCTCGCAGGCAGGTCCTCTCATCCCCTGTAGACTGTGAGCCCCCATGGCAGGTCCTCTCTCATCCCCTGTAGACTGTGAGTTCCCCACGGGCAGGGTCCTCTCATCCCCTGTAGACTGAGCCCTCGCGGGCAGGGTCCTCTCTCATCCCTGTAGACTGTGAGCCCTTGCGGGCAGGGTCCTCTCTCATCCCCTGTAGACTGTGAGCCCTTGCGGGCAGGGTCCTCTCTCATCCCCTGTAAACTGTGAGCCCTTGCGGGCAGGGTCCTCTCTCATCCCCTGTAGACTGTGAGCCCTTGCGGGCAGGGTCCTCTCTCATCCCCTGTAGACTGTGAGCCCTCGCGGGCAGGGTCCTCTCTCATCCGCTGTAGACTGTGAGCCCTTGCGGGCAGGGTCCTCTCTCATCCCCTGTAGACTGTGAGCCCTCGCGGGCAGGGTCCTCTCTCATCCGCTGTAGACTGTGAGCCCTTGTGGGCAGGGTCCTCTATCATCCCCTGTAGACTGTGAGCCCTTGCGGGCAGGGTCCTCTCTCATCCCCTGTAGACTGTGAGCCCTCGCGGGCAGGGTCCTCTCTCATCCGCTGTAGAGTGTGAGCCCTTGCGGGCAGGGTCCTCTATCATCCCCTGTAGACTGTGAGCCATCGCGGGCAGGGTCCTCTCTCATCCGCTGTAGACTGTGAGCCCTCGCGGGCAGGGTCCTCTCTCATCCCCTGTAGACTGTGAGCCCTCGCGGGCAGGGTCTTCTCTCATCCCCTGTAGACTGTGAGCCCCCGTGGGCAGGGTCCTCTCTCATCCCCTGTAGATTGTGAGCCCTCGCGGGCAGGGTCCTCTCTCATCCGCTGTAGACTGTGAGCCCTCGCGGGCAGGGTCCTCTCTCCTTCTGGACTTGTGTGTGTCCTGTATTGCTCATATTTATTGTATTTGTCTATATTTACCCCCTCTCAACATGTAAAGCGCCATGGAATAAATGGCGCTATAAAAATGTATAATATTATTATTAATAGACAATTGGGATCTGCTTCTCCAATACTAGCTGATCCCAGGGATCTCAAAGAACTCTGATATCAGTCTCCACTTTTAATAAATATGCAGTTCCCATTTAAGTGAATCTTACACAAACATTTGCCATGAGACAATCGTACAATAAGGTGCACATAAAAGCAGAGTTGGGTTTTGCTGCAATTTTCTGAAGTTTTGGTAATTCGGTGCAAAAAAAAAAAAAAAATACACGAGGCTTAGCGGAGCAGCTGTGTCATGACGTAATGCATCCGTCACTAAACCATACACAGAATCAGGCCACCGGGAGCTCAGGGGTTAACTCAGCAGTGGCAACAGCCAGGTCACACGACACACTGCCCTCCACCTGCGCCAATATGGCCGCTAATGAGCAGCCTCGCTGCCGAGCTGCTCCCCACGGGCCCCGGAGCTGCCGAGCTCCCGCTAATTAATGATGAAAACTTGCAAAGCTGGAAACTTTCAAGGTGGATGAGGCAGTAAAATACGTCTCCGGTTATTCCGTAGCCATGTTTGGGAGGCCATTAATAAAGCCGCGGCGGCCGGCACCTGACTCATCTAATTGCTTTCAGCTGGCGCAGCGATTTCCCAGGGACGAAGGGCAGTATCTCTGGCTGCGGCGACAGCGGCAGAATCCGGCAGACGTGACTCCCGCATGTGTGACCACTGCTCATGTGTGACATGTCCCAGAGCAGCTGCGAGTGCGAAGCCTGCGCCGTCACCACCACATTACTCAGTATATGAGCACATGTCTTACTTCAGTCACCTCCAGAGCTGCAGCAATAATTCTGACTGCTTCCAGGTTAGTTCCCAGAGTTGCAGCACACTGGACCTCACTTCTGCCCCCTGCTGGTATAGAAAGCAGCATAACAACCACCAGTCACATCGCAGGTCTGATGGCATCTTGTACAAGCTCTGCTAGGTTAACTTGGCGCAGGATTCTGGAAGCTCTCCCCGATCACAGCAGCCCCGTGTAGGTGCAGCTCTGTGTCACCGTCCGGTCACATTTACACCTTGGCTGCCATCCTGCACTGGCTGCTCCACACTTTGCTGATTGCCTGTTAGCCGGCGGGTGGTAGCACTTCCCACATCTTGTATAGTGCTCAGGTCACATTCAGACCCCAGGACACGTCTGCTTCTTTGCTGTTGGCTCTCGGGCACCTCTTCTGCTCTCTGAGGGTTTCCTGCACAGCTGGTCATGTACATTATGTAGGTTCTTGGTGTGATACTAGGGTGAAGGACGTGAACCTCCCGCTGCGCCCCCTATTGGTCAGCCTTGGTTTAGAACTTGTTCTTGATTATACATCCCAGTCCTCGCACAAGTCGCATCCAAAGCTGCAGACACAATTCTGCATTTTTTCTTTCAGCTCCCAGGACAGCACAAGAGCCGTCTATTCCTTGAGATTTTGCTATTATGCCCCCGTAATATTTACTGGAATTCAAACTGCGGCCTCTCATCACTCCGCAGCGGTGCTGCATTACACAGAACGGGGCTCGGGGATCCTTTAGATCTGACAGAGCCAAGTACGATACTGGACACATCCAATAGACGGTGACGACTGGGCACAATTCTGGCAGAAAGCAGCCATGTTGCTATCATCCCGTACACCTGTGGCCGGTGGATCCTGTGTGGAACTGGCGGCCATGTTTGTGAAGTCCAGATTGTGATGCTCCTGACAGAGGGTCACTGCTAGGACACAGAACACAGCCCCCAAAGACCCCTCCACAGACGGCAGCTGCGCCACAGCGGAACAAGAAGTTTTCACTTTGTGAGTGAGCGCATAGCGGACGAGTCCCCGCGGCGCGCGCTGTAACTGCAGCTCTGGATGTGTCTGGAGTAGTAATCATCAGTAACTGCAGCTCTGGATGTGTCTGGAGTAGTAAACGTCAGTAACTGCAGCTCTAGATGTGTCTGGAGTAGTAATCGACAGTAACTGCAGCTCTGGATGTGTGGAGTAGTAATCGTCAGTAACTGCAGCTCTGGATGTGTCTGGAGTAGAAATCATCAGTAACTGCAGCTCTGGATGTGTCTGGAGTAGTAATCGTCAGTAACTGCAGCTCTGGATGTGTCTGGAGTAGTAATCGTCAGTATCTGCAGCTCTGGATGTGTCTGGAGTAGTAATCATCAGTAACTGCAGCTCTGGATGTGTCTGTAGAAATCATCAGTAACTGCAGCTCTGGATGTGTCTGGAGTAGTAAACGTCAGTAATTGCAGCTCTGGATGTGTCTGGAGTAGTAAACGTCAGTAACTGCAGCTCTATACCAGGGTTCTCCAACTCTAGTAATCGAGGCCCACCAACAGGTCATGTTTTCAGGATTTCCTTAGTATTGCCCAGGCGAGGGCCGGGCCCCATCTTCGGCGAGGGCCGGGCCCCATCTTCGGCGAGGGCCGGGCTCCATCTTCGGCGAGGGCCGGGCCCCATCTTCGGCGAGGGCCGGGCTCCATCGGTCTCAGCGCGGAGCATTAGAGAACTCAAGTTCCGGCACCCATTGTGATTCCAGCGCAGACCCCACCGCGTGCATCCATCACACTGACCACCTCCTTATGAGGCAGCAATGTGCTCCGCTCAGTGGTCACTTCCCCTTCCCCGCTCCTCTTGGCGGGTCACACCACATAACCTAAACTACTGACACAGCTCCATCCGTAGCCCCCGCGGTCTGTGCGGTATTATGTCCGCAGATTACTGCGCCGCGGACATCATCTCATCTGGACATTGGTTCCTGAAGAGTCTAATGATTCAACGACCGACAGCGCAGAGTAATGTGTGTAATGAAGCCGCGTCTGCGCAGCCTCCTCGCCCAGCGCCGTCCTGCAGGTTGAGGTGCATTCCCTCCTGCGCCGAGGGAAGCGACAGATTTGCCATCATTTTCGCACAATTGAAAAGTCAACGACAATCAGCATCCCCATGTAAGAGCGGAGCGGGGATTCAGTGAGTAGCGGGTTTTTTGTGCTGATGTTTGTGCTGCTCCGAGATGATATGAAGTCGGTTATTGCAGCCGTCAGGTCAGGTTTTGTTAGTGCACTGTGGTGTAATACATCACTTACTGCCACCGCGCCGACTCCACTCTGCTCAACCATGAAAATGCACGGCCTTCCTCCGCCTGAAACATTGCCGAACATTTTCAGTGTGAAATCTCCGGGTAATTCTGCAGTCAGGTGAAAGCAGATGATGGCGGATCATGCATCATCTGACAACTGCACAGCAATGATGGGGTGATGATAGCAGAGATGGAAAGATGAGCAGAGAGCCCGGGCTCCAGGGACGGCGCATTCACCGCCTGGTATCTTATAGGACATCCATGGGAGAGTGGCCTCCTCCTGATGGTATCTGCTTCCTGTGTGATACGGCTGGGCGAGTAGACCCTCGGTACAACCGGCGGCAAAAGAGCATGGCCAGCGGCCAAATAGGCACTCATGTCATGACAGGTGGCCAAGAATACACACGGGGCACCGCCGATGGCTAAAGATGCACATGGGCACCGCCGACGGCCAAAGATGCACACGGGGCACCGCCGACGGCCAAAGATGCACACGGGGCACCACCGACGGCCAAAGATGCACACGGGGCACCACCGACGGCCAAAGAAGCACACGGGGCACCGACGACGGCCAAAGATGCACACGGGGCACCACCAACGGCCAAAGATGCACACGGGGCACCACCGATGGCCAAAGAAGCACGGGGGCACCGACGACGGCCAAAGATGCACACGGGGCACCGCCGACGGCCAAAGATGCACACGGGGCACCGCCGACGGCTAAAGATGCACACGGGGCACCGCCGACGGCCAAAGATGCACACGGGGAAGCACTCATGGCCAAAGTTGCACATGGGGCACCGCCGACGGCTGAAGATGCACACGGGGAACCGCCGACGGCTAAAGTTGCACACGGGGCACCTCCGACGGCCAAAGATGCACATGGGGCATCAACAAGAGCCAAAGATGCACATGGGGCACCGCTAACGGCCAAAGATACCCACGGGGCACTGCCGATGGCCAAAGATGCACACGGGGCACCGCCGATGGCCAAAGATGCACACGGGGCACCGCCGATGGCCAAAGATGCACACGGGGCACCGCCGATGGCCAAAGATACACATGGGGTGTCACAGGCGGCCAACAATATACACAAGGCACCTCTAATGGCCAAAGATGCACACGGGGCAGCACTGATGGCCAAAGTTGCACACACGGCATGACTAGTAGCCAAAGATGAACGCTTGGCACAGCCGGCAGCCAAGGATGAACACACGCCACGACTAGTAGGCAAAAATGCACACGGCACGACCGGCAACTAAACATTGCACACGGCACTAAAGGTGGCACAAAATACATATAATACAACTTAAAAAAAGATGAACACAGAACAACTACCAGAAGACAGACAGGAGCTCCAGCACCAGAAGATGCACACGGCACAACCAGCGGCAAGAGATACACAATCCATCATACGTCAGCGCCCCGGCCGCGAGCCTCGCACTTTGCAGATGTCTCAGCACTTCTCTCTCTGTAAGAACTTTTCTTATATCGCAGTTGCTCCTTATTTCCAGCTTCGGTGCTGTTTTCCAATCATCCTGTATATCAGTGACATGTCACATTGTCACGTTGGCTGTTTATTCAATTTTGAGCGGTTTTGTATGATGGGAAAGCTTGATGAATTTATAGGTGCAGGAGGCACAAACTGCAAGGAGCGAGCTGAGCGAACGAAATTAAAGCTGGTTATGTCTTGTGATGATGTGCCAGGAAGAGCAGAAGCGGCTCATCACACCCGCGCATTACAGGAGGCACGGACGCAGCGAAAATACTGCACCAGGAGAGCACAAGGCCACCAGGGGCGCCGCACACGAGGAGCACAAACGTTACATGGAGAGAATGGGCAGAACCGAGCCATAACACACTGGGCTGAGATAAAGCCCCCAGAGGTGCTGCCCGAGGACCAAGGGTGCCCACCACACAATAATCCATACAGGGGCAGAGCTCAGTGCTTCTAACACACGTATCAAACCCAGCACAGCCATTAGGATACAGGATATCCAGTGGCATGTAAAAGTTTCTGCACCCCTGCTCAAAATTACTGTTATTGTGAACAGTTAAGCAAGTTGAGGATGAAATAATCTAAAAGGCCTAAAGTTACAGATGACACATTACCTGTGTATTTTAGGCAAAAAAATATATATTGTAATTTTTTACATTTTAAAACTTACAAAAAGGAAAATGGGCTGATGCAAATGTTTAGGCGCCCTTGTAGATTTGTGCACTCAGATAGCTTTGACCAAGGTTTCAGACCTTAATTAGCCTGCTAGGGTTATGGCTTGTTCACTATCATTGTTAGGAAAGGTCCGGTGATGCAAATTCCCCAGACTCCTCTAAGGCTGGTTTCACATTAGCGTTTTTGAGCGCAGCGCAACTGCACATGCATCCATGCGCCCCTATGTTTAACATGGGGGCGCATGGTCTTGCGTTTGTTTGCGTTTTCTTGCGCATGCATTTTTTCAAGGTTGCGTCTAGTCGCACCCGACGCAATATGTTGCATTTTTTGGGTCCGTCGAAAGGCGTCAAAAAACGCATGTGTTCGCTTACGCACAGAATGCGTCAAAACAAAGCATTACAGTCTATGGACACAATACTGTACGGGGAGCACACAGCCCCCAGAGATGGCGGCAGGTAGCAGTATCCCCCTATGCGGATGCCTCGCGGTGGCCGATCGCCCCCTTATTGAGCTTTTTACAGTGCTGTACATCGTCTATGTAATAACAGCGGATGACAATAAGGATCCTGCTCTGTCCACCACGCACACTATTACTGCCAGCGTCAGGGAGAACGCTGGGGGAGGGGACCTCGGATTCTGTGTCAATGTCATTTTTATTGAAAATTGCTGCTGAATAAAGAAACAAGCAGCGAGAAAATAAAGAGCTGCACGTTGTCTAATCCCGGGCACCACAGGGGGCAGCGCACAAGCAATCTGAGCTTCACGCCTCAATAATGGGGTAGGAAACAAGCTGTATGGGGGAGGGGAAGCGGTAGAGCATGGATGGCACCGAGCACCAGCACAAGGACATGTGCGACGGGCGGATGAGCATGAACCGCTCATAGGAACCATCGTTCACTGACAATCACGGTCTGAACCAAGAATCGCCAAGCAAATTGTCAGCAGCACATCATCAGAGGAGCCCCGAGAGGGAGAGAGGAAGGGACAGAGGAGCCCCGAGAGGGAGGGAGGAAGGGACAGAGGAGCCCCGAGAGGGAGGGAGGAAGGGACAGAGGAGCCTCGAGAGGGAGGGAGGAAGGGACAGAGGAGCCTCGAGAGGGAGGGAGGAAGGGACAGAGGAGCCCCGAGAGGGAGAGAGGAAGGGACAGAGGAGCCCCGAGAGGGAGGAAGGGACAGAGGAGCCCCGAGAGGGAGGGAGGAAGGGACAGAGGAGCCTCGAGAGGGAGGGAAGAAGGGACAGAGGAGCCCCTGAGAGGGAGGGAAGAAGGGACAGAGGAGCCCCAGAGGAGGGAGGAAGGGACAGAGGAGCCCCGAGAGGGAGGGAGGAAGGGACAGAGGAGCCCCAGGAGGGAGGGAGGGACAGAGGAGCCCCAAGAGGGAGGGAGGAAGGGACAGAGGAGCCCCAAGAGGGAGGAGGAAGGGACAGAGGAGCCCCAAGAGGGAAGGAGGAAGGGACAGAGGAGCCCCAGAGAGGGAGGGAGGGACAGAGGACCCCGAGAGGGGAGAAGGAAGGGACAGAGGAGCCCGAGAGGGAGGGAAGGAAGGGACAGAGGAGCCCCGAGAGGGAGGAAGGAAGGGACAGAGGAGCCCGAGAGAGGGAAGGGAGGGGGGGAAGGTACAGAGGAGCCCGAGAGGGAGGGAGGAAGGTACAGAGGAGCCCCGAGAGGGAGGGAGGGACAGAGGAGCCCGAGAGGGAGGGAAGGAAGGGACAGAGGAGCCCCGAGAGAGGGAGGGAGGAAGGGACAGAGGAGCCCGAGAGGGAGGGAAGAAGGGACAGAGGAGCCCCGAGAGGGAGGGAGGAAGGGACAGAGGAGCCCCGAGAAGGAGGGAGGAAGGGACAGAGGACCCCGAGAGGGAGGGAGGAAGGGACAGAGGAGCCCCAAGGAGGGAGGAGAGGGACAGAGGAGCCCCAAGAGGGAGGGAGGGACAGAGGAGCCCAAGAGGGAGGGAGGAAGGGACAGAGGAGCCCCGAGAGGGAGGGAGGAAGGGACAGAGGAGCCCGAGAGGAGGGAGGAAGGGACAGAGGAGCCCCGAGAGGGAGGGGGGAAGGGACAGAGGAGCCCCGAGAGGGAGGGAGGAAGGACAGAGGAGCCCGAGAGGGAGGGAAGAAGGGACAGAGAAGCCCTGAGAGGGAGGGAAGAAGGGACAGAGGAGCCCCGAGAAGGAGGGAGGAAGGGACAGAGGAGCCCGAGAGGGAGGAGGAAGGGACAGAGGAGCCCCAGGGGGAGGGAGGGACAGAGGAGCCCCAGAGGGAGGGAGGAAGGGACAGAGGAGCCCAGAGGGAGGGAGGAAGGGACAGAGGAGCCCCGAGAGGGAGGGAGGAAGGGACAGAGGAGCCCCGAGAGGAGGGAGGAAGGGACAGAGGACCCGAGAGGGAGGGAGGAGGACAGAGAGCCCGAGAGGGAGGGAGGAAGGGACAGAGGAGCCCGAGAGGGAGGAAAGGAAGGACAGAGGAGCCCCGAGAGGGAGGGAGGAAGGGACAGAGGAGCCCCGAGGGAGGGAGGACAGAGGAGCCCCAGAGGGAGGAGGAAGGGACAGAGGAGCCCGAGAGGGAGGAGGAAGGGACAGAGGAGCCCCAGAGGGAGGGGAGGAAGGGACAGAGGAGCCGAGAGGGAGGGAGGAAGGGACAGAGGAGCCCCGAGAGGGAGGGAGGAAGGGACAGAGGAGCCCCGAGAGGGAGGGAGGAAGGACAGAGGAGCCCGAGAGGGAGGGAGGAAGGAAGGGACAGAGGAGCCCCGAGAGGGAGGAGGAAGGACAGAGGAGCCCGGAGGGAGGGAACAGAGGAGCCCCGAGAGGGAGGGAGGAAGGACAGAGGAGCCCCCAGAGGGAGGGAGGAGGACAGAGGAGCCCCAGAGAGGGAGGGGGAAGGAAGGACAGAGGAGCCCGAGAGGGAGGGGGGGAAGGGACAGAGGAGCCCCGAGAGGGAGGGAGGAGGAAGGGGACAGAGGAGCCCCGAGAGGGAGGGAGGAAGGGACAGAGGAGCCCAGAGGGAGGGAGAAGGACAGAGGAGCCCCGAGAGGGAGGAGGAGGAAGAGACAGAGAGCCCCGAGAGGGAGGAGGAAGGAAGGACAGAGGAGCCCGGAGAGGGAGGGAGGAAGGGACAGAAGCCCGAGAGGGAGGGAAGGAAGGAAGAGACAGAGGAGCCCGAGAGGGAGGGAGGAAGGGACAAGAGCCCCGAGAGGGAGGGAGGAAGGGACAGAGAGCCCGAGAGGAGGAGGAGACAGAGGAGCCCCGAGAGGGAGGGAGGAAGGGACAGAGGAGCCCGAGAGGGAGGGAGGAAGGAAGGACAGAGGAGCCCCGAGAGGGAGGGAGGAAGGGAGAAGCCCCGAGAGGGAGGGAGGAAGGGACAGAGGAGCCCCAGAGGGGAGGGAGAAGGTACAGAGGAGCCCGAGAGGGAGGAGGAAGGAGAGGAGAAGAGGGAGGAGGGACAGAGGAGCCCGGAGAGGGAGAAGGAAGGGACAGAGGAGCCCGAGAGAGGGAGGAAGGGACAGAGGAGCCCGAGAGGGAGGGAAGAAGGTACAGAGGAGCCCGAGAGGGAGGGAGAAGGACAGAGGAGCCGAGGGAGGGAGGGACAGAGGAGGAGGGAGGGAGGAAGGAGGACAGAGGAGCCGAGAGGAGGGAGGAAGGTACAGAGGAGCCTCGAGAGGAGGGAGGAGGTACAGAGGAGGGACAAAGAGCACGAGAGCTGGAGGGAGGAAGGTAGAGGAGCCCGAGAGGGACGGGGGAAGGGGGCAGAGGAGCTCGAAGGGAAGGAATAGAGACAGGGAGCCCGATATGGGAGGGAGAAGGAAGAACAGCCACGAGTATGTTAGGTAGAAGGGACAAGGACCCGAAGTGGGATGGTAAGGAAGAAGGGACGAGAGGCCTAAGGGAGGGAGAATGACAAGAGGCAAAGGAGCCGAGAGGGAAGGAGGAATGGACAGAGGAGCCCCGAGAGGGAGGAAGGGACAGAGGAGCCCCGAGAGGGAAGGAGGAAGGGACAGAGGAGCCCCAAGAGGGAGGAAGGAAGAAGGAACAGAGGAGCCCCGAGAGGGAAGGAGGAAGGGACAGAGGAGCCCAAGAGGGAGGAAGGAAGAAGGAACAGAGGAGCCCCGAGAGGGAGGGAGGAGGAAGGATGGAGGGAGTGAGGGAGAGAGGAGCCCGAAAGGGAGGGAGGAAGGTACAGAGGAGCCCGAGAGGGAGGGAGGAAGGGACAGAGGAGCCCCGAGAGGGAGGGAGGAAGAGACAGAGGAGCTCCGAGACGGAGGAAGGGACAGAAGAGCCCCGAGAGGGAGGGAGGAAGGGACAAAGGAGCCCCGAGAGGGAGGGAGGAAGAAGGGAAGGAGGAAGGGACAGAGGAGCCCCGAGAGGGAGGAAGAAGCGACAGAGGAGCCCCGAGAGGGAAGGCGGAAGGGACAGAGGAGCCCCGAGAGGGAGGAAGGGAGAAGGAACAGAGGAGCCCCGAGAGGGAGGGAGGGAGGAAGGAAGGAGGGAGTGAGGGAGGAAGGGAGAGAGGAGCCCCGAGAGGGAGGGAGGAAGGGAGAGAGGAGCCCCGAGAGGGAGGGAGGAAGGGACAAAGGAGCCCCGAGAGGGAGGGAGGAAGAAGGGACAGAGGAGCCCCGAGAGGGAGGGAGGAAGAAGGGACAGAGGAGCCGCGAGAGGGAGGGAGGAAGGAAGGATGGAGGGAGGGAGGAAGGGAGAGAGGAGCCCAGAGAGGGAGGAAGGGACAGAGGAGCCCTGAGAAGGAGGGAAGAGCCTCAGAAGGGAGGGAAAAAAAGAGACAGGAGCCTGGAGCAGGAAAGGGGCATAGATGTGACCGGAGTGGCGAGGAAGGGGGACATGGGAGTCTGGCAATGGCTTAATTTCTACATTTACAAGCACCTAGAGTACATTTATATGGGGGAGTCAAAAGAAAAATCTGTCAGTAGATATTGTTAGGTCTAGAAATATTTGGACAGTGACACAAGTTTTGGGATTTTATCTGTTTAAAGGGAATGTTACCCACGGCACGTGTATGACCTATTAATATGGGCATACAGGTGATAGAAATGTTACACTAGTCCTACCTGTCTGCTTCATATTAACGGTCTTGTTGCTGAGAAGTGTTATATTCTGTCAGTGAGACTATGGAACTCTCTGCCGTCTAATGTTGTAATGAGTGATTCCTTACTAAAATTTAAGAAGGGACTGGATGAAAAGTAGAATATTACAGGCTATAGTCACTAGTTTCCTAGATACTGCGTTGATCCAGGGAGCTAGTCTGATTGCCGTATGTGGAGTCGGGAAGGAATTTTTTTCCCCAATGTGAAGCTTACTGTTTGCCACTTGGGTTTTTTTTGCCTTCCTCTGGATCAACATGTTAGGGCAGGTTAGGATAGGATATGGGTTGAACTAGATGGACTTAAAGTCTTCCTTCAACCTTAATAACTATGTTACTATGTTACTATGTTTATATTAATGATTTCTTCCAGGCTCCGGGGCGTGCGGTGACTGGAAGAAATCCCTGCCCCCTGTCCTCATTACAATACTACCCCCCTCCCATCAGCTTCAGTTATGGAACCCCGCACCTGCGCCCTGCACTCCCTCCCTGCGCCGGCAACTACTGCTCCAATGACCTCCGACATGCGCACCAATAAGGGTCTCTCCCCACTTCCTCCCTGCATAGTCATTGATAGGAACCATGTGTACATAGAAGGTAGGAAGTGGGGAGAGCATATTATCAGGTCACAGTGACTCGCCTGAACAGAAGATCCCTGAATGCAGAAGGGAGGATGAGGTATGTATTTATGATGGAGTGCGGGACGCAGGCGCGAGATTCCGGGGCCGTAACTGGTGCCGATAGGAGGGGGCAAGTATTACAATGAGGACGGGGGCAGGGATTTTTTCACACGCCTGGAGGAAATCATTAGCATAAACACAGAATTTAACATTTCTCCACAACAAGAACGTTAACATGAGGCAGACAGGTAGGACTAGTGTAACATTTCTATCCCCTATATGCCCATATTAATAGGTCATATATGTCCTGCGAGTGACAGATTCCCTTTAAATAAATATATAGAAGATCCAGTTCTATAACCAATCTGGACTTAAAATACCGACTCTAAGTTTTAATCTAAGGGGATTCATATCCTGATTGGAGGAAGGGTTTAGGAATTACAGCTCTATAATATGGAGATGCCACTTTATAAAAGGGACCAAAAGTAATTAGGACAATCAAAAGCTCTTTAATGGGCGTCATGGGCTTTTCCCTCGTTCATTCATCATCAGTTAAGCAGGTAAAAGGTCTGAAGCGGATTCCAGGTGCAACATTTATATTTAGAAGCTGTGGGTGTGAACCCACAACATGCGGTGAAATTAACTCTCAATGGAAGAGAAACAGACCATCATTAGGCTGAAAAAAAGAAGAAATTCATCAGAGTGATAGCAAAAATGTTAGGAGCGGCCAAAGGAACAACTTGGGAACTCAAAAAGGCCTGGACGTCCACTGAAGACATCTGTGGTGGATGATCGCAAAATTGATCCCACGGTGAAGGAAAACCCTTCACAACATCCACCCAAGTGAAGACTCTCCGGGAAGTCAGGTTCTCAGTGTCTAAGGTAACCATAAAGAGAAGACTTCAGGAGAGCAAATACTGAGGGTTCACCACAAGATGCAAACCATTAATCATCCGGAAGATATAAAAGTCAGATCACTGCCAAAAAAAGCATCTAAAGCTGCCAGTTCTGGAAAAGCAAAACTAAGATCAACCGGTACCAGAATGATGGGAAGAAGAAAGTCTTGAGAAGGCTTGGAGCAGCTCCTATCCTCGGCACATCCTGTGTAACACATGGTGGAGGCGGTGTGATGGCGCGGGCATGCATGGCTGCCGATGGCATCGGGTCACTAGTGGTTATTGACGATGTGACTGAAGATAGAAGCAGCCAGATGAATCCTGCGTGTACAGGGCGAGACTTTCTGCTCAGATCCACCCAAAAGCAGCAAAGTTGAAAACAGAACAGTTTTCAAAACTAAAAGGCAGAAAGAGCCACAAACAAGCGAGAAATGAAGTCACTGCAGTGAAGGTGACAAAGCGTCACACAGGAGGAGACCAGCGATGGTGATGACCATACAAAGCCTCACACCGGAGACCAGCAATGGTGATGACCATACAAAGCCTCACACCGGAGGAGACCAGCGATGGTGATGACCATACAAAGCCTCACACAGGAGGAGACCAGCGATGGTGATGACCATACAAAGCCTCTCACCGGAGGAGACCAGCGATGGTGATGACCATACAAAGCCTCACACCAGACGAGACCAGCAATGGTGATGATCATACAAAGCCTCACACCGGAGACCAGCAATGGTGATGACCATACAAAGCCTCACACAGGAGGAGACCAGCGATGGTGATGACCATACAAAGCCTCACACCGAAGGAGACCAGCGATGGTGATGACCATACAAAGCCTCACACCGGAGGAGACCAGCGATGGTGATTATCATACAAAGCCTCACACCGGAGATCAGCGATGGTGATGACCATACAAAGCATCACACCAGTGGAGACCAGCGATGGTGATGACCATACAAAGCCTCACACAGGAGGAGACCAGCGATGGTGATGACCATACAAAGCCTCTCACCGGAGGAGACCAGCGATGGTGATGACCATACAAAGCCTCACACCGGAGGAGACCAGCGATGGTGATGACCATACAAAGCCTCACACCAGAGGAGTCCAGCGATCGTGATGTTCATGGCCTCCAGCCCATCATTACTACAAAGCCTCATACCAGAGGAGACGAGCAATGGTGACGTCCATACAAAGCCCCACACAAGAGGAAACCAGTGATGGTGATGTCCATGGCCTCCAGGCCGTCATTACTACAAAGCCTCACACGGGACGAGATCAGCGATGTTGACGTCTATGGCCTGCAGACTTCAGGCCGTCATTGCTCCAAAGCCTCACACCAGAGGAGACCAGTGATGGGGACGTCCATGGCCTGCAGACTTCAGGGTGTTATTGCTGCAAAGCCTCACAACGGAGGGCAGCAGTGATGGTGACGACCATATAAAGCCTCACACCAAAGGAGACCAGAGATGGGGACGTCCATACTAAGCCTCACACCAGAGGAAACCAGCGATGGTGATGTCCATGGCCTCCAGGCTGTCATTACTACAAAGTCTCACACCAAGGGACACTAGTGATGGTGACGTCCATGGCCCCCAGACTTCAGGTCGTCATTGCTCCAAAGCCTCACACCGGAGGACACAAGTGATGGTGATGGCCATACAAAGCCTCACACCGGAGGAGACCAGCGATGGTAATGGCCATACAAAGCCTCACACCGGAGGAGACCAGCGATGGTGATGGCCATACAAAGCCTTAAGGAGGAGACCAGCGATGGTGATTGGTGACGGCTATGGCCTCCAGACTTCAGGCAGTCATTATTGCTACAAAGGATTCTCTACAAAGGGTTAAACATGGACATTTTATTTATGGGAAAGTTAATTTGTCCAATTACTTTTGATCCCCTGAAATGAGGAGACTTTGTAGGAAAATGGCTGCAATTCCTGAACGTTTCAAAGGAGATTTTTCTTTAACCCATTTAATTAATCCTGAAAGTCTCCACATCAATCGCATCTCAGATGTTTCATTTTCCACCAAACATAGCGACCTGCAGAGCTGAAATCACGGTCACCGGGCAAATATTTCACTGTATATGGACAATGTATCTAGGATTCTTTACTCGAGCAGCACATCCTAAGAGCGCCGTGTATCCATTCCTATCACTATATGGGTCATATATGATACCATATAGCGACCGCTGTCTCCGCGGACTGGAGGTCATGAATTGCAGCCTCGCACCGGCCGCCAGTTCACAATTCACCGTTTACAGTCTTGAGACCCCGTTACAAGCATTATAAGTGATGAACGATCACAGAGAGGATTAATGAATCTCGCAGTTTTCCCGTTTTTTGTTGCAGATCCTCCTCCCGCCACAGTGATCAGCGGGGATTGTACATGGCGGCACCGGCAGCGGCTAGTCACACACTGCCATCAAGTGGTCAATGACTGCAAACACCACGGAAATCACTTTAAAGACAAAATTAATCCCAAAATTAAAAAAACAAAAAAAAAAACCTCAAGTAAAATCTTAAAATATTCCGTACACAGTCTGTGATCACTCACAGCGCTGGGCATTCTGGGGGGCCCCGAATCCGGAGCAGGGGTTCAGCTGCTCCTCATCTAAGCTGGGTACGACATCTGCAGTATACACAGTCACAGATAAGCGCCTGCATCCTGGGAGCTAACAGAGCAAGCACTGGAGGCAGCCGGACACCCGGAGCTCCTGTCCATCCTGCTGACCACATTTCATGCAGCTCTGGATGTGACTAGAGGATACATTAGTAAATTTCCCAAAATCCCTCTTGGGGCCGCGGGCTGCCATCTCTGATCGGCGGTGGGTCCGGGGAGCAGGAAAATTCCTCGTATAACGCAATCCTGCGAGCCGCGCAGCCTGCACATATCTCACTATGGTTAATTAAAAATAATATATCTACAGCCCGGCCGATAATTAAAGAGCCGTCTTTCATGGACGCCCCTGATACAGAGGAGAAGGCGAAGGCGAGGAGCGCGCCGGTACAGAGACCATGTACGGGGATCAGGGGGAGACCGGGAACACAGTGGGGGGAGAGGGGGGATTGGGACCATCAAACACAACCACCACGGGGAGTGAGCGAGCGCCACCGGGAGAGCAACCAACACCAACAGGGGGAGCGAGTGAGCGCCACCGGGAGAGCAACCAACACCAACAAGGGGAGCGAGCAAGCGCCACCGGGGGGAACAACCAACACCAACAGGGGGAGTGAGCGAGCGCCACCGGGAGAGCAACCAACACCAACAGGGGGAGTGAGCGAGCGCCACCGGGAGAGCAACCAACACCAACAGGGGGAGTGAGCGAGCGCCACCGGGAGAGCAACCAACACCAACAGGGGAGTGAGCGAGCGCCACCGGGAGAGCAACCAACACCAACAGGGGAGTGAGCGAGCGCCACCGGGAGAGCAACCAACACCAACAGGGGGAGTGAGCGAGCGCCACCGGGAGAACAATCAACACCAACAGGGGGAGTGAGCGAGCGCCACCGGAGTGGACAACCAACAACAACAGGGGGAGTGAGCGAGCGTCACCGGGGGGAACAACCAACACCAACAGGGGGAGTGAGCGAGCGCCACCAGGAGAGCAACCAACACCAACAGGGGGAGTGAGCGAGCGCCACCGGGAGAGCAACCAACACCAACAGGGGGAGTGACCGAGCTCCACCGGGGGGACAACCAACACCAACAGGGAGAGTGAGCGAGCGCCACCGGGGGAACAATCAACACCAACAGGGGGAGTGAGCGAGCACCACCGGAGTGGACAACCAACACCAACAGGGGGAGTGAGCGAGCGCCACTGGGAGAACAATCAACACCAACAGGGGGAGTGAGCAAGCGCCACCGGGGGGAACAACCAACACCAAGAGTGGGAGTGAGCGTGTGCCACTGGAAGAACAACCAACACCAACAGGGGGAGTGAGCGAGCGCCACGGGGGGACAACCAACACCAACAGGGGGAGAGAGCAAGCGCCACGGAGTGGACAACCAACAACAACAGGGGGAGTGAGCGAGCGCCACCGGGGGAAACAACAACACCAACAGGGGGGGCGAGCGAGCGCCACCGGGGGGAACAACCAACACCAACAGGGGGAGTGAGCGAGCGCCACCGGGAGAGCAACCAACACCAACAGGGGGAGTGAGCGAGCGCCACGGGGGAGCAACCAACACCAACAGGGGGAGTGACGAGCCCACCGGGGGGACAACCAACACCAACAGGGAGAGTGAGCGAGCGCCACGGGGGGAACAACAACACCAACAGGGGGAGTGAGCGAGCGCCACCGGGAGAACAATCAACACCAACAGGGGGAGTGAGCGAGCGCCACCGGAGGGACAACCAACACCAACAGGGGGAGTGAGCGAGCGCCACTGGGGAGAACAATCAACACCAACAGGGGGAAGTGAGCAAGCGCCACCGGGGGGAACAAACCAACACCAAAGGGGGAGTGAGCGTGTGCCACGGGGAACAACGAACACCAACAGGGGGAGTGAGCGAGCGCCACCGGGGGGACAACCAACACCAACAGGGGGAGGAGCGAGCGCCACCGGAGGGACAACCAACACAACAGGGGGAGTGAGCGAGCGCCACCGGGGGAACAACCAACACCAACAGGGGGAGTGGAGCGAGCGCCACCGGGGGGACAACCAACACCAACAGGGGGAGTGAGCGAGCGCCACCAGGAGACAACCAACACCAACAGGGGGAGTGAGCGAGCGCCACCGGGAGACAACCAACACCAACAGGGGGAGTGAGCCGAGCGCCACCGGGGGGACAACCAACACCAACAGGGGAGTGAGCGAGCGCCACCGGGGGGAACAACCAACACCAACAGGGGGAGTGAGCGAGCGCCACCGGGGGAACAATCAACACCAACAGGGGGAGTGAGCGAGCGCCACCGGGGAACAACCAACACCAACAGGGGGAGTGAGCGAGCGCCACGGGAGAACAATCAACACCAACAGGGGGAGTGAGCAAGCGCCACGGGGGGGAACAACCAACACCAAGAGGGGAGTGAGCGAGGCCACGGGAGAACAACCAACACCAACAGGGGAGTGAGCGAGCGCCACCGGGGGGACAACCAACACCAACAGGGGGAGTGAGCAAGCGCCACCGGGGGGACAAACACCACCAACAGGGAGGTGAGCGAGCGCCACGGGGGAGAACACCAACACAACAGGGTGAGGAGTGAGCGCCACCGGGAGGACAACAACACCAACAGGGGGAGTGAGCGAGTGCCACGGGGGGAACAACCAACACAACAGGGGTTGTGAGCGAGAGCCACTGGGGGGAACAACCAATAGCAACAGGGGGAGAGAGCGAGCGCCCACGGGGGGGGGGACAACAAACACCAACAGGGGGAGTGAGCGAGAGCACACCAACAGGGGTTGTGAGCGAGAGCCACTGGGGGAACAACCAAAACCAACAGAGGGAGTGAGCGAGAGCCACACCAACAGGGGTTGTGAGCGAGAGCCACAGGGGAAACAACCAACACCAACAGGGGAGTGAGCGAGAGCCACCGGGGGGAACAACCAACACCAACAAGGGGAGTGAGCGAGAGCCACCGGGGGGAACAACCAACACCAACAGGAGGAGTGTGCGAGCGCCATCGGGGGGACCAACCAACACCAACAGGGGGAGTGAACGAGCGCCACCGGGGGGGACAACCAACACCAACAGGGGGTGAGCGAGTGCCACGGGGGGGAAACAAACACCAACAGGGGGAGTGAGGAGGCGCCACCGGGAGAACAATCAACACCACAGGGGGAGCGAGCGAGCGCCACCGGGGGGAACAATGAGCGCCACGGGGGGACAACCAAACCAAAGGGGGAGTGAACGAGCGCCACCGGGGGGGACAACCAAACACCAACAGGGGGAGTGAGCGAGTGCCACGGGGGGGAAACAAACACCAACAGGGGGAGTGAGCGAGCGCCACCGGGAGAACAATCAACACCAACAGGGGGAGCGAGCGAGCGCCACCGGGGGGAACAACCAACACGAGAGGGGGAGTGAGCGAGCGCCACCGGGGGGACAACCAACACCAACAGGGGGAGTGAGCGAGCGCCACCGGGGGACAACCAACACCAACAGGGGGAGTGAGCAAGCGCCACGGGAGAACAATCAACACCAACAGGGGGAATGATGCGAGCAACCCCGGGGGGGACAACCAACACCAACAGGGGGAGTGAGCGAGCGCCACCGGGAGAACAACCAACATCAACAGGGCGAGTGAGCGAGCGCCACCAGGAGAACAACCAACACCAACAGGGGGAATGAGCGAGCACCACCGGGGGGGACAACCAACACGGGGAGTGAGCGAGCGCCACCGGGGCGGGTCAACAAACACCAACAGGGGGAGTGAGCGAGCACCACCGGGAGAACAACCAACACCAACAGGGGGAGTGAGCGAGCGCCACCGGGAGAACAACCAACACCAACAGGGGGAGCGAGCAAGCGCCACCGGGGGGGACAACCAACACCAACAGGGGGAGTGAGCGAGCGCCACCGGGAGAACAACCAACACCAACAGGAGGAGTGAGCGAGCGCCACCGGGGAGACAATCAACACCAACAGTGGGAATGAGTGAGCGCCACCGGGGGGACAACAAAAAACCACTGGGGCTGGGGACAATCCATCCCATGGGAGGAGAAAAACAAACACCATCGTTGGGAGCCATCAGGTGCAACACAGGCACACAAGATGGACACAAAAAATATCATTGTATGGTGTTACATAGGACTGCAGAGACATCTACTACATTATCTGTACTCAGAGTAATCACTGTGTATCTGTGGTGTTACATAGGACTGCAGGTGACATTACTACATTATCTGTACTCAGAGAGTTATCACTGTGTTATCTGTGGTGTTACATAGGACTGCAGGTGACATCTACTACATTATCTGTACTCAGAGAGTTATCACTGTGTTATCTGTGGCGTTACATAGGACTGCAGGTGACATCTACTGCATTATCTGTACTCAGAGAGTTATCACTGTGTTATCTGTGGCGTTACATAGGACTGCAGGTGACATCTACTACATTATCTGTACTCAGAGTTATCACTGTGTTATCTGTGGTGTTACATAGGACTGCAGGTGACATCCACTACATTATCTGTACTCAGAGCATTATCACTTTTATATCTGTGGTGTTACATAGGACTGCAGGTGACATCTACTACATTATCTGTACTCAGAGTTATCACTGTTTATCTGTGGTGTTACATAGGACTGCAGGTGACATCTACTACATTATCTGTACTCAGAGAGTTATCACTATGTTATGTGCTGTTACATAGGACTGCAGGTGACATCTACTACATTATCTGTACTCAGAGTTATCACTGTGTTATCTGTGGTGTTACATAGGACTGCAGGTGACATCTACTACATTATCTGTACTCAGAGCATTATCACTGTATATCTGTGGTGTTACATAGGACTGAGGTGACATCTACTACATTATCTGTACTCAGAGTTATCACTGTTATCTGTGGTGTTACATAGGACTGCAGGTGACATCTACTACATTATCTGTTCTCAGAGAGTTATCACTGTTATCTGTGGTGTTACATAGGACTGCAGGTGACATCTACTACAGTCATGGCCAAAAGTTTTGAGAATGACACAAATATTAATTTTTACAAAGTCTACTGCTTCACTTTTTCTAATGGCAATTTGCATATACTCCAGAATGTTATAAAGAGTGATCAGCTTAACAGCAATTACTTGCAAAGTCAATATTTGGCTAGAAAATGAACTTTATCCCCCAAAACACATTTCAACATCATTGCAGCCCTGCCTTAAAAGGACCAGCTAACCTCTTTTCAGTGATTGCTCCATTAGCACAGGTGTGGGTGTTGATGAGGACATGGCTGGAGATCAATCTGTCATGATTAAGTAAGAATGACACCACTGGACACTTTAAAAGGAGGCTGGTGCTTGGCATCATTGTTTCTCTTCTGTTAACCATGGTTATCTCTAAAGAAACACGTGCAGTCATCATTGCAATGCACAAAAATGGCCTAACAGGAGAGTATCGCAGCTAGAAAGATTGCACCTCAGTCAACAATGTATCGCATCATCAAGAACTTCATGGAGAGAGGTTCCATTGTTGCCAAAAAGGCTTCAGGGCGCCCAAGAAAGACCAGCAAGCACCAGGACCATCTCTTAAAAGTGTTTCAGCTGCGGGATCGGGCTACCAGCAGTGCAGAGCTTGCTCAGGAATGGCAGCAGGCAGGTGTGAGTGCATCTGCATGCACTGTGAGGCGGAGACTCTTGAAGCAAGGCCTGGTCTCAAGGAGGGCAGCAAAGAAGACACTTCTCTCCAGAAAAAACATCATGGACAGACTGATATTCTGCAAAAGGTACATGCAGTGGACTGCTGAGGACAGGGGTAAAGTTATTTTCTCTGATGAATCCCCTTTTCGATTGTTTGGGACATCAGGAAAACGCCTCATTCGGAGAAGACAAGGTGAGCGCTACCACCAGTCTTGTCTCATGCCAACTGTTAAGCATCCTGAAACCATTCATGTGTGGGGTTGCTTCTCAGCCAAGGGAATCGGCTCTCTCACAGTCTTGCCTAAAAACACAGCCATGAATAAAGAATGGTACCAGAATGTCCTCCAAGAGCAACTTCTCCCAACCCTCCAAGAGCAGTTTGGCGATCAACAATGCCTTTTCCAGCATGATGGAGCACCTTGCCATAAAGCAAAGGTGATAACTAAATGGCTTAGGGAACAAAACATAGAGATTTTGGGTCCATGGCCTGGAAACTCCCCAGATCTTAATCCCATTGAGAACTTGTGGTCAATCATCAAGAGACGGGTGGACAAACAAAAACCTAAAAATTCTGACAAAATGAAAGCATTGATTGTGCAAGAATGGACTGCTATCAGTCAGGATTTGGTCCAGAAGTTGATTGAGAGCATGCCAGGGAGAATTGCAGAGGTCCTGAAGAAGAAGGATCAACACTGCAAATATTGACTTGCTGCATTAACTCATTCTAACTGTCAATATAAGCTTTTATTACTCATATGTTTACAATTATTATATTTCTGTCTGTGATAAAAACATCTGTCAAACACACATAAAAACCAGAGGGCAGCAGATCATGTGAAAATATAATATTTGTGTCATTCTCAAAACTTTTGGCCATGACTGTACATTATCTGTACTCAGAGTTATCACTGTGTTATCTGTGGTGTTACATAGGACTGCAGGTGACATCTACTGCATTATCTGTACTCAGAGAGTTATCACTGTGTTATCTGTGGTGTTACATAGGACTGCAGGTGACATCTACTACATTATCTGTACTCAGAGAGTTATCACTGTGTTATCTGTGGTGTTACATAGGACTGCAGGTGACATCTACTACATTATCTGTACTGAGAGAGTTATCACTGTGTTATCTGTGGTGTTACATAGGACTGCAGGTGACATCTACTACATTATCTGTACCCAGAGTTATCACTGTGTTATCTGTGGTGTTACATAGGACTGCAGGTGACATCTACTACATTATCTGTACTGAGAGAGTTATCACTGTGTTATCTGTGGTGTTACATAGGACTGCAGGTGACATCTACTACATTATCTGTACTCAGAGAGTTATCACTGTGTTATCTGTGGTGTTACATAGGACTGCAGGTGACATCTACTACATTATCTGTACTCAGAGAGTTATCACTGTTATCTGTGGTGTTACATAGGACTGCAGGTGACATCTACTACATTACCCGTACTCAGAGAGTTATCACTGTGTTATCTGTGGTGTTACATAGGACTGCAGGTGACATCTACTACATTATCTGTATTCAGAGAGTTATCACTGTATTATCTGTGGTGTTACATAGGACTGCAGGTGACATCTACTACATTATCTGTACTCAGAGGTTATCACTGTGTTATCTGTGGTGTTACATAGGACTGCAGGTGACATCTACTACATTATCTGTACTCTGGTTATCACTGTGTTATCTGTGGTGTTACATAGGACTGCAGGTGACATCTACTACATTATCTGTACTCAGAGTTATCACTGTGTTATCTGTGGTGTTACATAGGACTGCAGGTGACATCTACTACATTATCTGTTCTCAGAGAGATTATCACTGTTATCTGTGGTGTTACATAGGACTGCAGGTGACATCTACTACATTATCTGTACTCAGAGTTATCACTGTGTTATCTGTGGTGTTACATAGGACTGCAGGGACATCTACTACATTATCTGTACTCAGAGTTATCACTGTTATATGTGGTGTTACATAGGACTGCAGGTGACATCTACTACATTATCTGTACTGAGAGAGTTATCACTGTGTTATCTGTGGTGTTACATAGGACTGCAGGTGACATCTACTACATTATCTGTACTCAGAGAGTTATCACTTGTTATATGTGGTGTTACATAGGACTGCAGGTGACATCTACTACATTATCTGTACTCAGAGAGTTATCACTGTTATCTGTGGTGTTACATAGGACTGCAGGTGACATCTACTACATTACCTGTACTCAGAGAGTTATCACTGTGTTATCTGTGGTGTTACATAGGACTGCAGGTGACATCTACTACATTATCTGTATTCAGAGAGTTATCACTGTGTTATCTGTGGTGTTACATAGGACTGCAGGGACATCTACTACATTATCTGTATCAGAGAGATATCACTGTGTTATCTGTGGTGTTACATAGGACTGCAGGTGACATCTACTACATTATCTGTACTCAGAGAGATATCACTGTGTTATCTGTGGTGTTACATAGGACTGCAGGTGACATCTACTACATTATCTGTACTCAGAGTTATCACTGTGTTATCTGTGGTGTTACATAGGACTGCAGGGGACATCTACTACATTATCTGTACTCAGAGAGTTATCACTGTTATATGTGGTGTTACATAGGACTGCAGGTGACATCTACTACATTATCTGTACTAGAGAGTTATCACTGTGTTATCTGTGGTGTTACATAGGACTGCAGGTGACATCTACTACATTATCTGTATCAGAGAGTTATCACTGTGTTATCTGTGGTGTTACATAGGACTGCAGGTGACATCTACTACATTATCTGTACTCAGAGAGATATCACTGTGTTATCTGTGGTGTTACATAGGACTGCAGGTGACATCTATACATTATCTGTACTCAGAGAGTTATCACTGTTATCTGTGGTGTTACATAGGACTGCAGGTGACATCTACTACATTACCCGTACTCAGAGAGTTATCACTGTGTTATCTGTGGTGTTACATAGGACTGCAGGTGACATCTACTACATTATCTGTATCAGAGAGTTATCACTGTGTTATCTGTGGTGTTACATAGGACTGCAGGTGACATCTACTACATTATCTGTACTCAGAGAGTTATCACTGTGTTATCTGTGGTGTTACATAGGACTGCAGGAACATCTACTACATTATCTGTACTCAGAGAGTTATCACTGTGTTATCTGTGGTGTTACATAGGACTGCAGGTGACATCTACTACATTATCTGTACTCAGAGAGATATCACTGTGTTATCTGTGGTGTTACATAGGACTGCAGGTGACATCTACTACATTATCTGTACTCAGAGAGTTATCACTGTTATCTGTGGTGTTACATAGGACTGCAGGTGACATCTACTACATTACTGTACTCAGAGAGTTATCACTGTGTTATCTGTGGTGTTACATAGGACTGCAGGTGACATCTACTACATTATCTGTATCAGAGAGTTATCACTGTGTTATCTGTGGTGTTACATAGGACTGCAGGTGACATCTACTACATTACCTGTACTCAGAGAGTTATCACTGTGTTATCTGTGGTGTTACATAGGACTGCAGGTGACATCTACTACATTATCTGTATCAGAGAGTTATCACTGTGTTATCTGTGGTGTTACATAGGACTGCAGGTGACATCTACTACATTATCTGTACTCAGAGAGTTATCACTGTGTTATCTGTGGTGTTACATAGGACTGCAGGTGAACATCTACTACATTATCTGTACTCAGAGAGTTATCACTGTGTTATTGGGGTGTTACATAGGACTGCGAGAGGTTACATCTCTACTTACTGTCTCAGAGTTATTCACTGTTTATCTGTATGGTGTTACATAAAACTGCAGGTGACATCTACTACATTATCTGTACTCAGAGAGTTATCACTGTGTTATATGTGGTGTTACATAGGACTGCAGGTGACATCTACTACATTATCTGTATTCAGAGAGTTATCATTGTGTTATCTGTGGTGTTACATAGGACTGCAGGTGACATCTACTACATTATCTGTACTCAGAGAGTTATCACTGTGTTATCTGTGGTGTTACATAGGACTGCAGGTGACATCTACTACATTATCTGTACTCAGAGAGATATCACTGTGTTATCTGTGGTGTTACATAGGACTGCAGGTGACATCTACTACATTATCTGTACTCAGAGAGTTATCACTGTGTTATCTGTGGTGTTACATAGGACTGCAGGTGACATCTACTACATTATCTGTACTCAGAGAGTTATCACTGTGTTATCTGTGGTGTTACATAGGACTGCAGGTGACATCTACTACATTATCTGTACTCAGAGAGTTATCACTGTGTTATATGTGGTGTTACATAGGACTGCAGGTGACATCTACTACATTATCTGTACTCAGAGAGTTATCACTGTGTTATCTGTGGTGTTACATAGGACTGCAGGTGACATCTACTACATTATCTGTACTCAGAGAGTTATCACTGTGTTACCTGTGGTGTTACATAGGACTGCAGGTGACATCTACTACATTATCTGTACTCAGAGCATTATCACTGTGTTATCTGTGGCGTTACATAGGACTGCAGGTACTACATATGTATTTCAGGATGATGGGTATAGTAGTGACGGGTTACCGCTGCCGTCCTGGTGTTGGGGGTCGGTCCCCTCCTTACGGCACACATGGTGCTGTTGCAGCCGCTGAGCTCGGATGAGAGGTGACATCCTTCCTCCGTGTCGCTCGGAGCCGCTGCCGTCAATCGTCTTATTTTGCTTTTTAAGCTCTTTTCATTTACTTTGAAATGTTTCCAAGTGAAGCAAATCAGGAGTCATTACCCCGGTCAGGGGCCGCGCGGCGAGGGGGGCCACATATTCCAGTGAGCTGAGGGACCTGACAAGGGAATTTATTACAGAAAGTGATGGCGGCATCATCACCGCCGAAACCACAGAGCACAGCAGACCCCGACATGATGACCCCAAGGAAAGGAGGACCCCTCCACCTTACACGATGCCTGTGCAGCTCTGGGCGTAAATGGAGAAACCTGCACTTCTATGGCCCAATTACTCATTTAGGGAACACAAGTCACTTCTTCTATGTCTTGTGGGATTCCTTCATGATTTTTTTTCAAAATGGCGCACTCGGCTCATGAATTTCGCACAAAGTCAAAAAAAATGATTTTTTTTGTCTAACTTTTTTTGCTCCATTTTAGTGCAAAAAGACATGTTACATCCAGAGCTGCGGTCACTATTCTGCTGTTACATCATCTTATCATCCAGTCACCTCCAGAGCTGCAGTCACTATTCTGCTGTTAATTTGTGTCTTATCCTCCAGTCACCTCAAGAGCAGCAGTCACTATTCTGCTGTTATATCATGTCTTATCCTCCGTCACCTTCAGAGCTGAAGTCACTATTCTGCTATTAATTTGTGTCTTATCCTCCAGTAACCTTCAGAGCTGCAGTCACTATTCTGCTGTTACATCGTGCCTTATCCTCCCGTCACCTTCAGAGCTGCAGTCACTATTCTGCTGTTACATCATATCTTATCCTCCCGTCACCTCCAGAGCTGCAGTCACTATTCTGTTATTAATTTGTGTCTTATCCTCCAGTCACCTTCAGAGCTGCAGTCACTATTCTGCTGTTACATCATGTCTTATCCTCCAGAGCTGCAGTCACTATTCTACTGTTACATCATGTCTTATCCTCCAGTCACCTCCAGCGCTGCAGTCACTATTCTGCTGTTACATCAGGTCTTATCCTCCAGTCACCTTCAGAGCTGCAGTCACTATTCTGCTGTTACATCAGGTCTTATCCTCCAGGCACCTCCAGAGCTGCAGTCACTATTCTGCTGTTACATCAGGTCTTATCCTCCAGGCACCTCCAGAGCTGCAGTCACTATTCTGCTGTTACATCAGGTCTTATCCTCCAGTCACCTTCAGAGCTGCATTCACTATTATGCTGTTACATCGTGTCTTATCCTCCAGTCACCTCCAGAGCTGCAGTCAGTGTGCTGCTGTTACATCAGGTCTTATCCTCCAGTCACCTTCAGAGCTGCAGTCACTATTCTGCTGTTACATCAGGTCTTATCCTCCAGAGCTGCACTCACTATTCTGCTGTTACATCGTGTCTTATCCTCCAGGCACCTCCAGAGCTGCAGTCAGTGTGCTGCTGTTACATCAGGTCTTATCCTCCAGTCACCTTCAGAGCTGCAGTCACTATTCTGCTGTTACATCATGTCTTATCCTCCAGTCACCTTCAGAGCTGCAGTCACTATTCTGCTGTTACATCAGGTCTTATCCTCCAGGCACCTCCAGAGCTGCAGTCACTATTCTGCTGTTACATCAGGTCTTATCCTCCAGTCACCTTCAGAGCTGCATTCACTATTATGCTGTTACATCGTGTCTTATCCTCCAGTCACCTCCAGAGCTGCAGTCAGTTTGCTGCTGTTACATCGTGCCTTATCCTCCAGTCACCTTCAGAGCTGCAGTCACTATTCTGCTGTTACATCATGTCTTATCCTCCAGTCACCTCCAGAGTGTGCCGATCATCCCCGACCCGCCTCTCACCAGATTCTTCACCCTAGAGCTCAGTGGATCTTCTGCAGACAAGAATCTATGGAAATCTCTGTATGACTGCTGGGACTTGCAGTTCTTCAGTATGAGGATGATAAAGCAGAATGATGCTGGCGGCCCCCTGCGATCCGGCGAGGCTGCTGTATCCGCTAATCACTGCGGGAGAAGCGTCTCAGGTTAATACTCTCACAGACAAGTGGAGAGAAAAGCGGCTTAACTGCGCGACGGCCGCTAACAGCGAGGTCAGAGGATTAGATGCAAATCCGACCGGGGAGGGGGGTACAACACCACAATCAGGCACCATGAATGAGGGGTCCGCACCTACACTACGAGAGCTCTTGTCATTAGTTCTGCCCCAGAGGGTGGACAGGACTGAGATAACCCCGGCCTCACCACCAGCTTCACAGTCACTGTCACTTTAAAGCCTCAAACTGTTACATTGTAGCAAGAGGCAACAAAAAAATCTCTGGTGGATTCTGCTACATTTCACCAAACATCCACTATACTCCAGTCACATCCAAAGCTGCTGGTTTACAGTGAGCAGCTCTAACGGCTGTCCATCAGACACTGCAGTCGCCTCCAGAGCTGCGTTCACACATGGCATCCACGTTTGGACTGCGGGTCCTGGCATGTTCCTTCCACTTCCTGGAATGCGACTGGAGTATCATGTAGACTGTAACTACCATGAGCCCACAAGATCATCACAGCCTTCAGTGTAGTGGCTGCAGCTCTGGCAGGGATTGGAGTATAACACAGCGTTTACTCTGCACCTGCGGACCTGGCTGACGGAGCAGGATCACACCGCAGCGCGCGTTACCTGCTGACAGCGGCTTATAAGCGGTGATGTCCGGGGAGCGGCGGCGGCGGCATTACACCGCGATTAATGTGACGACGCAAACGACCTGAATTCAGCAGAAAATACCCAACGATCTGACGGCTTCATGGACGGCCCCTAATGAGGTCCCCGGAGCCCCCGATAACAAACTGGACGGCAATAAAGACGTGCTCCAAACCTCTCACAAGAAACACAGAATTACCTGAACCGACCCAGAAATACTGGAAAACTGCCGCACCTCCCCACCAAGAGAGAACATAAAAAAATATATGGCGGTAAGTAATCCCGGGATTCCAGAACCGCTGGCGGAGCGTCTCATGTTCTGCTGCGCAAGTCCCAACACGGCCGTGAGAAAGCAATAACCAAAAGATCGGGGAGAAGTAACAACAACCGACTCCCGCTCAGAACCAGGTCACAGAACGGCCAGAACCACGGTAATAGATCATGCTCAAATACTTCACGCAGATAGTGAGTGCAGCTCTGGATATAATACAGGATGTAACTCAGGATCAGTAATGTAATGTATGTACACAGTGACTGCACCAGCAGAATAGTGAGTGCAGCTCTGGGTATAACTACAGGATGTAACTCAGGATCAGTAATGTAATGTATGTACACAGTGACTCACCAGCAGAATAGTGATGCAGCTCTGGAGTATAATACAGGATGTAACTCAGGATCAGTAATGTAATGTATGTACACAGTGACTGCACCAGCAGAATAGTGAGTGCAGCTCTGGAGTATAATACAGGATGTAACTCAGGATCAGTAATGTAATGTATGTACACAGTGACTGCACCAGCAGAATAGTGAGTGCAGCTCTGGAGTATAATACAGGATGTAACTCAGGATCAGTAATGTAATGTATGTACACAGTGACTGCACCAGCAGAATAGTGAGTGCAGCTCTGGAGTATAATACAGGATGTAACTCAGGATCAGTAATGTAATGTATGTACACAGTGACTGCACCAGCAGAATAGTGAGTGCAGCTCTGGAGTATAATACAGGAGGTAACTCAGGATCAGTAATGTAATGTATGTACACAGTGACTGCACCAGCAGAATAGTGAGTGCAGCTCTGGAGTATAATACAGGATGTAACTCAGGATCAGTAATGTAATGTATGTACACAGTGACTGCACCAGCAGAATAGTGAGTGCAGCTCTGGAGTATAATACAGGATGTAACTCAGGATCAGTAATGTAATGTATGTACACAGTGACTGCACCAGCAGAATAGTGAGTGCAGCTCTGGAGTATAATACAGGAGGTAACTCAGGATCAGTAATGTAATGTATGTACACAGTGACTGCACCAGCAGAATAGTGAGTGCAGCTCTGGAGTATAATACAGGAGGTAACTCAGGTAACTCAGGATCAGTAATGTAATGTATGTACACAGTGACTGCACCAGCAGAATAGTGAGTGCAGCTCTGGAGTATAATACAGGATGTAACTCAGGATCAGTAATGTAATGTATTACACAGTGACTGCACCAGCAGAATAGTGAGTGCAGCTCTGGAGTATAATACAGGAGTAACTCAGGATCAGTAATGTAATGTATGTACACAGTGACTGCACCAGCAGAATAGTGAGTGCAGCTCTGGAGTATAATACAGGATGTAACTCAGGATCAGTAATGTAATGTATGTACACAGTGACTGCACCAGCAGAATAGTGAGTGCAGCTCTGGAGTATAATACAGGATGTAACTCAGGATCAGTATGTAATGTATGTACACAGTGACTGCACCAGCAGAATAGTGAGTGCAGCTCTGGAGTATAATACAGGATGTAACTCAGGATCAGTAATGTAATGTATGTACACAGTGACTGCACCAGCAGAATAGTGAGTGCAGCTCTGGAGTATAATACAGGATGTAACTCAGGATCAGTAATGTAATGTATGTACACAGTGACTGCACCAGCAGAATAGTGAGTGCAGCTCTGGAGTATAATACAGGAGGTAACTCAGGATCAGTAATGTAATGTATGTACACAGTGACTGCACCAGCAGAATAGTGAGTGCAGCTCTGGAGTATAATACAGGATGTAACTCAGGATCAGTAATGTAATGTATGTACACAGTGACTGCACCAGCAGAATAGTGAGTGCAGCTCTGGAGTATAATACAGGATGTAACTCAGGATCAGTAATGTAAAGTACACAGTGACTGCACCAGCAGAATAGTGAGTGCAGCTCTGGAGTATAATACAGGATGTAACTCAGGATCGTAATGTAATGTATGTACACAGTGACTGCACCAGCAGAATAGTGAGTGCAGCTCTGGAGTATAAATACAGGAGTGTAACTCAGGATCAGTAATGTAATGTATGTACACAGTGACTGCACCAGCAGAATAGTGAGTGCAGCTCTGGAGTATAATACAGGATGTAACTCAGGATCAGTAATGGTATGTACACAGTGACTGCACCAGCAGAATAGTGAGTGCAGCTCTGGAGTATAATACAGGAGTAACTCAGGATCAGTAATGTAATGTATGTACACAGTGACTGCACCAGCAGAATAGTGAGTGCAGCTCTGGAGTATAATACAGGAGGTAATCAGGATCAGTAATGTAATGTATGTACACAGTGACTGCACCAGCAGAATAGTGAGTGCGCTCTGGAGTATAATACAGGAGTAACTCAGGATCAGTAATGTAATGTATGTACACAGTGACTGCACCAGCAGAATAGTGAGTGCAGCTCTGGAGTATAATACAGGAGTACTCAGGATCAGTAATGTAATGTATGTACACAGTGACTGCACCAGCAGAATAGTGAGTGCAGCTCTGGAGATAATACAGGATGTAACTCAGGATCAGTAATGTAATGTATGTACACAGTGACTGCACCAGCAGAATAGTGAGTGCAGCTCTGGAGTAAATACAGATGTAACTCAGGATCAGTAATGTAATGTAGCACAGTGACTGCACCAGCAGAATAGTGAGTGCGCTCTGGAGTATAATACAGGATGTAACTCAGGATCAGTAATGTAATGTATGTACACAGTGACTGCACCAGCAGAATATGAGTGCAGCTCTGGAGTATAATACAGGATGTAACTCAGGATCAGTAATGTAATGTATGTACACAGTGACTGCACCAGCAGAATAGTGAGTGCAGCTCTGGATATAATACAGGAGTAACTCAGGATCAGTAATGTAATGTATGTACACAGTGACTGCACCAGCAGAATAGTGAGTGCAGCTCTGGAGTATAATACAGGATGACTCAGGATCAGTAATGTAATGTATGTACACAGTGACTGCACCAGCAGAATAGTGAGTGCAGCCTGGAGTATAATACAGGATGTAACTCAGGATCAGTAATGTAATGTATGTACACAGTGACTGCACCAGCAGAATAGTGAGTGCAGCTCTGGAGTATAATACAGGAGTAACTCAGGATCAGTAATGTAATGTATGTACACAGTGACTGCACCAGCAAATAGTGAGTGCAGCTCTGGAGTATAATACAGGAGTACTCAGGATCAGTAATGTAATGTATGTACACAGTGACTGCACCAGCAGAATAGTGATGCAGCTCTGGAGATAATACAGGATGTAACTCAGGATCAGTAATGTAATGTATGTACACAGTGACTGCACCAGCAGAATAGTGAGTGCAGCTCTGGAGTATAATACAGGAGTAACTCAGGATCAGTAATGTAATGTATGTACACAGTGACTGCACCAGCAGAATAGTGAGCCCGCTCTGGAGTATAATACAGGAGGTGACTCAGGATCAGTAATGTAATGTATGTACACAGTGACTGCACCAGCAGAATAGTGAGTGCAGCTCTGGAGTATAATACAGGAGGTAACTCAGGATCAGTAATGTAATGTATGTACACAGTGACTGCACCAGCAGAATAGTGAGTGCAGCTCTGGAGATAATACAGGAGGTAACTCAGGATCAGTAATGTAATGTATGTACACAGTGACTGCACCAGCAGAATAGTGAGTGCAGCTCTGGAGTATAATACAGGATGTAACTCAGGACCAGTAATGTATGTACACAGTGACTGCACCAGCAGAATAGTGAGTGCAGCTCTGGAGTATAATACAGGATGTAACTCAGGATCAGTAATGTAATGTATGTACACAGTGACTGCACCAGCAGAATAGTGAGTGCAGCTCTGGAGTATAATACAGGATGTAACTCAGGATCAGTAATGTAATGTATGTACACAGTGACTGCACCAGCAGAATAGTGAGTGTAGCTCTGGAGTATAATACAAGATGTAACTCAGGATCAGTAATGTAATGTACACAGTGACTGCACCAGCAGAATAGTGAGTGCAGCTCTGGAGTATAATACAGGATGTAACTCAGGACCAGTAATGTATTAGTACACAGTGACTGCACCAGCAGAATAGTGAGTGCAGCTCTGGAGTATAATACAGGATGTAACTCAGGATCATAAGTAATGTATGTACACAGTGACTGCACCAGCAGAATAGTGAGTGCAGCTCTGGAGTATAATACAGGATGTAACTCAGGATCAGTAAGATGTATGTACACAGTGACTGCACCAGCAGAATAGTGAGTGCAGCTCTGGAGTATAATACAGGAGGTGACTCAGGATCAGTAATGTAATGTATGTACACAGTGACTGCACCAGCAGAATAGTGAGTGCAGCTCTGGAGAATAATACAGGATGTACTCAGGATCAGTAATGTAATGTATGTACACAGTGACTGCACCAGCAGAATATTGAGTGCAGCTCTGGAGAAAAATACAGGATGTACTCAGGATCAGTAATGTAATGTATGTACACAGTGACTGCACCAGCAGAATAGTGAGTGCAGCTCTGGGATATAATACAGGATGTAACTCAGGATCAGTAATGTAATGTATGTACACAGTGACTGCACCAGCAGAATAGTGAGTGCAGTCTGGAGTATAATACAGGAGGTGACTCAGGATCAGTAATGTAATGTATGTACAAAGTGACTACACCAGCAGAATAGTGAGGCAGCTCTGGAGTATAATACAGGATGTAACTCAGGATCAGTAATGTAATGTATGTACACAGTGACTGCACCAGCAGAATAGTGAGTGCAGCTCTGGAGTATAATACAGGATGTAACTCAGGATCAGTAATGTAATGTATGTACACAGTGACTGCACCAGCAGAATAGTGAGTGCAGCTCTGGAGTATAATACAGGTGTACTCAGGATCAGTAATGTAATGTATGTACACAGTGACTGCACCAGCAGAATAGTGAGTGCAGCTCAGGAGTATAATACAGGATGTAACTCAGGATCAGTAATGTAATGATGTACACATGACTGCACCAGCAGAATAGTGAGTGCAGCTCTGGAGTATAATACAGGAGGTACCAGGATCAGTAATGTAATGTATGTACACAGTGACTGCACCAGCAGAATATGAGTGCAGCTCTGGAGTATAATACAGGATGGGAACTCAGGATCAGTAATGTAATGTATGACACAGTGACTACACCAGCAGAATAGTGATGCAGCTCTGGAGTATAATACAGGAGTAACTCAGGATCAGTAATGTAAATGTATGTACACAGTGACTGCACCAGCAGAATAGTGAGTGCAGCTCTGAGTATAATACAGGAGGTAACCTCAGGAATCAGTAATGTAATGTATGTACACAGTGACTGCACCAGCAGAAAGTGAGTCAGCTCTGGAGTAAATACAGGAGGTACTCAGGATCAGTAATGTAATGTATGTACACAGTGACTGCACCAGCAGAATAGTGATGCAGCTCTGGAGTATAATACAGGATGTAACTCAGGATCAGTAATGTAATGTATGTACACAGTGACTGCACCAGCAGAATAGTGAGTGCAGCTCTGGAGTATAATACAGGATGTAACTCAGGATCAGTAATGTAATGTATGTACACAGTGACTGCACCAGCAGAATAGTGGAGTGCAGCTCTGGAGTATAATACAGGATGTAACTCAGGATCAGTAATGTAATGTATGTACACAGTGACTGCACCAGCAGAATAGTGAGTGCAGCTCTGGAGTATAATACAGGAGGTAACTCAGGATCAGTAATGTAATGTATGTACACAGTGACTGCACCAGCAGAATAGTGAGTGCAGCTCTGGAGTATAATACAGGATGTAACTCCAGGATCAGTAATGTAATGTATGTACACAGTGACTGCACCAGCAGAATAGTGAGTGCAGCTCTGGGTATAATACAGGATGTAACTCAGGATCAGTAATGTAATGTATGTACACAGTGACTGCACCAGCAGAATAGTGAGTGCAGCTCTGGGTATAATACAGGATGTAACTCAGGATCAGTAATGTAATGATGTACACAGTGACTGCACCAAGCAGAATAGTGAGTGCAGCTCTGGAGTATAATACAGGATGTAACTCAGGATCAGTAATGTAATGTATGTACACAGTGACTGCACCAGCAGAATAGTGAGTGCAGCTCTGGAGTATAATACAGGATGTAACTCAGGATCAGTAAGTAGTATGTACACAGTGACTGCACCAGCAGAATAGTGAGTGCAGCTCTGGAGTATAAACAGGATGTAACTCAGGATCAGTAATGTAATGTATGTACACAGTGACTGCACCAGCAGAATAGTGAGTGCAGCTCTGGGGTATAATACAGGATGTAACTCAGGATCAGTAATGTAATGTATGTACACAGTGACTGCACCAGCAGAAAGTGAGTGCAGCTCTGGGTATAATACAGGATGTAACTCAGGATCAGTAATGTAATGTATGTACACAGTGACTGCACCAGCAGAATAGTGAGTGCAGCTCTGGGGTATAATACAGGATGTAACTCAGGATCAGTAATGTAATGTATGTACACAGTGACTGCACCAGCAGAATAGTGAGTGCAGCTCTGGTGTATAATACAGGATGTAACTCAGGATCAGTAATGTAATGTATGTCACAGTGACTGCACCAGCAGAATAGTGAGTGCAGCTCTGGAGTATAATACAGGATGTAACTCAGGATCAGTAATGTAATGTATGTCACAGTGACTGCACCAGCAGAATAGTGAGTGCAGCTCTGGAGTGTAATACAGGATGTAACTCAGGATCAGTAATGTAATGTATGTACACAGTGACTGCACCAGCAGAATAGTGAGTGCAGCTCTGGAGTATAATACAGGATGTAACTCAGGATCAGTAATGTAATGTTGTACACAGTGACTGCACCAGCAGAATAGTGAGTGCAGCTCTGGGGTATAATACAGGATGTAACTCAGGATCAGTAATGTAATGTATGTACACAGTGACTGCACCAGCAGAATAGTGAGTGCAGTCTGGGGTATAATACAGGATGTAAATCAGGATCAGTAATGTAATGTATGTACACAGTGACTGCACCAGCAGAATAGTGAGTGCAGCTCTGGGTATAATACAGGATGTAACTCAGGATCAGTAATGTAATGTATGTACACAGTGACTGCACCAGCAGAATAGTGAGTGCAGCTCTGGAGTATAATACAGGATGTAACTCAGGATCAGTAATGTAATGTATGTACACAGTGACTGCACCAGCAGAATAGTGAGTGCAGCTCTGGAGTATAATACAGGATGTAACTCAGGATCAATAATGTAATGTATGTACACAGAAACTGCACCAGCAGAATAGTGAATGCAGCTCTGGGGTATAATACAAGGTGTAACTCAGGATCAGTAATGTAATGTATGTTGTTAGGATTTGGTAGCTGAGGAGTGCAGGTAAAAAAGGCAATACACCAGAGCAGTTGGAATCTATGAGATTGCAGTACCCTGACTAACCACCACAACTAGAGGCAGCCGTGGAGCTTCCTACGTTGGTCCTAGACGCCTCTTCACAGCCTGAGAAACTAACTATACCTAAAGATAGAAAGAGGAAAGCTATCTGCCCCGGAGCAGATCCCCAAAGAACATAGAAAGCCCCCAAACATGTAATGGCGGTTAGACAAGAAGAAATACTGACACAGACAGAAAATAGTATGAGCAAACGTTGGGACCCAAACTATCTAAATAGAAAAGGATAGGAAGGGCACTTACTGCAATCCCAAAAAACCCTGAAAAGCACCAACTCTATTAATTTCAAAAACACCTGAGATCACACGACCTCTACCACCTAAATTAGTTCTCTGGTGTAACAAAATCAAAACAGCAGCCACTGAAAAAACTGGAAAAAGCAAATGTACAAAACATCAGTGGCTGAACTAAACTGAGAGGGCAAAAGCCCCCGGAGGGGACCCTGAAGGCCCCCACAGAAGTGCAGGACAAAATGCAAAAATCAAGCACAAAAACAAAAAGAAGAAAATGTCTTATCTGTTAGCAGGAGATGCAGACACGACACAGCAGGCTACAAAGGAAACAGGAATCAAGGATTGAGACCAGAACAATTGATCACCGGCAACCCTGATGGGAAGGCGACTCCCTTATATAAGACCAGTCAGTAACACCTGATTCCCAATCCTCACAATCTTCACTGGACAGTCCAGTACCGCTTGTAACCACCAGAGGGAGCCTCTGCTCAGAACTCATCTCAAGTCCATTCACAACAGTACCCCCCCCTTGAGGAGGGGTCACCGAACCCTCACTTGAGCAACCAGGTCGGTCAGGATGAGTTCTATGATACGCACGGATGAGTCTCCTAGCATGGATGTCTGAAGCAAACACCCAAGAATTGTCTTCCTGACCATAACCTTTCCACTTAACAAATACTGGAGTTTCCATCTAGAAAAACGAGAATTCAATATTTTCTCAACCACAAACTCCATATTGCCCTCAACCAGAACAGGGTCAGGAGGCAAAGCAGTAGGAACCACTGGCTCAACAAACCTCTTTAACAAGGACTTGTGGAACACGTTATGGATCTTAAATGTCCCTGGAAGAAGCAAACGAAAAGAAACAGGATTAAGAATCTCCATGATCTTATAAGGTCCAATGAGCCTAGGCTTAAATTTAGGAGATGCCACTCTCATAGGAATATTTTTTGAGGACAACCAGACCAAGTCCCCCACTTTAAACCGAGGACCATCAGTCCTATGCCGGTTAGCAAACCGCTGGGCCCTCTCCTGAGAGAGGGACAACCTCTCCACTACCTGGTCCCAAATCTGTTGCATACGCTCCACAACAGAGTCAACACCTGGACAGGCAGAAGCCTCCGTCTGTCCTGAAGAAAATCGAGGGTGAAACCCAGAATTACATAAAAATGGAGACATCAAAGTGGCAGAGCTAGCCCTATTATTAAGAGCAAACTCAGCCAAAGGCAAAAAAGAGACCCAGTCATCCTGATCAGCAGACACAAAGCATCTTAGATAAGTCTCCAATGTCTGGTTTGTTCTCTCAGTTTGACCATTGGTCTGAGGATGAAACGCCGAGGAGAAAGACAACTGAACACCAAGCTTAGAACAAAAGGTCCTCCAAAATCTGGAAACAAACTGGACTCCTCTGTCAGACACAATGTTCTCAGGAATGCCGTGTAAACGAACCACGTGCTGAAGGAACAAAGGCACCAATTCAGAGGAGGAAGGCAACTTAGGTAATGGCACAAGATGTATCATCTTGGAAAACCTATCACAAATCACCCAGATGACGGTCATTCTCTGAGAAAAAGGGAGGTCGGAAATGAAATCCATAGAGATATGGGTCCATGGTCTCTTGGGCACAGGCAATGGCATCAACAAACCACTAGAGCGAGAGCAATGCTTGGAGCGAGAGCAAGTCCCGCAGGACTGCACAAATTCCCTGACATCACGAGACAAGGTAGGCCACCAAAAGGACCGACTAACCAAGTCTCTGGTACCAAAAATTCCGGGATGACCGGCCAACGCGGAACAATGAATCTCAGACATCACACTCTTTTTCCACTGGTCCGGGACAAACAATTTCCCAACAGGGCAGCGCTCGGGCCTATCCTCCTGACACCCCTCCAGAGCCAGTCTCAAATTGGGCGAGATGGCGGAAAGAACTACACCTTCTTTCAAAATAACAGAAGGATCAGATACCTCAGGAGAGTCCGCAAGGAAACTCCTCGAGAGGGCATCCGCCTTAACATTCTTAGTGCCAGGAAGAAAGGAAACCACAAAATTAAAACGTGTGAAAAACAAGGCCCACCTGGCCTGTCTAGGATTAAGTCGCTTGGCAGATTCCAGATAAACCAGATTCTTATGGTCCGTAAGGACCACCACCTGATGTTTGGCTCCCTCCAGCCAATGTCTCCACTCTTCAAAAGCCCACTTCATGGCCAATAACTCCCGATTACCAACGTCATAATTACGTTCAGTAGGAGAAAATTTTCGAGAGAAAAAGGCACAAGGGTTACTTTTAGAGGTCTCTGGATCTCTTTGGGACAAAACGGCCCCTGCCCCAATTTCAGAGGCATCAACCTCCACCTGAAATGGCAGAGAAACATCAGGCTGCCGTAGAACAGGAGCAGAAGTAAATCTCTGCTTAAGTTCCTGAAATGCAGAGACTGCCTCAGGAGGCCAATTCACCACATTAGAACCCTTTTTGGTCAAATCAGTTAATGGTTTAACAATAACCGAGAAATTACCAATAAATTTACGATAAAAATTGGCAAAACCCAAAAATCTTTGAAGAGCCTTTAATGAAGTAGGTTGGACCCAATCACAGATGGCCTGAACCTTGACCGGGTCCATTTCAATAACAGATGGGGACAAAATGAATCCCAAAAATGAGATCCTCTGTACGCCAAAAAGACACTTTGATCCCTTCACATACAGAGCATTCTCTCTCAAAATCTGGAATACAGTTTGAACATGTTTCACATGAGAGTCCCAGTCATTAGAAAAAATCAAGATATCATCCAAATAAACAATCAGAAATTTATCCACAAAATCCCTGAAAATGTCATTCATGAAGGACTGGAAGACAGAAGGAGCATTAGTGAGCCCAAAGGGCATCACAAGGTACTCAAAATGCCCCTCAGGGGTGTTAAATGCCGTCTTCCATTCATCCCCGTGCTTAATGCGAATAAGGTTACATGCCCCCCTGAGGTCAAGCTTGGTAAACCAAGTAGCGTCTTTCACCCTGGAAAACAGGTCAGAAATCAAGGGTAACTGATATTGATATTTCACAGTAATATTGTTCAAAAGACGATAATCAATACACGGCCTTAATGAACCATCCTTTTTGGCCACAAAGAAAAAACCGGCACCTAAGGGTGAAGAGGATGGTCTGATATGACACTTCTCCAATGACTCCTTGATATAAGACCGCATAGCGTCATGTTCAGGTACAGACAAGTTAAAAAGGCGACCTTTAGGGAATTTACTACCAGGCACTAATTCAATAGCGCAGTCATAGCTCCTATGGGGAGGCAAGGATGCAGATTTACTTTTGCTAAACACATCAGAAAAATCAATCAAAAAGTCAGGAACATCCTGAGCCTGGGGGGAGGCAGAAAAAACAGGAGTGTTGGTATTAACACATTGGCAGCCCCAACTGGTTACAGACACAGATTTCCAATCCAAAACAGGATTATGAGACTGTAACCAAGGGAAACCCAGCACGATAATGTCATGCAGATTACACAGAACCAAAAAGTTGCAGCTCTCCTGATGATCAGGTTCAACCCTCATTATCACCTGAGTAGAGAACTGAGGTTTATTCTCAGCCAAAGGGGTAGAATCGATCCCCAGTAGGGGAATAGACTTCTGTAGGGGTATCAAGGGAAACCCGCAACGTTTAGCAAAATCAAAATCCATCAGGTTAATAGCTGCTCCCGAATCAACGAAAGCCTGAGCAGAAAATGAGGACAGAGAGCATATCAGAGTAACAGTTAATAAAAACTTAGTCTGAACACTACCCAAGACAACTGAGCGTGCAAAACGTCTTCCCCGCTTAGGGCAGACTAAAATAGCATGAGAGGCATCACCACAGTAGAAACATAACCCATTGCGCTTTCGAAACTCATGACGCTGTGCCCCAGACACCACTCTATCACACTGCATGGATTCAGAAGCAGGTTCACAAGGCAACACTATTCCACGCATACTTCTCCGCTCACGCAAACGTCTGTCAATTTGAATCGCTAATGACATAGAATCATTGAGACCAGAGGGGATAGGGAATCCCACCATAACATCCTTTACATTATCTGACAGACCCTTCCGAAAAAGGGCTGCCAAAGCGTCGTCATTCCATTTGGTCAGGACTGCCCTCCTGCGGAATCTCTGACAGTATAACTCAGCGTCATCAAGCCCCTGATTTAATGCCAACAAGGCTTTTTCAGCTTGATCAGTGACATTAGGCTCATCGTACAATAACCCCAAGGCCTGAAAAAATGCATCAACATCACTCAAAACAGGATCCCCAGGTGTCAGGGAAAAAGCCCAATCCTGAGGATCGCCGCGCAGGAGAGAGATGACAATTTGAACTTGCTGTGCTGCGTTCCCTGAGGACTTAGATTTTAAGGCAAAAAACAATTTACAATTATTTTTGAAATTCAGAAACTTAGCTCGATCCCCCAAAAACAAATCTGGCATGGGAATCCTAGGTTCCACAACAGGCAACCTAGCAAGATAGGTAGCAATACTCCGAACCTCAGTGGCAAGCTGATCCACACGGCCAGACAACTGTGCAAACTCCATTGAGAGAAAAAAAAAATCCTCCCCAGCACCCAGAGATACAGAGGAAAAAAAAAAATGCAACAAACAGAAAAATATCTCTGACAACTCTGACCACCTTTTTTTTCTTTGACAATATTTTTCCCTTCTGTGAGTACCATATAATTTTCAGTTTAGGCCAGTGATACTGTTAGGATTTGGTAGCTGAGGAGTGCAGGTAAAAAAGGAAATACACCAGAGCAGTTGGAATCTATGAGATTGCCGTACCCTGACTAACCACCACAACTAGAAGCAGCCGTGGAGCGTTCCTACGTTGGTCCTAGACGCCTCGTCACAGCCTGAGAAACTAACTATACCTAAAGATAGAAAGAGGAAAGCTATCTGCCCCGGAGCAGAACCCCAAAGATAATAGAAAGCCCCCAAACATGTAATGGCGGTTAGACAAGAAGAAATACTGACACAGACAGAAAATAGTATGAGCAAACGTTGGGACCCAAACTATCTAAATAGAAAAGGATAGGAAGGGCACTTACTGCAATCCCAAAAAACCCTGAAAAGCACCAACTCTACTAATTTCAAAAACACCTGAGATCACATGACCTCTACCACCTAAATTAGTTCTCTGGTGTAACAAAATCAAAACAGCAGCCACTGAAAAAACTGGAAAAAGCAAATGTACAAAACATCAGTGGCTGAACTAAACTGAGAGGGCAAAAGCCCCCGGGGGACCCTGAAGGCCCCCACAGAAGTGCAGGACAAAATGCAAAAATCAAGCACAAAAACAAAAAGAAGAAAATGTCTTATCTGTTAGCAGGAGATGCAGACACGACACAGCAGGCTACAAAGGAAACAGGAATCAAGGATTGAGACCAGAACAATTGATCACCGGCAACCCTGATGGGAAGGTGACTCCCTTATATAAGACCAGTCAGTAACACCTGATTCCCAATCCTCACAATCTTCATTGGACAGTCCAGTACCGCTTGTAACCACCAGAGGGAGCCTCTGCTCAGAACTCATTTCAAGTCCATTCACAACAGTATGTACACAGTGACTGCACCAGCAGAATAGTGAGTGCAGCTCTGGAGTATAATACAGGATGTAACTCAGGATCAGTAATGTAATGTATGTACACAGTGACTGCACCAGCAGAATAGTGAGTGCAGCTCTGGTGTATAATTCAGGATGTAACTCAGGATCAGTAATGTAATGTATGTGCACAGTGACTGCACCAGCAGAATAGTGAGTGCAGCTCTGGAGTGTAATACAGGAGGTAACTCAGGATCAGTAATGTAATGTATGTACATAGTGACTGCACCAGCAGAATAGTGAGTGCAGCTCTGGGGTATAATACAGGATGTAACTCAGGATCAGTAATGTAATGTATGTACACAGTGACTGCACCAGCAGAATAGTGAGTGCAGCTCTGGGGTATAATACAGGATGTAACTCAGGATCAGTAATGTAATGTATGTACACAGTGACTGCACCAGCAGAATAGTGAGTGCAGCTCTGGGGTATAATACAGGATGTAACTCAGGATCAGTAATGTAATGTATGCACACAGTGACTGCACCAGCAGAATAGTGAATGCAGCTCTGGGGTATAATACAGGATGTAACTCAGGATCAGTAATGTATGTACACAGTGACTGCACCAGCAGAATAGTGAGTGCAGCTCTGGAGTATAATACAGGATGTAACTCAGGATCAGTAATGTAATGTATGTACACAGTGACTGCACCAGCAGAATAGTGAGTGCAGCTCTGGGGTATAATACAGGATATAACTCAGGATCAGTAATGTATGTACACAGTGACTGCACCAGCAGAATAGTGAGTGCAGCTCTGGAGTATAATACAGGATGTAACTCAGGATCAGTAATGTAATGTATGTACACAGTGACTGCACCAGCAGAATAGTGAGTGCAGCTCTGGAGTATAATACAGGATGTAACTCAGGATCAGTAATGTAATGTATGTACACAGTGACTGCACCAGCAGAACAGTGAGTGCAGCTCTGGAGTATAATACAGGATGTAACTCAGGATCAGTAATGTATGTACACAGTGACTGCACCAGCAGAATAGTGAGTGCAGCTGTGGAGTATAATACAGGATGTAACTCAGGATCAGTAATGTAATGTATGTACACAGTGACTGCACCAGCAGAATAGTGAGGCAGCTCTGGAGTATAATACAGGATATAACTCAGGATCAGTAATGTAATGTATGTACACAGTGACTGCACCAGCAGAACAGTGAGCGCAGCTCTGGAGAATATTACAGGATAAGTAGTATAATGTGTATATTCAGTGTACGGAGGTTACGGTTACCATTCATTAAAGAATGGTATTGTAAACCACAGTTTTAACCTCTTCATAAGCTTGAAATTGAAAAATTTCATAAGCTTGAAAAATCCCTTTCTTCCAAGAGCCTTAACTTTTTTTTATTGTTCCATCAAAATAGCCGTATGATGGCTTCTTTTTTGCAGGACACGTTTTACTTTTGAATGACACCAGTAATTCTCTCATGTGATACACTGGAAAGCAGGAAAAAAATTCTAACTGCGTGGAAATAGCAAAAAAATAAAAAAACAAAAGTGCAATTCCACAATATTTTTTTTTATTTACCATGTTCATTATACGTAAATCTGACCTGGCAATATGAATCTCCAGATCAGTGCGAGTCTGCAGATATGAAACATGCATCGTTTTTTTTTTTTTATTTCAGTGATGAAAAAAAATTGGAAATTTGTAAGAAAATGGTTTTTGTTGCCATTTTCCGAGCTCAGTAACGGTTTCATTTTTCGGGATCTGGGGCCGGGGGTGGATTAGTTTCGTGCCCTGAGCGGACGTTTTTATTGATACCATTCTGGGGTAGATATGATGTTTTGATCGTCTCCAATTGGATTTTATTGGATAATTGTAGCGTGAAAAAAAACAACGTAATTCTGGAGTTTTTTTTGTTTCTCGTTACATTGTTTACTGATCGGATTAATTTTTTTATATTTTGATAGATTTTTTTTTATTTGACTCGCTTATATAGCGCCATTAATTCCACAGGGATTTACAGACATGATCAGAGTGGGAGTTTATGAACGCAGCGATAACAAATGTGTTTTTTTTTTTTTTGTTATATTTTTAATGAGGCAAAGAGAAGGGTGATTGGAACTGGAATTTTTATTCATATTTTTATAACTTATTAACTTTTTATTGTATTCAGGATTCCCCTCAGGGGACATGAAGCTGCGATCGGCGGATCGCTTGTGCTACACAGTGTCGGGCTATGGTACCGCTATGTATAGAGAAACTCATGACCCCCAGCTGTCATGGCTTCCCATCGGCGCCCCGCGATCATGTCACGGGGAGGGGAACGATGCGCCCCGTCAGCCAGAAATCTTACTCCATTTAGGAACTGGTGTGAAAATTCCAAAAGTCACCGAGTTTTTGCCCAAAGTGTCTTATGTCAGAATGAGAACTGTGATGCATCGCCCCTGTGTGTGTGTGAACGCGGGCTACAAGGACAGGCCCAGGAGAGCCGGACAAACCTGCACACCCGAGCCGGGAAATAGAGCTTCTGCCAGGAGCGGCAGTAGAACCCAGAGTGGTCGGTGACCCGGATCCAGTCCAGCTCATCCATGGAGACCTCGATGTAGTAGGAGTACGACCTGCGGACAACACACGGCCAATCACAGCGCTGCCAACTGGGCATAATCTAAATCCGAGGACATGCAGCTCGTCCTCGTGCTCCTCTACACATGGCGGTGCGGCGCTCCATCTACTGTCCTCCTCCTGTGTCCGGCGTCACTGAATGTCCGGCGTCACAGTTATGGAGAGCAAAGCCACAAAGAGCGATCGTTACCTGCGCTCATCCACATCGAGGAGAAGCAACAATGGAGTATTAGGGAAGAGCACTGCAAGCAATTGTCTAATATTCTGCAGTTCTACAGCGCCCACACCGACATTAGTGACAGCCACTGACAGACGGGCACTGACAGGCAGTAGTGACAGCTGCTGACAATCAGAGGGGCACTGACAGGCATTAGTGACAGCTGCTGACAATCAGAGGGGGCACTGACAGGCATTAGTGACAGCCGCTGACAGACGGGCACTGACAGGCAGTAGTGACAGCTGCTGACAATCAGAGGGGCACTGACCGGCATTAGTGACAGCTGCTGACAATCAGAGGGGCACTGACAGGCATTAGTGACAGCCGCTGACAGACGGGCACTGACAGGCAGTAGTGACAGCTGCTGACAATCAGAGGGGGCACTGACAGGCATTAGTGACAGCTGCTGACAATCAGAGGGGCACTGACAGGCATTAGTGACAGCTGCTGACAATCAGAGGGGCACTGACGGGCAGATTAGTGACAGCTGCTGACAATCAGAGGGGAACTGACAGGCAGATTAGTGACAGCCGCTGACGATCAGAGGGGCACTGACGGGCAGATTAGTGACAGCTGCTGACAATCAGAGGGGGAACTGACAGGCAGATTAGTGACAGCCGCTGACGATCAGAGGGGCACTGACGGGCAGATTACTGACAGCCGCTGACAATCAGAGGGGGCACTGACAGGCATTAGTGACAGCTGCTGACAATCAGAGGGGGCACTGACAGGCATTAGTGACAGCTGCTGACAATCAGAGGGGCACTGACGGGCAGATTAGTGACAGCTGCTGACAATCAGAGGGGGAACTGACAGGCAGATTAGTGACAGCCGCTGACAATCAGAGGGGCACTGACAGGCATTAGTGACAGCTGCTGACAATCAGAGGGAGCACTGACAGGCAGATTAGTGACAGCTGCTGACAATCAGAGGGGGCACTGACAGGCATTAGTGACAGCTGCTGACAATCAGAGGGGCACTGACGGGAAGATTAGTGACAGCCGCTGACGATCAGAGGGGGCACTGACAGGCAGATTAGTGACAGCTGCTGACAATCAGAGGGGGCACTGACAGGCATTAGTGACAGCTGCTGACAATCAGAGGGGCACTGACGGGCAGATTAGTGACAGCTGCTGACAATCAGAGGGAGCACTGACAGGCAGATTAGTGACAGCTGCTGACAATCAGAGGGGGCACTGACGGGCAGATTAGTGATAGCTGCTGACAATCAGAGGGAGCACTGACGGGCAGATTAGTGACAGCCGCTGACAATCAGAGGGGGCACTGACGGGCAGATTAGTGACAGCTCCTGACAATCAGAGGAGGCACTGACGGGCAGATTAGTGACAGCCGCTGACAATCAGAGGGAGCACTGACGGGCAAGATTAGTGACAGCCGCTGACAATCAGAGGAGGCACTGACGGGCAGATTAGTGACAGCTGCTGACAATCAGAGGGGGCACTGACGGGCAGATTAGTGACAGCTGCTGACAATCAGAGGGGGCACTGAAGGGGCAGATTAGTGACAACCGCTGACAATCAGAGGGGGCACTGAAGGGGCAGATTAGTGACAACCGCTGACAATCAGAGGGAGCACTGATGGGCAGATTAGTGACAGCCGCTGACAATCAGAGGGGGCACTGACGGGCAGATTAGTGACAGCTCCTGACAATCAGAGGGGCACTGACAGGCAGATTAGTGACAACCGCTGACAATCAGAGGGGGCACTGAAGGGGCAGATTAGTGACAACCGCTGACAATCAGAGGGAGCACTGACGGGCAGATTAGTGACAGCCGCTGACAATCAGAGGGGGCACTGACGGGCAGATTAGTGACAGCTCCTGACAATCAGAGGGGCACTGACAGGCAGATTAGTGACAACCGCTGACAATCAGAGGGAGCACTGACGGGCAGATTAATGACAGCCGCTGACAATCAGAGGGAGCACTGACGGGCAGATTAGTGACAGCCGCTGACAATCAGAGGGGCACTGACGGGCAGATTAGTGACAGCTCCTGACAATCAGAGGAGGCACTGACGGGCAGATTAGTGACAGCCGCTGACAATCAGAGGGGGCACTGACGGGCAGATTAGTGACAGCTCCTGACAATCAGAGGGGCACTGACAGGCAGATTAGTGACAACCGCTGACAATCAGAGGGGCACTGAAGGGGCAGATTAGTGACAACCGCTGACAATCAGAGGGAGCACTGACGGCAGATTAGTGACAGCCGCTGACAATCAGAGGGGGCACTGACGGGCAGATTAGTGACAGCCGCTGACAATCAGAGGGGCACTGACGGGCAGATTAGTGACAACCGCTGACAATCAGAGGGGGCACTGACGGGCAGATTAGTGACAGCGCTGACAATCAGAGGGGGCACTGACGGGCAGATTAGTGACAAGCTGCTGACAATCAGAGGGGCACTGACGGGCAGATTAGTGACAGCCGCTGACAATCAGAGGCACTGACGGGCAGATATGACAGCCGTGACATCAGGGGCACTGACGGCAGATTAGTGACAGCCGCTGACAATCAGAGGGGGCACTGACGGGCAGATTAGTGACAGCTGCTGACAATCAGAGGGGGCACTGAGGGCAGATTAGTGAAGCTGCTGACAATAAAGGGGGCACTAAAGGGCAGATTAGTGACAGCCGCTGACAATCAGAGGGGCACTGACGGGCAGATTAGTGACAGCCGCTGACAATCAGAGGGGGCACTGATGGGCAGATTAGTGACAGCTGCTGACAATCAGAGGGGGCACTGACGGGCAGATTAGTGACAGCTGCTGACAAAGGCTAGGGCAGATTAGTGAGGGCCAAGCTGAAGGGCAGATTAGTGACAACGCTGATAATCAGAGGGGCACTGACAGGCAGATTAGTGACAACCGCTGACAATCAGAGGGGGCACTGATGGGCAGATTAGTGACAGCTGCTGACAATCAGAGGGGACTGACGGCAGATTAGTGACAGCCGCTGACAATCAGAGGGGGCACTGACGGCAGATTAGTGATAGCTGCTGACAATCAGAGGGGCACTGACGGGCAGATTAGTGACAGCTGCTGACAATCAGAGGGGGAACTGACGGCAGATTAGTGACAGCTGCTGACAATCAGAGGGGGAACTGACAGGCAGATTAGTGACAGCTGCTGACAATCAGAGGGGGCACTGACAGGCAGATTAGTGATAGCTGCTGACAATCAGAGGGGGCACTGACAGGCAGATTAGTTGTTGCTGCTGATAATCAGAGGGGGCACTGACAGGCAGATTAGTTGCTGCTGCTGATAATCAGAGGGGGCACTGACAGGCAGATTAGTTGCTGCTGCTGACAATCAGAGGGGGCACTGACAGGCAGATTAGTTGTTGCTGCTGATAATCAGAGGGGCACTGACAGGCAGATTAGTTGCTGCTGCTGATAATCAGAGGGGCACTGACAGGCAGATTAGTTGCTGCTGCTGATAATCAGAGGGGCACTGTCGGGCAGAGGGACGTACCGGCTGTCCCGATCCCAGAGGAGGAGGCGGATGTGGTTGATGATGGACGGCTGCCCCAGCTTCACTTCCAGACCGGAGCGACAGTCGTCCTCGATCGGGTGCCGAGAAAAGCCGTGATCTAAGTCGTAGTTCTGAGTGTCGCCGTCCAGCAGGGCCGACTTCAGCTCCCCCTTCACCACCTGCGCTCCGTACTTCATGGTAGCGATGTTCTCCTCTGGGACTGGGGGAGGGGACAAGAAAGGCATTAGAAAAGGCGCAGAATACACGACACGTCAGGGGGCTAGTGAAAAATCCGCTATCTTGTACTCGAAGGGGGCTGCCTATATACGCGGACCACCATTCTCTGCTCAAAACCTATTTATAGTCCGGTCACACCCAGAGCTGCGCTCACACCCTGGACGCTATCCTTACTGCACTCGCCATTGGTTCAGGTCATATGCTGCAGTGCATCTTGACTTAAGAAAAAGCAGAATTATAAATTCTGCTCTGGTTGTGACAATTCTAGATATGTGGTTGGAGGATTACATGTGTGAATGAAGCTCTAAGGCTTTGGAGTGCACTTATATTGTGAACACAGCTTGTAACCCCCCAATACTGGATGTGACTGGAGCGTGAGATTATAGATGCAGCTCTGGATGCGGCCGGAGCATTAGAGAGGTGTGCAGCTCTGGATGCAGCCAGAGATTTAGAGAGCAGGTCTGCATCTCTGGATGCAGCCAGAGAATTAGAGAGCAGGTCTGCAGCTCTGGATGCGGCCAGAGCATTAGAGAGCAGGCCTGCAGCTCTGGATGCGGCCAGAGCATTAGAGAGCAGGTCTGCAGCTCTGGATGCGGCCAGAGCATTAGAGCAGGTCTGCAGCTCTGGATGTGACTGGAGCATTACAGCAGGTCTGCAGCTCTGGATGCGGTTGGAGCATTAGAGCAGGTCTGCAGCTCTGGATGCGGCCAGAGCATTAGAGCAGGTCTGCAGCTCTGGATGTGACTGGAGCATTACAGCAGGTTTGCAGCTCTGGATGTGGCCGCAGTATAACGCGTGTACTAGGATTGTGTGGCGCTTTGCACCATGATGGCGCTCTGGTGGCAGCCTCCTATCAGCAGCACGTACTTAGCATCCCGCGGTAGTTCAGGTCCATATCTCGGCTTTCAGATCGCACTTTTATGGCGTCCAGGATGGAGTCAGGGGAGAGCAGCGCAGACGGTCGGACCACGTTCAGCAGCTCGGTGAGGCTCATGAGTGGAAGGCGCACAGCGGCCATGATTTCCGAGTGATTCTCCTTCGTGTTGTGTCTGCACCAGCGCATCAGAGACTGGAAAATGTCCTTCTCCGGGGCAGCGAACGAGTCTCTCCGCACAATATCCAGGAGCGCGGCCTGTGAACAGAGCGGGCAGAGTGACTACAGGGGGCACACATCATACCGCACCTGTATACAGAGCGACTACAGGGGGCACACAAGGGGCTCACATCATACCGCACCTGTGTACAGAGCGACTACAGGGGGCACACAAGGGGCTCACATCATACCGCACCTGTGTACAGAGCGACTACAGGGGGCACACAAGGGGCTCACATCATACCGCACCTGTATACAGAGCGACTACAGGGGGCACACAAGGGGCTCACATCATACCACACCTGTATACAGAGCGACTACAGGGGGCACACAAGGGGCTCACATCATACCGCACCTGTGTACAGAGCAACTACAGGGGCACACAAGGGGCTCACATCATACCGCACCTGTATACAGAGCAACTACAGGGGGCACACAAGGGGCTCACATCATACCGCACCTGTATACAGAGCGACTACAGGGGGCACACAAGGGGCTCACATCATACCGCACCTGTGTACAGAGCGACTACAGGGGGCACACAAGGGGCTCACATCATACCGCACCTGTATACAGAGCGACTACAGGGGCACACAAGGGGCTCACATCATACCACACCTGTATACAGAGCGACTACAGGGGGCACACAAGGGGCTCACATCATACCGCACCTGTGTACAGAGCAACTACAGGGGGCACACAAGGGGCTCACATCATACCGCACCTGTATACAGAGCAACTACAGGGGGCACACAAGGGGCTCACATCATACCGCACCTGTATACAGAGCGACTACAGGGGGCACACAAGGGGCTCACATCATACCGCACCTGTGTACAGAGCGACTACAGGGGGCACACATCACACTGCACCTGTATACAGAGCGACTACAGGGGGCACACAAGGGGCTCACATCATACCGCACCTGTGTACAGAGCGACTACAGGGGGCACACAAAGGGCTCACATCATACCGCACCTGTGTACAGAGCGACTACAGGGGGCACACAAGGGGCTCACATCATACCGCACCTGTATACAGAGCGACTACAGGGGGCACACAAGGGGCTCACATCATACCGCACCTGTGTACAGAGCGACTACAGGGGGCACACATCACACCGCACCTGTATACAGAGCGACTACAGGGGGCACACAAGGGGCTCACATCGTACCGCACCTGTGTACAGAGCGACTACAGGGGGCACACAAGGGGCTCACATCATACCGCACCTCTATATAGAGCGTGCAGAGCGACTACAGGGGGCACACAAGGGGCTCACATCATACCGCACCTGTATACAGAGCGACTACAGGGGGCACACAAGGGGCTCACATCATACCGCACCTGTGTACAGAGAGACTACAGGGAGCACACAAGGGGCTCACATCATACCGCACCTGTGTACAGAGAGACTACAGGGAGCACACAAGGGGCTCACATCATACCGCACATGTGTACAGAGCGACTACAGGGGGCACACAAGGGGCTCACATCATACCGCACATGTGTACAGAGCGACTACAGGGGGCACACAAGGGGCTCACATCATACTGCACCTGTGTACAGAGAGACTACAGGGGGCACACATCATACCGCTCCTGTATACAGAGCGACTACAGGGGGCACACAAGGGGCTCACATCATAACCGCACCTGTATACAGAGCGACTACAGGGGGCACACAAGGGGCTCACATCATACCGCACCTGTATACAGAGCGACTACAGGGGGCACACAAGGGGCTCACATCATACCGCACCTGTGTACAGAGAGACTACAGGGAGCACACAAGGGGCTCACATCATACCGCACCTGTGTACAGAGAGACTACAGGGAGCACACAAGGGGCTCACATCATACCGCACATGTGTACAGAGCGACTACAGGGGCACACAAGGGACTCACATCATACTGCACCTGTGTACAGAGAGACTACAGGGGGCACACATCATACCGCTCCTGTATACAGAGCTACTACAGGGGGCACACAAGGGGCTCACATCATACCGCACCTGTATACAGAGCGACTACAGGGGGCACACAAGGGGCTCACATCATACCGCACCTGTGTACAGAGCGACTACAGGGGGCACACAAGGGGCTCACATCATACCGCACCTGTGTACAGAGCGACTACAGGGGGCACACAAGGGGCTCACATCATACCACACCTGTATACAGAGCGACTACAGGGGGCACACAAGGGGCTCACATCATACCACACCTGTATACAGAGCGACTACAGGGGGCACACAAGGGGCTCACATCATACCGCACCTGTGTACAGAGCAACTACAGGGGGCACACAAGGGGCTCACATCATACCGCACCTGTATACAGAGCAACTACAGGGGGCACACAAGGGGCTCACATCATACCGCACCTGTATACAGAGCGACTACAGGGGGCACACAAGGGGCTCACATCATACCGCACCTGTGTACAGAGCGACTACAGGGGGCACACATCACACTGCACCTGTATACAGAGCGACTACAGGGGCACACAAGGGGCTCACATCATACCGCACCTGTGTACAGAGCGACTACAGGGGGCACACAAAGGGCTCACATCATACCGCACCTGTGTACAGAGCGACTACAGGGGGCACACAAGGGGCTCACATCATACCGCACCTGTATACAGAGCGACTACAGGGGGCACACAAGGGGCTCACATCATACCGCACCTGTGTACAGAGCGACTACAGGGGGCACACATCATACCGCACCTGTGTACAGAGCGACTACAGGGGGCACACATCACACCGCACCTGTATACAGAGCGACTACAGGGGGCACACAAGGGGCTCACATCGTACCGCACCTGTGTACAGAGCGACTACAGGGGGCACACAAGGGGCTCACATCATACCGCACCTCTATATAGAGCGTGCAGAGCGACTACAGGGGGCACACAAGGGGCTCACATCATACCGCACCTGTATACAGAGCGACTACAGGGGGCACACAAGGGGCTCACATCATACCGCACCTGTGTACAGAGAGACTACAGGGAGCACACAAGGGGCTCACATCATACCGCACCTGTGTACAGAGAGACTACAGGGAGCACACAAGGGGCTCACATCATACCGCACATGTGTACAGAGCGACTACAGGGGGCACACAAGGGGCTCACATCATACTGCACCTGTGTACAGAGAGACTACAGGGGGCACACATCATACCGCTCCTGTATACAGAGCGACTACAGGGGGCACACAAGGGGCTCACATCATACCGCACCTGTATACAGAGCGACTACAGGGGGCACACAAGGGGCTCACATCATACCGCACCTGTATACAGAGCGACTACAGGGGCACACAAGGGGCTCACATCATACCGCACCTGTGTACAGAGAGACTACAGGGAGCACACAAGGGGCTCACATCATACCGCACCTGTGTACAGAGAGACTACAGGGGGCACACATCATACCGCTCCTGTATACAGAGCGACTACAGGGGGCACACAAGGGGCTCACATCATACCGCACATGTGTACAGAGCGACTACAGGGGGCACACAAGGGGCTCACATCATACTGCACCTGTGTACAGAGAGACTACAGGGGGCACACATCATACCGCTCCTGTATACAGAGCGACTACAGGGGGCACACAAGGGGCTCACATCATACCGCACCTGTATACAGAGCGACTACAGGGGGCACACAAGGGGCTCACATCATACCGCACCTGTGTACAGAGAGACTACAGGGGGCACACAAGGGGCTCACATCATACCGCACCTGTGTACAGAGTGACTACAGGGGGCACACAAGGGCTTCACATCATACCGCACCTGTGTACAGAGCGACTACAGGGGGCACACAAGGGGCTCACATCATACATCACCTGTGTACAGAGCGACTACAGGGGGCACACATCATACCGCTCCTGTATACAGAGCGACTACAGGGGGCACACAAGGGGCTCACATTATACCGCACCTGTGTACAGAGCGACTACAGGGGGCACACAAGTGGCTCACATCATACATCACCTGTGTACAGAGCGACTACAGGGGGCACACAAGGGGCTCACATCATACCGCACCTGTATACAGAGCAACTACAGGGGGCAGACAAGGGGCTCACATCATACCGCACCTGTATACAGAGGGATTACAGGGGGCACACATCACACATCAGGGGGTGCACAAGGGAAGCACCAACAGTCAGGTGGAAGCCCTACATACAATCTAGACCCTGCGCAGTGATGCGCGCTATCAGGGGTTCGCACCTTTGACAGGGTCAGGAAGCCATCACTGGCGAGGACGTCCTGCGCGTTTCGGTCCATGAACACACAGCAGGTGGAGCAGAGCTTGGACAGCGAGTAGAGGCTGGCCACGTCGTAGATCATGCACACGTTCTGGATCTTCAGGATGGTGCACAGGTACTCCGACGTGGAGTCCTCCAGCTCCGGGAAGCCATACTTGTGCGCGAGGCTCAGGAAGTCCAGCAGCACCTCCTCCCGCTCGTCCCGCAGGCTGGCCCGGCCCGTGTACATGTACTTCATCAGCATGGAGAAGGCCTCAGGGCCGGTGTCCTGCAGGGTGATCTCTGCCTCCGGGCGAGACTCCCGCATCCCTCCGTATAACAGCGCCCTGTGTAGTGCGACATATAGCGAGGTACATGAGTATATGGACAGAGAGCAGCCCCGAATACACACCCCGCACCCGTACACCCCACCCTGCACTCGCCCTGCACCCCGTACACCCCATCCTACACCCCACCCTGCACCCGTACACCCCATCCTGCACCCCGTGCACCCCACCCTACACTTCGCCCTGTATCCCGTACACCCCATCCTACACCCCACCCTGCACCCTACACTCTGCACCCATACACCCCATCCTGCACCCGTACACCCCATCCTACACTCCGCCCTGCACCCCATCCTACACCCCACCCTGCACCCGTACACCCCATCCTGCACCCCGTACACCCCATCCTACACTCCGTCCTGCACCCGTACACCCCACCCTGCACCCCGTACACCCCACCCTACACTCTGCCCTGCACACCGCACCCCCCATCCTACACCCCACCCTGCACCCGTACACCCCATCCTACACTCCGCCCTGTGTAGTGCGACATATAGCGAAGCACATGAGTATATGGACAGAGAGCAGCCCCCGAATACACACCCCGTACATGCTACACGCCACCCTGCACCTGTACACACCATCCTACACCCCGTACACCCCACCCTACACTCCGCCCTGCACCCTGTACACCCCATCCTATCACTCGCCCTGCCCGTACACCACATCCTACACTTCCGACCTAACCGCTGCACGTACACCCCATCCTACACTCCGCCCTGCACCCGTACACCCCATCCTACACTCCGCCCTGCACCCCGTACCTCCATCCTATACCCCGCACACCCCATCCTACACTCCTCCCTGCACCCAGTACACCCCACCCTGCACCCCATACACCCCATGCTACACTCCTCCCTGCACCCAGTACACCCCACCCTGCACCCCGTACACCCCATCCTACACTTCGCCCTGCACCCCATCCTACACTCCGCCCTGCACCCCGTACAACCTATCCTACACTCCGCCCTGCACCCCGTACACCCCATCCTACACTCCGCCCTGCACCCCGTACACTCCATCCTACACCCGCACACCCCATCCTACACTCCTCCCTGCACCCAGTACACCCCACCCTGCACCCCGTACACCCCATGCTACACTCCTCCCTGCACCCAGTACACCCCACCCTGCACCCCGTACACCCCATTCTACACTCCGCCCTGCACCCCGTACAACCCATCCTACACTCCGCCCTGCACCCCGTACACCCCATCCTACACTCCATCCTATACCCCGCACACCCCATCCTACACTCCTCCCTGCACCCAGTACACCCCACCCTGCACCCCGTACACCCCATTCTACACTCCGTCCTGCACCCTGTACACCCCATCCTACACTCCGCCCTGCACCCCGTACACCCCACACTACACTCCGTACACCCCACACACTATCCTACACCCCGTACACCCCATCCTACACTCTGCCCTACACCCCAACCTGCACCCCGTACACCCCATCCTACAATCCGCCCTGCACCCCACCCTACACCCCCCCCCATCCTACACCCCACCCTGCACCCCGTACACCCCGCACCGTCTGCAGCAGTCACATATACTTTATGGATCGACTATTGTTCTCTTCTTGATGTCAGTGAATAAGAATTAACACCAGCACCATACTCGTCCCGTTACTACAGCTGAGGATTCGGTACAATGTTTCAGTAGATAAATAAAAATCCAGACTGATGAGGAAAGATTCCAGCCACTGACAACAAGCAGAGATCCTGCACAATGGAGATGACGATGCAGCTTTCTACCTGAAGTACTGGCAGCGAGCGGCGAGGATGACTCTGTGCGCAGGAAACCGCATCTTGTCCACCACGAAGGTGACGTCGCTGTACTCCTCGCCGCTGATCAGGGCGCCCACGTGCTCCGACAGGATGTGCACATGATCGATCTCTCCCACGGCCGTGTACGGACGCAGGGGGTGGCTGTTACTCATACTGGAGCCCAACTGCAGCCCTGGAAAAAAGGACGGGAGGGTGAGGAGTGGAAGACAGGGGCACGAGGACAAGACAGGTGACGCAAGGATGAGACAGGTGAGGAGTGGAAGACAGGGGCACGAGGACGAGACAGGGGACGCAAGGGTGAGACGGGTGAGGAGGGGAAGACAGGGGCACTAGGGCGAGAGCGACGCGAGGGTGAGACGGGAGGCGCAAGAGCGAAGCATGCACCAGGGGCGAGAAGGAGAGATGCAAGAGAATATATAACACACACCGGGTGGTGGGGGGAGAGGAGGATACATCACACACGGGGGTAGGAGGATATATCAAACACGGGCGGGAGAGGCGGATATATCACACACAGAGAGGGGAGGAGGAAATATCACACAGAGGGGGTAGGAGGATATATCACACACGGGGGGAGAGGAGGATATATCACACACGGGGGAGAGGAGGACATATCACACACGAGGAGGGAGAGGAGGACATATCACACACGGGGGAGAGGAGGATATATCACACACAGAGGGGGAGAGGAGGATATATCACACACAGAGGGGGAGAGGAGGATATATCACACACAGAGGGGGAGAGGAGGATATATCACACACAGAGGGGGAGAGGAGGAAATATCACACACAGGGGGAGGAGAGGAGGATATATCACACACGGGGGGAGGAGAGGAGGATATATCACACACGGGGGGAGAGGAGGAGGATATATAACACACGGGGGAGGATATATAACACACGGGGGGAGGATATATCACACACGGGGGAGAGGAGGATATATCACACACGGGGGAGAGGAGGATATATCACACACGGGGAGAGGATATATCACACACGGGGAGAGGAGGATATATCACACACAGGGGGGAGAGGATATATCACACACGGGGGAGAGGATGATATATCACACACGGGGGGAGAAGAGGATATATCACACACGGGGGGAGAGGAGGATATATCACACACGGGGGGGAGAGGATATATCACACACGGGGAGAGGATATATCACACACAGGGGGGAGAGGATATATCACACACGGGGGAGAGGATGATATATCACACACGGGGGAGAAGAGGATATATCACACACGGGGGGGAGAGGAGGATATATCACACACGGGGGGGAGAGGAGGATATATCACACACGGGGGGGGAGAGGAGGATATATCACACACGGGGGGAGAGAAGGATATATCACACACGGCGGGAAAGGAGGATATATCTATACACACGGGGGAGGGATATATCACACACGGGGAGAGATATATCACACACGGGGGAGAGAATATATCACACACGGGGGGAGAGGATATATCACACACGGGGGAGAGATATATCACACACGGGGGGGAGGAGGATATATCACACACGGGGAGAGGATATATCACACACGGGGAGAGAGATATATCACACACGGGGGGAGAGGAGGATATTAACACACGGGGGAGAGAGGAGGATATATACACACGGGGGAGGAAGGAGGATATATACACACGGGGGGAGAGGAGGATATATCACACACGGGGAGGATAGGGGGGATATATCACACACGGGGAGGTAGGAGGATATATCACACACGGGGGAGAGGAGGATATATCACACACGGGGGAGAGAAAAGGGGGGGATATATCACACACGGGGGAGAGGATATATCACACACGGGGGAGAGGAGGATATATCACACACGGGGGGAGAGGAGGAAATATCACACACGGGGGGAGAGGATATATCACACACGGGGAGAGGAGAATATATCACACACGGGGGGAGGATATATCACACACGGGGGGAGGATATATCACACACGGGGGAGGATATATCACACAAGGGGGAGGATATATCACCACGGGGAGGAGGATAATCACACACGGGGAGGATATACACACACGGGGGGGGATATATCACACACGGGGGAGGATATATCACACACGGGGGAGGATATATCCACACGGGGAGAGAGGATATATCACACACGGGAGAGGATATATCACACAGGGGAGGAGGAGATATCACACACGGGGGAGGGATATATCACACACGGGAGAGGATAATCACACAGGGGGGAGAGGGATATATCACACAGGGAGGAATATCACACACGGGGGAGGATATACACAAGGGGGAGAGGAATATCACCACGGGGGAGAATATCACACACGGGGAGAGGGAAATCCAAGGGGGAGGAGGATATATCACCACGGGGAAGAGGATAATCACACACGGGGAGAGGAGGATATATCACACACGGGGGAGAGGATATATCACACACGGGGGAGGATATATCACACACGGGGGGGATATATCACACACGGGGGAGGATATATCACACACGGGGGGAATATATCACACACGGGGAGAGGATATATCACACACGGGGGGGAGAGGAGGATATATCACACACGGGGGGAGAGGATATATCACACACGGGGAGAGAGGATATATCACACACGGGGGAGAGGGATATATCACACACGGGGGGAGAGGAGGATATATCACACACGGGAGAGGATATATCACACACGGGGGAGAGGATATATCACACACGGGGAGAGGATATATCACACACGGGGGAGAGGATATATCACACACGGGGGAGAGGATATATCACACACGGGGGAGAGGAGGATATATCACACACGGGGGAGGATATATCACACACGGGGAGAGGATATATCACACACGGGGGAGAGGATATATCACACACGGGGGAGAGGATATATCACACACGGGGGAGGATATATCACACACGGGGGAGAGGAGGATATATCACACACGGGGAGGAGGATATAACACACGGGGAGAGGATATACACACACGGGGGAGAGGATATAACACACGGGGGAGGAAGGAATAACACACACGGGGGAGGGAGGATATATACACACGGGGGGAGGATATATCACACACGGGGGAGAGGATATATCACACACGGGGAGAGGATATCACACACGGGGGGAGAGGAGGATATATCACACACGGGGGAGAGGAGGATATATCACACACGGGGGAGAGGATATATCACAACGGGGAGAGGATATATCACACACGGGGGAGAGGATATATCAACAGGGGGAGAGGATATATCACACACGGGGAGAGGATATATCACACACGGGGGGGAGGAATATCACACACGGGGGAGGATATATCACACACGGGGGAGGATATATCACACAGGGGGAGGATATATCACACACGGGGAGAGGAGGATATATCACACACGGGGGGAGGATATCACACACGGGGGGAGGATATACACACACGGGGGGAGGATATATCACACCGGGGGGAGATATATCACACACGGGGGAGAGGAGATTATCACACACGGGGGAGGGATATATCACACACGGGGAGGGGAATATCACACACGGGGAGAGATATATCACACACGGGGGAGAGGATAATCACACACGGGGGGAGGAGGATATATCACACACGGGGAGTCACACGGGAGGATATATCACACACGGGGGAGAGAGGAGATATATCACACACGGGGGAGAGGATATATCACACACGGGGGAGGAGGATATATCACACACGGGGGGAGGAGATATATCACACACGGGGAGAGGGATATATCACACAGGGGGGAGGGATAATCACACACGGGGGGAGAGGAGGATATATCACACACGGGGGGAGGAGATAATACACACGGGGGGAGGATAATCACACACGGGGGGAGGATATATCACACACGGGGGGAGGATATATAACAACGGGGGAGAGGAGGATATATCACACACGGGGGGGAGGAGAATATCAACACGGGGAGAGGATATATCACACACGGGGAGAGGAGGATATATCACACACGGGGAGAGGAGGATATATCACACACGGGGGAGAGGAGGAAATATCACACACGGGGAGAGGATATATCACACACGGGGGGGTAAACAGGGGAGAAGGATATATCACACACGGGCACAGGGGATATCACACACGGGGAGAAGGATATCACACACGGGGAGGATTATCACCACACGGGGGAGGAGGGATAATCACACACGGGGGGAGGATAATCACACACTGGGAGAGGATACACACACTGGGGGAGAGGGATATAATCCACACGGGGAGGGAGATATATCACACACAGAGAGATATATACACACCGGGGGAGAGGTATATCACACACGGGGAGGAGGATAATCAAACGGGGAGAAAACACAACGGGGGAGGATTATCACACACGGGGTAAACACGGAGAGGATATCACACACGGGAGAGAGTATATACACACGGGGAGGAATATCACACACGGGGGAAGGGGATATATCACACAGGGGGAGGATATATCACACACGGGGGGGGGGGGGGGGGGGGGGGGGGGGGGGGGGGGGGGGGGGGGGGGGGGGGGGGGGGGGGGGGGGGGGGGGGGGGGGGGGGGGGGGGGGGGGGGGGGGGGGGGGGGGGGGGGGGGGGGGGGGGGGGGGGGGGGGGGGGGGGGGGGGGGGGGGGGGGGGGGGGGGGGGGGGGGGGGGGGGGGGGGGGGGGGGGGGGGGGGGGGGGGGGGGGGGGGGGGGGGGGGGGGGGGGGGGGGGGGGGGGGGGGGGGGAGGGATATCACACACGGGGGAGAGGAGGATATATCACACACGGGGGGATATATATAACATACGGGGGGGGGAGGAGGATATATATATATATATATATATAACACACAGTACATATCAGCCCGTATGACACGCCGCGCTATACACGGACCCTTGCACAGACACGCAGCGGCTGCAGGACGCATCACGCCCGTTGCCGGGGGCCGCACTTGTGGGGGATGAGACTCGGGGGCTGCACATGACACAGATACACAGAGGTGTCACTCACCGGCCGCACTGACAGCTCCTTCCTGCGCCTCAGAAGGCCCCGCCTACCGAACGTCTACATGCGCCATGACGTCAGCCGTCCCTGTGCGGTCGGCCATGTTTGCTCCTGGCACATCCTGCCCTCCCACCGTCACCAGAGCGGCATTGTATGATCACATTTCCTGTCACCGCATTCCTGCCGCCGGGCGTATTACTGCACAGTGGACTTCAAGAAAATGGCGACCTCGCTAAACACGTAACCAGGTGTCAAAGGAGTCATGTGACCTAAACACCCAAGTCACGTGATCACACAGACATAACCAGGAAGTTTTAAAGGGGTTGTCCACCAGTCGCAGACACCACTAGAGCGGCGCCGGCGGTGAATGTAAAAGGGGGATCTGAGGCCTGAGGGGCGACTCTGAGCGTCCTCCTTGTGCTTCGTGTTAGTGGTAAATTTTACTCGATATTATTTGTTTATAAAAAAAATCTGAAAATATGCCGAAACTCTTCACGAACGTGCAGTGGTCGAGCGTGTGTGTATCTGCTCTTATCACAGCCGGCGCAGACACCGTGTCACACGTCACCGCCGCAGACTGTCAGGACTGTGTGTTTATGAGACGGTGAAGCGTTTATCAGCAATTCTTCTCACATTTGCAGATCCGGTATTTTTCGGGATCAGGTCACTTTTGAAGTGACTGAGGGGCTAAGATGTCAGAAAACTGGTGAACGAGCCCCCGCTGTGCGACCGGCCCCCTCCCAGCACGGACCCCCCAGGCACAACGTTAACCCTTCAGGGTTTCACAGGAAGCAGTGTCACCTGTAAAGGAAAAATTATAGATGTTTTTTTTTTACTGAATTGTTGCTTTAGTCCCACATATTTCATTTTCACAAGGGTAACAGGAGTGAATGGACGGTGCGTGGTGACGCTGTGACGTCTGCCACGTGATCAGGAGCTCGGGGGGACGGTGCGTGGTGACGCTGTGACGTCTGCCATTTGATCAGGAGCTCGGGGGGACGGTGCGTGGTGACGCTGTGACGTCTGCCATGTGATCAGGAGCTCGGGGGGACGGTGCGTGGTGACGCTGTGACGTCTGCCATGTTTTCAGGAGCTCGGGGGGACGGTGCGTGGTGACGCTGTGACGTCTGCCATGTGATCAGGAGCTCGGGGGGACGGTGCGTGGTGACGCTGTGACGTCTGCCATGTTTCAGGAGCTCGGGGGGACTGTGCGTGGTGACACTGACATCTGCCATGTGATCAGGAGCTCGGGGGGACGGTGCATGGTGACGCTGTGTGACGTCTGCCATGTGATCAGGAGCTCGGGCGGCTCGGGACGGAGCGTGGTGACGCTGTGTGACATCTGCCATGTGATCAGGAGCTCGGGGGACGGTGCGTGGTGACGCTGTGTGACGTCTGCCATGTGATCAGGAGCTCGGGTGGGACGGTGCATGGTGACGCTGTGTGACGTCTGCCATGTGATCAGGAGCTCGCGGTGACGGAGCGTGGTGACGCTGTGTGACATCTGCCATGTGATCAGGAGCTCGGGGGGACGGTGCATGGTGACGCTGTGTGACGTCTGCCATGTGATCAGGAGCTCGGGCGGCTCGGGACGGAGCGTGGTGACGCTGTGTGACATCTGCCATGTGATCAGGAGCTCGGGGGGACGGTGCGTGGTGACGCTGTGTGACGTCTGCCATGTGATCAGATGCTCGGGGGGGGGGGGGACGGAGCGACGTCCGACTCTTGGAGCACAATTTTTCATAGAAAAGATTGCAGACGCCGTGTAACAACGGCCGAGTCCCTAAGGCGCCAGAAAAGCAAAACCCCCACAAGTGACCCCATTCTGGAAACTTAACCTCTGACACAATTCCTCTAGGGGAGCAGGGAGCATTTTACACCCACCGGTATTTCACACAATTGTATAATATTGGGCTGTGAAAATGAAAAGTTACTTTCCACTAAAATGTTTTAGACCCAAGTTTTTATTTTCTTAAAAGGGATAATAGGAGAAAATGGACCATAAAATGTTCCACAATTTTCCCCGAGTGCAGCAATGCCCCATATGTGGTCAGAAACTAATATATATATTTATTTTACACACACGTTTGATCCGTTCCCATGAAGTAAGAAGAGAACTCGTCACTCGCACACGAAGCATCTGTATTATTTAGCAATCCAAAACTATAGACGTCTCGGTCGTAGCAAAGACCTTCATTCACAGCTCTGCAAACAGTATTACAGGGAACCTGTCCGCTCCCCGCGCTGTGCAGCAGCATCCAGCCATGTGTGATTACACTCCCTCCGTAACAGCCCCGTGTCACACGATCCAGCTACACGACAGCCCCTTGTTACACAATCCAGCTACATAACAGCCTCGTGTCACACAATCCAGCTACACGACAGCCCCTTGTCACACAATCCAGCTACACAACAGCCCCTTGTCACATTCCAGCTACAAACAGCCCCGTGTCACACAATCCAGCTACAAAACAGCAGCCCCGTGTCACACAATCCAGCTACATACCAGCCTTCATAACCTGCGCTTTCCCTGTGCTAATGAGGGTTTGACTACTCAATGGGGCGATTGTTGCCCCTGACCAGTCAGCCATATTTTCAGGTTATCACACCCCTGTGGGTGTAATAATTTGCAGAGTCATCACCAGTCATGTAGATCTGCGCAGGCGCACCACTGATACCAGCAGCGTCGCTGAAGCAGAGTGTACAACTCCTGGCACCAGAGGTGCGCAGTGCGCCTGACCAGAAGCAACATTCAGTCCTTAATGGGTGGTCCGGCCTTGGGGTACAAGTCCATGGTTACTCTATGATTGCACACTTGTGTGAATGCACACACTGCACGCTGTCAAGATTCTCACAAGATGGCGCCAGAACGGTGCCAGAAACCAGCGAAGACACTGGAGATTGAGTATAGGACTGGGGGTGTACATTTAAAGAGCCAGTCCAGCGCTGAAAAAAAAACAAAACGAAAGAGAAAAACTACACTTGAGTGGTGCTTTAAAGGAGGTCACAGACATGTACCCTGCAGTCTATTACTCCCTGTTATCAGCCATTACTGGGAGGGGGGGGAGACTGTAGGACAGGAGACTACAATCTATTACTCCCTGTTATCAGCCATTACTGGGAGGGGGAGGAGACTGTAGGACAGGAGACTACAATCTATTACTCCCTGTTATCAGCCATTACTGGGGAGAGACTGTAGGACAGGAGGCTACAATCTATTACTCCCTGTTATCAGCCATTACTGGGGGGGAGACTGTAGGACAGACACAGGGATGACTAACAACTCTATTACTCCCTGTTATCAGCCATTACTGGGGAACTTAGACAGAGACTACATCATTACCCTGTTATCACTTACTGGATGAGACTGTAGACAGAACTATAATCTATTACTCCCTGTTATCAGCCATTACTGGGGGGGAGACTGTTGGACAGGAGGCTACAATCTATTACTATTAGTTCCGCCATCTCCAGGGTGCAGGCTACACCACATAGTCGGTGTCCCACATACCACATCCCGCAGTGGGAGCCGCTCTCCCGAGAGGACGCCCTTTGTGGTTGTTACCTCCATTATTCATCACTTCAGGACGTTTGTATAAAATAAAGACTACAACTCTCAGCGGACACTCTCTCACAAAGACTTTCTAGTTTATTAGAATACCTGAGCGCTTTGATTATACGAGAGCGGTGACTGCGCTCCAATTGGTGCGCTCCGGTTAAGGCACTAAATCTGGGGTAACACTGATGATGGCGGATCTGGAAGGGGAGGGGCGGGGGAAGTCACATGACTGCAACACTACCACGGACGGCACAGTCTCAGGGATGTCGTGCGACGCTCTGCAGGGTGACCACCAGCCGCATCTTTTGAAGCAAAAATACAGAAAGTTCCATGAGAAAAAGCGTCAGGCGGCAGCCAGTGTGATCTGCGGCATTTACACAATGGACACCATGTTGTTGGGGCTGAGAATCTCAATCCAGTAACCGTCGGGATCCTGAACAAACGCCAATCCCTTCATCTTACCTGGAAAATAAAAGTCAAAGCTCAAAAATCCACCTACTACCGAGGTCACAGCTGCAAGAGAGTCATTGTGTTCTGCGCTCACATTGGAAGCTCTGCACCATTACGGGACACGCGCATCCTTCAGTCACATCCAGAGCTGCAATCAAGATTCTGCTGCTCTCAGATTCCATCCCCCAATTACATCAGGTGTGTCTTGCGGCAGCTCTGGCTGTGACTGGAGCATGGGCAAGTTACATATGAGTTTTCCTACTTCCCGCAGCTCTTGACCGAGCAGTTACAAGTCTTATTTACCATCATCTGGTTTCTTCACGAAGGTGACGCCGAGCGCCTCAAACCTTTTACAAGCCGCGTAGACGTCTGGTACTGCGATGCCGATGTGTCCTGGAGAAAAAATAAGCATAGAAGTTAGATCAGCTAATGAAAGGGCAAGTCACCAGCAGCAGTGTGCCGGGATGGCTGATAACAGGGGACAATAGCCTGGTGTCGGTCCCTGCTCATTGCTGCAGATCTGGTGACAACTTACCAAACCCTCGGGGGTCGGAGTTTCCATTGTGATACGGCTTCTCGTCATTCTCGGTTCCCCAGTTACTGCAGGAAACAACAACTGAGGTCAAAGGGGGCAGGGAAGACTCCTCATCACTGAGCAGACCCTGTGTACTCCTCTGCTGGAGTACCTGTGCACTAACGGAGCCAAGCTGCAGTGTAAAGCATGGGGAGTGACAGCACAGCTGCATGGGCTTTTCATTAGACTACAGGTTGGTCTTGGCCTATGTTATACTCCAGAGGATGCAGCCAAGCAGGAGTGACCGATCATAGCTGCAGTGTAAAGTATGGGGAACAACAGAGCTAAAAGTCAGCCGACCTGGAGGAGCATGATCCTTACTGTGTGAGCTCCAGGGTGGCCTTGCGGGAGAAGGTCCAGGCCGTTCGCTCCTTTTTGTCCTCGGGGATGTCCTTCTTGTCCTCATAGCCCATGAAATACAAGGAGAACTTCATCGAGGGGAAGTCGAGCTTCTGGAGGAGCCTGAAAGGAGCAAACAGCCGTGATCCCGACCGCACCCCGTAATAACCCAAGGACACGGCCGAATGAGCCGTGATCACCCCATGAAGACGCTGCGCATGTGACAAGACACTCCGTAATAACACCCCCGACAGTGCCCCATAGTCGCACCGTGAGGACGCGGGTGAGGGCATCTACAGTGACGCCAATATGGGGTGCAAAGTGGTATTTACCAGTTAATCAGCGAAAAATAGAAGCCACGGGGGGGGGGGGGGGGGAGAACACGGTTATAATAGTGGGGGGGGTCCTCCAGACTCACGTCATGCCGAGGCACTGGGTGTAGAAAGGCAGCGATTTCTGGGGGTCTTTGATCCGGAGCATCGTCTGCTGCATCATGAAATCCTGAGAAGGAAGAAAAGAACTACAACACCCAGGTAGGAGGCAGCGCGGCACGCCACAACCCTCCCTCCCCCCAGCACGGAGGCAGCGCGGCACACCACAACCCCCCCAGCAAGGAGGCAGCGCGTCACGCCACAACCCCCCCCCAGCAAGGAGGCAGCGCGGCACGCCACAACCCCCCCCAGCAAGGAGGCAGCGCGGCACACCACAACCCCCCCAGCAAGGAGGCAGCGCAGCACGCCACAACCCCCCCCAGCAAGGAGGCAGCGCAGCACGCCACTACCCCCCCTCCCCCCAGCAAGGAGGCAGCGCGGCACGCCACAACCCCCCCTCCCCCCAGGAAGGAGGCAGCGCGGCACGCCACAACCCCCCCCAGCAAGGAGGCAGCAGCAGCACGCCACAACCCCCCCAGCAAGGAGGCAGCGCAGCACGCCACAACCCCCCCAGCAAGGAGGCAGCGCAGCACGCCACAACCCCCCCCCAGCAAGGAGGCAGCGCGCACGCCACAACCCCCCCCCCCAGCAAGGAGGCAGCGCGGCACGCCACAACCCCCCCCCCAGCAAGGAGGCAGCGCGGCACGCCACAACCCCCCCCCCAGCAAGGAGGCAGCGCGGCACGCCACAACCCCCCCCCCCAGCAAGGAGGCAGCGCGGCACGCCACAACCCCCCCCCCAGCAAGGAGGCAGCACACCACAACCCCCCCCAAGCAAGGAGGCAGCGCAGCATGCCTCAAACCACCCCCAGCAGGAGGCACCGAGGCACACCACGACCCCCAGAAGTAACATGAGGACCGCAGGCGGACAGGGCTCGGGATTAATCACAATAGCGGAGCGCGAGAACAGTGATGAAATGTGAACGTCCTCTGGGAATTGAAGGATGAAGACGACCCTGGAAACCCCATGAAACCTTTACAAGACTCAAACCAGAGGCCGAGAGAGAACCGGCGTCACCCGGCTCAGATTGGGGGGCACCTCCCGTCAGTGTAAGGGGAGGGGGGGGCGCCTCCCGTCAGTGTAAGGGGGAGGGGGGGCGCCTCCCGTCAGTGTAAGGGAGGGGGGGGCGCCTCCCGTCAGTGTAAGGGAGGGGGGCGCCTCCCGTCAGTGTAAGGGGAGGGGGGCGCCTCCCGTCAGTGTAAGGGAGGGGGGGGCGCCTCCCGTCAGTGTAAGGGGAGGGGGGCGCCTCCCGTCAGTGTAAGGGGAGGGGGGGGGCGCCTCCCGTCAGTGTAAGGGGAGGGGGGGCGCCTCCCGTCAGTGTAAGGGGAGGGGGGGCGCCTCCCGTCAGTGTAAGGGGAGGGGGGGGCGCCTCCCGTCAGTGTAAGGGGAGGGGGGGCGCCTCCCGTCAGTGTAAGGGGAGGGGGGGGCGCCTCCCGTCAGTGTAAGGGGAGGGGGGGGCGCCTCCCGTCAGTGTAAGGGGAGGGGGGGGCGCCTCCCGTCAGTGTAAGGGGAGGGGGGGGCGCCTCCCGTCAGTGTAAGGGAGGGGGGGGGCGCCTCCCGTCAGTGTAAGGGGAGGGGGGGCGCCTCCCGTCAGTGTAAGGGGAGGGGGGGGCGCCTCCCGTCAGTGTAAGGGGAGGGGGGGGCGCCTCCCGTCAGTGTAAGGGGAGGGGGGGGCGCCTCCCGTCAGTGTAAGGGGAGGGGGGGGCGCCTCCCGTCAGTGTAAGGGGAGGGGGGGCGCCTCCCGTCAGTGTAAGGGGAGGGGGGGCGCCTCCCGTCAGTGTAAGGGGGGGGGGGGGCGCCTCCCGTCAGTGTAAGGGGAGGGGGGGGCGCCTCCCGTCAGTGTAAGGGGGAGGGGGGGGCGCCTCCCGTCAGTGTAAGGGGAGGGGGGGGCGCCTCCCGTCAGTGTAAGGGGAGGGGGGGGGGGCGCCTCCCGTCAGTGTAAGGGGAGGGGGGGCGCCTCCCGTCAGTGTAAGGGGAGGGGGGGGGCGCCTCCCGTCAGTGTAAGGGAGGGGGGGGGCTCCCGTCAGTGTAAGGGGAGGGGGGGCGGCCTCCCGTCAGTGTAAGGGGAGGGGGGGGCGCCTCCCGTCAGTGTAAGGGGAGGGGGGGGCGCCTCCCGTCAGTGTAAAGGGGGGGGGGGGGCGCCTCCCGTCAGTGTAAGGGAGGGGGGGCGCCTCCCGTCAGTGTAAGGGGAGGGGGGGGGCCTCCCGTCAGTGTAAGGGGAGGGGGGGGCGCCTCCCGTCAGTGTAAGGGGAGGGGGGGGCGCCTCCCGTCAGTGTAAGGGGAGGGGGGGGCGCCTCCCGTCAGTGTAAGGGAGGGGGGGCGCCTCCGTCAGTGTAAGGGAGGGGGGGGCCCTCCCGTCAGTGTAAGGGGAGGGGGGGGCCCTCCCGTCAGTGTAAGGGGGGGGGCACTCCGTCAGTGTAGGGGGGGGGGCACCTCCGTCAGTGTAAGGGGAGGGGGGGGCACCTCCCGTCAGTGTAAGGGGAGGGGGGGGGCACCTCCTGTCAGTGTAAGGGGGGGGGCACCTCCTGTCAGTGTAAGGGGGGGGGGGCACCTCCCTGTCAGTGTAAGGGGAGGGGGGGCACCTCCTGTCAGTGTAAGGGAGGGGGGCACCGCGGGGGGGGGGGCACCTCCTGTCAGTGTAAGGGGGGGGCACCGTATGTAGGGAGGGGGGGGGACCTCCTGTCAGTGTAAGGGGAGGGGGGGGCACCTCCTGTCAGTGTAAGGGGAGGGGGGCACCTCCTGTCAGTGTAAGGGGAGGAGGGGGGGGCACCTCCTGTCAGTGTAAGGGAGGGGGGGCGTGAGCTTTTTTCCGGGAGCCCAGTCCCCCCTCTACCCTTTACCCCCGCCCGCACTAGGGGCGCGGGCTTGGGGTACCGGTCTGGGGGTTCGGGTCAGCGGCCGCACGGCCGCCCCCCCCTCAGCCGCGACCCGACCCCGCCAGTCCGAAACCCCGGCCCCAAACCGGAGTACCAGGAGGCCCAAACCCTGTAACCCCCTGTAACCAACAACGAGAAGGGGGGGGGGCCCCCGGCCCCGGTCATATTCAAAAATTTTTGTAAAGAACCCCCCCCTTATTCTGTTTGGTTAAAAAGCTGTAAAATCAGGGGGGCTAGGAAAGGGGAATTAATCACCGGGGGCGTATCGCGGGGAGGGGAAAACACGGCGGGGAGAAAGGGGGGGGGGGGGGGGGGGAGGGGGAAACACGGGGGGGGGGGGGGGGAGAAAAGGGGGAAAGGGGAAACGGGGGGGAGGGGGGGGGGGAGAAACGGGGGGGGGGGGGGGGGGGAAAAACCCGGGGGGGGGGGGGGGGGGGGGAGGGAGAACACGGGGGGGGAGGGGAGAACCCGGGGGGGGGGGGGGAGGGGGAAAACGGGGGGGGGGAAAACCGGGGGAGGGGGGGGAAAACCCGGGGGGGGAGGGGGGGGGAAAAAGGGGGGGGGGGAAAACACGGGGGGGGGGGAGGGGAGAACAGGGGGGGGGGGAAAAAAGGGGGGGGGGGGGGAACGGGGGGGGGGGGAAACGGGGGAAGGGAGAACAGGGGGGGGAGGGGAAAAAAGGGGGGGGGAGGAGGGGAAAAACCGGGGGGGGGGGGGGAAAAAACGGGGGGGAAGGGGAAAACCGGGGGGGGGGGAGGGGGGAGAACACGGGGGGGGGGAAAACCCCGGGGGGGGAGGGGGGAAACACGGGGGGGGAGGGGGCCCCGGGGGGGGGGGGGGAAAACCGGGGGGGAGGGGGGGGGGGGGGGGGGAAAAAAGGGGGGGGGGGGGGAAACGGGGGGGGGGGGGAACGGGGGGAGGGGGGCCGGGGGGGGGGGGGGGGGAGAAAAAGGGGGGGGGGGGGGGGGGGGGGCCGGGGGGGGGGGGGCCGGGGGGGGGGGGGGGAAACCGGGGGGGGGGGGGAGCCCGGGGGGGGAGGGGGGGGGGGGAAGGGGGGGAAAACCGGGGGGGGGGGGGGGCCGGGGGGGAAAGGGGGGGAAAGGGGGGGGGGAAACGGGGGGGGGAACCCCGGGGGGGGCGGCGGGGAAAGAGGGGAAACACGGGGGAAGGGGAGAACAGGGCGGGGGAGGGAGAACACGTTGGGCGGGGAGAAAACGGGGAGAGGGGGAACCGGGGGAACCGGGGGGAGGGGGAGGGGAACAGGGCGGGGAGAAGGGAAAAAAAACCCCGGGGGGGGGGAGCATTGGGGCCGGAGGTTTCTGATATTTGGGGATTTTGGGTCGTTCAGCGACGGAAAAAACAATTTGGGGTTTTTTTTTGTTTTATGATTTTGAATGAAAAAAATTTATATTTTATTGGGCTTTTTTTTTTAAAAAATAAAAAAAGGAAAAGTCAAAATTTATTTTTTTTTAATTTTGTTAAACTTTCAGTTTTCCTTTTTCGAAGGTTGTCTGCTATTTGGTTTACTTATTTAAATAAAAAAATAATTTTTATTTTTTTTTGGCCAACCACAGAGGGCTTTTTAAAGCATAAACGAGGGGGAACATGATAGAGGAACCGATTAGGTAGAAATTTTGAATGGCCCAAAAGGGAAGTTTTGATTAAAGGTTAGGGGAGGCCAGTCTGAACAAAGGTTTTTTGGGGGAAACAAAACGTGGGGGTGGGGATTAATCGTATTAACCTGGGGGGGGATTCCAAAAAAATTTGGGCGAGTGAGAAGTTTGGAGACGGAGTGGGAGTTCTATTTCTGGGACCCCTCAAATTGCCGGGCACGGGGGGTTGGCTTCCCCCGGGGGGAAAAAAGGGGGGTTTTTGGGGCCCAAAAAGGGTTTTGGGGGGGTATAATTTTTATTTGGGGGAAATTTAACCCTAAGGACTGGGACTTAGGCCAAAATTGGGAAGGTTTCCCGGTCACTTCGAAAAAGGAGGGGAAATTTTTTAAAAGGCCAATATAATTTTCCAAAGTTGCGATTAACTGTGCCCGGCCGTGTCGGCTTCACTGTAGGGAAGTGGGGCCAGGGCCCCAGTCCCCCCCCCCCCGGGTGGGGGCCCCCCACACAAGCTGGAGGGCCCCCGGGGACCTAGCAATGTTGGGCAGGGAGCCCCAATGCACGGTATTTCGGGGTTTTAAAAATTCACAATTTTGTGGGTTTAACACGCGTATAGAAAACCTCACGTTGGGAAAGGGGTTAAAAATTAAAATTAACAAAAAAAATTTTCTTTATAAAAAAAAAAAATTGTTTTTATATTTTAAAAATTCTGAAAAGTTTGCAAATTTTTAAAAAAAATGTTCCCTAAAAAAAAAAAATTAAAAAGTACATCACTGGGGTGCCACGGAAAAAACACATCCGTGGCCCCGGGGCTGCCCCTTACCCAGTTCCGAGGGACGGCCCCTTTGAGAAAAACACAACAGAAGGGGCCCCTATTTATTTGGGGGCCAGCCAACAGGGTAAGGCCCCGTCACATCATTACAAAAAAACGGCCCATTTTAAAGGGGAAACGCCAAAAGTTTGGGCACCCCAACCGTTTTCATCCGTTGTCGGGTGCGGTGGTATTTTGCGCATTAAGCCCTAGGCATCCGACAGGTTTTTTTTGGCCCCGCAAAAGGACATTTAATTTTTTTTTCCCCGAAACTCATTGAAACATCTTGGTATTTCCCGCAAATAACTCGGGCCCCGGTTAATCCGTTGTTTTTTGCCCCCGAGTTTTCCATTGGCGTAAACGGCGAAATCCACGTACAATGCAGCAGCTGGGGGTCTCGACCTAAAAACCCCCCAAAAAAAAACCATTTTAAGCTGCCCCTAAAAAAATGGGTCGTGTGAATGCGTAAATTTTCACGCCTCTATGTCCCCATTTCCCCCTAATGCCGGGATCACCATGCGGGAAATCATCCGATGCTCGCGTGAAAACCCGCTCTGGGGGGCGGCACCCGGGGTGGACGAGCGGCTGCATAGAAATACATGTGAGCCGGGCCTAAAAATTTCAACATTCCCCTCAGGGGGGCCCTTATCCCCTTGTTTATGCCCACTCATTGCGCATATTTTTAAAATTAAAAAGGGGAAAAAAAGGTAAACTGGGGAATATTTAAATTTTTTGTATGGAAATTACCACCGATCACGACGAAAAAAAAACAAAAAACCTTGTTTATAAGGTACAATACCAGGGGTGACATTCTGTTTTTGTTCACTAAAGGCAGCAACAGTGCGATAACAGATTCCCGCAGTTGGCCCTTTCCTCCAGCAGGGGGGCCCCTTTCCCGAGCACAGCTGGGTTTCCCCGGGTGGATTTACAAATTTGAGCTTTGTCCCATTAAAAAAAACTTTATCTTCATCCTGAAAGATTTGAGGAACGGTTAATTAACTGGTAACGTGCTAGGAATAACTAGTAACAAAAACCCCCGTAATCATACTCGGGGGCTATGGGGGGCATTGCCCTGTTTTATAGGAGGGAAAGACTTAAAAAAAATTGATTTGTTGTTAGTTTGGAAGGGAAAAAATAAAAAAAGGGGGCCCATCACATTCCTGTATTTTGCAATTACTATTCAAGGTTTCATTTAGTGCGGAGAGAGAGTAAAATAGTGGGGAACCAGGGCCCCGGTAAGGAATCTGCTGGGAACTGTTTTGGGCCAATTCGATTTTTATGTGCCCCCATTGCCATTTTTGCTCCAAAACATAAAAAACGAGGGCGAAAAAGGGGTTAAAATAAGGT
>JARQOD010000005.1:544458033-544536152 GCA_033576555.1 Oophaga sylvatica | reverse complement strand
GCCAGCCCACCAGATACTGATAATGGAGGTGATGGCCGTCACCAGATACTGATGATGGAGGTGACGGGTGGTCACCAGATACTGATGATGAAGGCGACATGGAGTCACTAGATACTGATGGATGTGACGGGCTGTCACCAATACTGATGATGGAGGCGACTGGAGTCACAGATACTGATGGATGTGACGGGGTCACCAGATACTGATGATGGAGGCGACAGGCGGTCACCAGATACTGATGATGGAGGCGACATGCAGTCACCAGATACTGATGATGGGTGATGGCGGTCACCAGATACTGATGATGGAGGTGAAGGGCTATCACCAGATACTGATGATGGAGGTGACGGGCGGGTCACCAGATACTAAATGATGGAGATGACGGGTGGTCACCAGATACTGATGATGGAGGTAAGGGCAGTCACCAGATACTGATGATGGAGGTGACGAGCAGTCACCAGATACTGATGGTGGAGGTGACGGGCGGTCATCAGATACTGATGATGGAGGCGACATGCAGTCACTAGATACTGATGATGAAGGCGACATATGTGAGTCACTAAGATACTGATGGAGGTGATGGACGGTCACCAGATACTGATGATGGAGGTGACGGGCGTCACCAGATACTGATGATGGAGGACAAGTGGTGGTCACCAGATACTGATGATGGAGGTGACAGGCGGTCACCAGATACTGATGATGGAGGTGAGGGCGGTCACCAGATGCTGATGATGGAGGTGAGGCGCCCCCCCCCCCCCCCCCCCCCCCCCCCCAGGCGGTCACCAATACTGATGATGGAGGTGATGGCGTCACCAGATGCTGATGATGGAGTGACGGGCGGTCACCAGATACTGATGATGGAGGCGACATGCAGTCACCAATACTGATGATGGAGGTGAGTGCGTCACCAATACTGATGATGGAGGTGAGGGCGGTCACCAGATACTGATGATGGAGGTGATGGCAATCACCAGATACTGATGATGGAGGTGATGGGCAATCACCAGATACTGATGATGGAGGTGATGGGCGGTCACCAGATACTGATGATGGAGTGAGGGCAGTCACCAGATACTGATGATGGAGGTGACGGGCGGTCACCAGATGCTGATGATGGAGGTGACGGGCGGTCACCAGATACTGATGATGGAGGCGACATGCAGTCACCAGATACTGATGATGGAGTGACTGGGCGGTCACCAGATACTGATGATGGAGGCGACATGCAGTCACCAGATACTGATGATGGAGGCGACATGGAGTCACTAATACTGATGGAGGTGACAGGCAGTCACCAGATACGGATGATGGAGGCATTGGGTGGCTCACCAGATACTGATGATGGAGGTGACATGCAGTCACCAGATACTGATGATGGAGGTGATGGGCGGTCACCAGATACTGATGAAGGAGGTGAAGGGCTATCACCAGATACTGATGATGGAGGTGACGGGCTGTCACCAGATACTGATGATGGAGAGGGACGGGGGTTCACCAGATACTGAGATGGAGGTGAAGGGCTGTCACCAGATACTGAAGATGGAGATGACGGGCTATCATTAGTTACTGATGGGACTTAACATTTCTCATTTGTTAATTTACTTTAATTTTGTTAATGGATAAAAATAAACTATTAGATTTTCTATTTTGTAAACACCTGATCACCAGCCAGTCACCAGATACTGATAATGGAGGTGATGGGCCGTCACCAGATACTGATGATGGAGGTGACGGGTGGGTCACCAGATACTGATGATGGAGGCGACATGGAGTCACTAGATACTGATGGAGGTGACGGGCTGTCACCAGATACTGATGATGGAGGCGACACGGAGTCACTAGATACTGATGGAGGTGACGGGCGGTCACCAGATACTGATGATGGAGGTGACGGGCGGTCACCAGATACTGATGATGGAGGCGACATGCAGTCACAGATACTGATGATGGAGGTGATGGGCGTTCACCAGATACTGATGATGGAGGTGATGGGCGGTCACCAGATACTGATGATGGAGGTGATGGGCGGTCACCAGATACTGATGATGGAGGTGACGGGTGGTCACCAGATACTGATGATGGAGGCGACATGGAGTCACTAGATACTGATGGATGTGACGGGCTGTCACCAGATACTGATGATGGAGGCGACATGGAGTCACTAGATACTGATGGATGTGACGGGCGGTCACCAGATACTGATGATGGAGGCGACAGGCGGTCACTAGATACTGATGGATGTGACAGGCGGTCACCAGATACTGATGATGGAGGCGACAGGCGGTCACCAGATACTGATGATGGAGGTGAAGGGCTATCACCAGATACTGATGATGGAGGTGACGGGCTGTCACCAGATACTGATGATGGAGATGACAGGTGGTCACCAGATACTGATGATGGAGGTGATGGGCAGTCACCAGATACTGATGATGGAGGTGACGAGCAGTCACCAGATACTGATGGTGGAGGTGACGGGCGGTCACCAGACACTGATGATGGAGGCGACATGCAGTCACTAGATACTGATGATGAAGGCGACATGGAGTCACTAGATACTGATGGAGGTGATGGGCGGTCACCAGATACTGATGATGGAGGTGACAGGCGGTCACCAGATACTGATGATGGAGGCAATTGGTGGTCACCAGATACTGATGATGGAGGCGACAGGCGGTCACCAGATACTGATGATGGAGGTGATGGGCGGTCACCAGATGCTGATGATGGAGGTGACGGGCGGTCACCAGATACTGATGATGGAGGCGACATGCAGTCACCAGATACTGATGATGGAGGTGATGGGCGGTCACCAGATACTGATGATGGAGGTGAAGGGCGGTCACCAGATACTGATGATGGAGGTGATGGGCAATCACCAGATACTGATGATGGAGGTGATGGGCAATCACCAGATACTGATGATGGAGGTGATGGGCGGTCACCAGATACTGATGATGGAGGTGATGGGCAGTCACCAGATACTGATGATGGAGGTGACGGGCGGTCACCAGATACTGATGATGGAGGCGACATGCAGTCACCAGATACTGATGATGGAGGTGACGGGCGGTCACCAGATACTGATGATGGAGGCGACATGCAGTCACCAGATACTGATGATGGAGGCGACATGGAGTCATTAGATACTGATGGAGGTGACAGGCAGTCACCAGATACGGATGATGGAGGCAATGGGTGGTCACCAGATACTGATGATGGAGGTGACATGCAGTCACCAGATACTGATGATGGAGGTGATGGGCGGTCACCAGATACTGATGATGGAGGTGAAGGGCTATCACCAGATACTGATGATGGAGGTGACGGGCTGTCACCAGATACTGATGATGGAGATGACGGCGGGTCACCAGATACTGATGATGGAGGTGAAGGGCTGTCACCAGATACTGATGATGGAGATGACGGGCTATCATTAGTTACTGATGGGACTTACATTTCTCATTTGTTAATTTACTTTAATTTTGTTAATGGATAAAAATAAACTATTAGATTTTCTATTTTGTAAAACATCCTGATCTTGCGGCATTTCTTGCACCACTGAATAACATTTTTGCACTGTACGGTCTCTCAATTGTAAATAAGTGAGACTGATAGCAAATAAATGGATGTGCATGAGAGCACATTGGATCAGAGCTTTTTATGACTGATAAATACCTCTGTCGAAAGCCAACATCCACCCGTCCCGTGCATATATACAGTGCAATTTGTCGCCCAGACAGTCCGTTGTTTTCTGCAGACTATTGCACTTTCCTTTTAAGGTGAGAAAGAGGAAAGCAGACACAAACCTAAACAGCGGAAGATCCTATATTCAATTATTAAAATAAGCAGCAACATTGACAGAAGGCAGGTGCATGTTTTCTGTTTTCTCTTTCAGGTATTTGGAGGGAAAAAGACTGATTTTTCCAAGATTTTTCTTCGTGTCTGACCCTGCACTTTTGGAGATTCTTGGACAAGCAAGTGATTCACACACAATCCAAGTATAACGTTCTATAATAGCTTATACTATTATGTATACTGTATAAGATTCTATAGCCAAGATATTTCTGCAAAAAAAACAAAGGAGAGAGTCTTCATGGAGCAGCAGTTCTTTCTGGTGCTCGCTGTGAAGAGCCAAAACGATTTAAATAAGATTTTACAATTCATAAAGACGGCGTACGGTCAGGGCACGCTTACCCAAACTCCTTCAGCTGAAAACTCTCTGACACTTGCACAGACACTTGAGGCTATGTGCACACGTTGCGGAATTGCCATGGAAATTTCCGCGGCAATTCCGCACCTCCCTGCCGCGGGAAATACGCATATTATAGGTATGCGTATTCCCGCTAAAAAACAGCGTTTTGCAAGCGTAATTAGCTTGCAGAATGCTAGCGTTTTACAAGCGATCTGACAGGTTGGTCACACGAGTCAAACAAGTGTTTGACAAGTGTGACCAACTTTTTACTATTGATGCCGCCTATGTCGCATCAATAGTAAAAATATCTAATGTAAAAATAATAAAAAAAATAATAAATAATGATATTCTCACCTTCCGGCGGCCCCCGCAGCTTTCCCGCCTCTCAGCGACGCTCCCGGCTAATCCGGTTCCCAGGCGTCCTTTGTGACAATCACCCCGATGACGTAGCATCACGCGAGACCGCACGTCATCTGGTGATTCTCGCAATGCATTACTGGGAACGGGATTGGCCGGGAGCGTATCTGAGAGGTGGGAAAGCTGCGGGGACTGCCGGAAGGTGAGAATATCACTATTTTTTATTTTAATTATTGTTTTTACATGGATATGGTACCCAGGGCCTGGAGGAGAGTCTCCTCTCCTCCAGACCCTGGGTACCATCGGCACATGAACCGCTTACTTTGCGCATGGTGGGCACAGCCACATGCGGAAAGTAATCGGTTCAATGCATTCCTATGGCGGCGGAATCGCCGCGGTCCCGCAAAAAAGAATGAGCATGCTGCGGATTCTTCCGCGATGCAATTCCGCCGCGGAAAAACCCGCAGCATGTGCACAGCATTGCGGAATCCCATAGGCCATAATGAGTTGTATTTTGTAAGCGTTTCCGCCGCGAAAAACCGGCAAAACCGCTAGGAATCCGCAAGTGTGCACAGGCCCTGAAATAGATGATCTTAGAGAGGGTTACATCTTTAGAGGTGATCTGTATAAGGGCTCATACTCACTTGCTGGAAAAAAATCGGTCAGTTTTCAGGATGGTCCAATTATGTGCAATTGTCATGCAATTTGCATGCAATTTTTTTATAGCACCATCTATTGCATTAGCGATTATCATGCCAAAATCGCATCAAATTGCAGCATGTTGTGATTTTTTTCTCACACCGATTTCGGCTGAGAAAAAAATCGCAAATGAGATGTCACCTATTGAATAACATTGGTCCGATTTGAATCCGATTTTTTATCGGCTGAAAATCATCCGTTTTCGGCTCAAGTGAGTATGAGCCCTAACACTGGTGTTCTGCCCACTCTGATGTTTGTGTGCACTGTCCGGCCAGTGTAATCTGCCCTGTACTGTCACCAGTGGGGCAATACCACACCCTACTTAAACTCCTGGCATGCTGCTGGGGGCTGCCAGTTATTGCTTGGATTGCTCCTGGCTCACGGTTGCTACTCCTCATGCTCTTATCCTGATTCTGACCCAACTTGTTTATTTTTAAAGTGGTATTCCTATCTTTAAGATCCTATTTCAATATGTTGTAGGTGTAATAATATTATTAGCAAATACCTCCAATTAGAAATGTTGTATAGTTCTTCTGATTAGCTATGTCACTTTCCCCATGTGCACGACCACTGGCAACTAACTGTCACTTTTGAGTGCTTATAACCATAGATACTTAAGCTACTGCAACTCCCTGCAGATGGGGTAAGCGGCAGAGAGAATCACAAGAACTATACTGCATTTCTAATTGAGGTATTTGCTAACATTATTATTACACCTACTACATATTGGTATAGGATCTTGGAGATGAGAATACCCCTTTAAGTTCCCCCTGACCCCGAGTAGCATAGCTTCTCTTTAACTGACCACCTATTATATCTGGTATCCGAGTCCAGCTGTTATCCTGACTGCGGTTTTGTCTCTAGTTCATCTACTCTTGACTCAGGCTCGCTTTTTTTGGACAGCAGCCACTCCGTGGTCGTAACCCATGTCATCCCGTTGTAAATCCAGGTCGATTTAAAGGGTGAAGGCCAGGGTTCACCTGGGATTTGATAGATGACGTGACAGCTTAAGACAGACTTATCAGTGAAGAACTAAGTAAATTAAGAAAAATATTTAGACTTGAGAGTCCTCAGTGGTTGATACCTTTTAATGGCTAACTGAAAAGATGGTAACAAATTGCAAGCTTTCGAGACTACGCAGGTCTATTCATCAGGCAAAGACTAAAACAAAAGCTGAAGAATCACATATTTATACACAACAGGACACAGGAATAATGCAATAGGTAAGACATGTGACGTGAAGCAGAACTGTCATTATGGCAGAGGGATTAACATAAATATTGGAACAGTTCATAGATAAGGAGTGAAGGTTTTATTACCCTCTGATTGGGGTCTGGTATTGTGTTGTGATGACCCTAAAAGGTCAGGGAAGCAGATTCCTTAATTGTTGTAGAAAGACATAAAACTCTGGGATATATTCATCCCAGCACTAAGAGTGTCAAAGGTCATCATAAGTTTATATTCCCAGACTTTTCTATCCTTCTCAGATTTGAAGTTAGATTTTAATACAAGTAATTCCATATCCGTCATGCTATGACCGGGCATACAAAGTGTTTTGCCACAGTAATCCATCTCCTTTCTCTTATTGTGTGGCGATGAAATCATCCTTGTTCTCAGTTTTTGCCCGTCTCCCACATACATACGTCTCTTTTCAGTTAGCCATTAAAAGGTATCAACACTGAGGACTCTCAATCTAAATATTTTTCTATCTACTGGCTAACACGTACGAATACACATCTTTCCTATAAGTAAATTAAAATAATTAACATTTGAGTGTTCAAGATATGAATATTACATAAATCATCTTCAATGACATTGAAAGTGATCTGGGTTCACAGGAGATAAGCAATGATCTCTATTCCCTGTTGGAACACAGCAGCAAATGTGGCTGTCCTCAACCAAGGTTGATTCCTGACATTCATCAAAAAGAAAGTGGAGTACATGTAATGATACAGAATCCAGGCGTTTACAGGTGATTAATCATATACATTTATTTCCCAGCTCATCTAGCAGCAATTTCTTCTAATATTAAGAGGTAGAGTTCTCTGATACACAGTACGACCAATCTTATTGTAGTGTCAAGAGAAGGAAGTAATCAGGTAAAATTTACATGCACTCAGTTTATACATTATTTATACTATAAAGAAGAATCAATATCTTATAATATCTGTCCACTTCTAAACATTTTCACAGTTAACAAATAGAATCAATGTAAGTTACTCCTGTTTATTAGTACTCATCTTGAGTTTTACCTTACATAGTATGTAATCTATCTAACCAGAGCTGCACTCACTATTCTGCATGGTGCATCACTGTGTACATACTATAATCTGAGTTACATTGTATCTCTGAGTTACATCCTGTATTATACTCCAGAGCTGCACTCACTATTCTGCTGGTGCAGTCACTGTGTACATACATTACATTACTGATCCTGAGTTACATCCTGTATTATACTCCAGAGCTGCACTCACTATTCTGCTGGTGCAGTCACTGTGTACATACATTACATTACTGATCCTGAGTTACATCCTGTATATACTCCAGAGCTGCGCTCACTATTCTGCTGGAGCAGTCGCTGTGTACATACATTACATTACTGATCCTGAGTTACATCCTGTATTATACTCCAGAGCTGCACTCACTATTCTGCTGGTGCAGTCACTGTGTACATACATTACTGATCCTGACTTACATCCTGTATTATACTCCAGAGCTGCGCTCACTATTCTGCTGGAGCAGTCGCTGTGTACATACATTACATTACTGATCCTGAGTTACATCCTGTATTATACTCCAGAGCTGCACTCACTATTCTGCTGGTGCAGTCACTGTGTACATACATTACTGATCCTGAGTTACATCCTGTATTATACTCCAGAGCTGCACTCACTATTCTGCTGGTGCAGTCACTGTGTACATACATTACATTACTGATCCTGAGTTACATCTTGTATTATACTCCAGAGCTGCACTCTCTATTCTGCTGGTGCAGTCACTGTGTGCATATATTACTGATCCTGGGTTACATCTGCACACTTTATCCTTCCGCCTCTGTAATATTGGACTTCGTACACATTTACTGTATCTCTTAGTTGAGTGACAGGAGATGACAGCAGGTGTTTTTCAGTTGGATCGTCCGGTTCGGGCACAGAGTCCAGTCGAGTATTGGTTGGGGGATCTTCTTCTCATGCAGCAGAGTTCATTAAATGGAGTTATCCGATCAGTGTCTCAGCAGATGAATGATGATGGATTTAAGCTTCTCAACGTTTTTCACAACCTTCCAGTGCAGGTGAATGCGTTTGCCATCCTGTATCTTCTATACAGCGTCTGTTCTGGTGCTCAGTGTGGGGCCCGGTCACCTCTTGTCCTGATGATTAGTAATGCACGATCGCCGTACCTGTCGTGGTGTATGTGATCCCTGCTCTTCCGTGCTCATGGAGATCACAATGTCTTTATTACAGGTCTGCATTGTAAGCCTTCAGATATCATGGACACACGACACTGAAGAGGCTTTATGCGCCGCAGCCGAAGACAAGAAAATCATGCAGAGCACCAACAGGAAGTTTCTAGAAATCTTGAATGAATTAATACAGCAGACGGTCCACAGCATGAGCAAGTATCAAAGGCTGAAGATCGAAAGTCTGATCACAACTCACTTACACCAGAGAGACGTCTTCAGTGGCCTGGTAATGTGATGTGGTATATAGTGTCAGAATGTCAGGTGTATACAGGGCCATATAGTGATGTGGTATGTAGTGTCAGTATGTCAGGTGTATACAGGGCCATATAGTGATGTGGTATGTAGTGTCAGTATGTCAGGTGTATACAGGGCCATATAGTGATGTGGTATGTAGTGTCAGTATATCATTTGTATACAGGGCCATATAGTGATGTGGTATATAGTGTCAGAATGTCAGGTGTATACAGGCCATATAGTGATGTGGTATGTAGTGTCAGTATATCATTTGTATACAGGGCCATATAGTGATGTGGTATATAGTGTCAGTATATCAGGTGTATACAGGGCCATATAGTGATGTGGTATGTAGTGTCAGTATGTCAGATGTATACAGAGCCATATAGTGATGTGGTATGTAGTGTCAGTATGTGAGGTGTATACAGGGCCATATAGTGATGTGGTATGTAGTGTCAGTATGTCAGGTGTATACAGGGCCATATAGTGATGTGGTATGTAGTGTCAGTATGTCAGGTGTATACAGGGCCATATAGTGATGTGGTATGTAGTGTCAGAATGTCAGGTGTATCAAGGGCCATATAGTGATGTGGCATGTAGTGTCAGTATGTCAGATGTATACAGAGCCATATAGTGATGTGGTATGTAGTGTCAGTATATGAGGTGTATACAGGGCCATATAGTGATGTGGTATGTAGTGTCAGTATGTCAGGTGTATACAGGGCCATATAGTGATGTGGTATGTAGTGTCAGTATGTCAGGTGTATACAGGGCCATATAGTGATGTGGTATATAGTGTCAGTATATCAGGTGTATAAAGGGCCATATAGTGATGTGGTATGTAGTGTCAGTATGTCAGGTGTATACAGGGCCATATAGTGATGTGGTATGTAGTGTCAGAATGTCAGTGTATCAAGGGCCATATAGTGATGTGGCATGTAGTGTCAGTATGTCAGATGTATACAGAGCCATATAGTGATGTGGTATGTAGTGTCAGTATGTGAGGTGTATACAGGGCCATATAGTGATGTGGTATGTAGTGTCAGTATGTCAGGTGTATACAGGGCCATATAGTGATGTGGTATGTAGTGTCAGTATGTCAGGTGTATACAGGGCCATATAGTGATGTGGTATGTAGTGTCAGAATGTCAGGTGTATCAAGGGCCATATAGTGATGTGGTATGTAGTGTCAGTATGTCAGGTGTATACAGGGCCATATAGTGATGTGGTACGTAGTGTCAGAATGTCAGGTGTATACAGGGACATATAGTGATGTGGTATGTACTGTCAGTATGGCAGATGTATACAGAGCCATATAGTGATGTGGTATGTAGTGTCAGTATGTCAGGTGTATACAGGGCCATATAGTGATGTGGTATATAGTGTCAGTATGTCAGGTGTATACAGGGCCATATAGTGATGTGGTATGTAGTGTCAGAATGTCAGGTGTATACAGGGCCATATAGTGATGTGGTATGTAGTGTCAGAATGTGAGGTGTATACAGGGCCATATAGTAATGTGGTATGTAGTGTCAGTATGTCAGGTGTATACAGGGCCATATAGTGATGTGGTATGTACTGTCAGTATGTCAGTGTATACAGAGCCATATAGTGATGTGATATGTAGTGTCAGTATGTGAGGTGTATACAGGGCCATATAGTGATGTGGTATGTAGTGTCAGAATGTCAGGTGTATCAAGGGCCATATAGTGATGTGGTATGTAGTGTCAGTATGTCAGGTGTATCAGGGCCATATAGTAATGTGGATATAGTGTCAGTATGTCAGGTGTATACAGGGACATATAGTAATGTGGATATAAGTGTCAGTATGTCCGGTGTATACAGGGCCATATAGTGATGTGGTATGTAGTGTCAGTATGTCAGGTGTATACAGGGCCATATAGTGATGTGGTACGTAGTGTCAGAATGTCAGGTGTATACAGGGCCATATAGTGATGTGGTATGTACTGTCAGTATGGCAGATGTATACAGAGCCATATAGTGATGTGGTATGTAGTGTCAGTATGTCAGGTGTATACAGGGCCATATAGTGATGTGGTATGTAGTGTCAGTATATCATTTGTATACAGGGCCATATAGTGATGTGGTATGTAGTGTCAGAATGTGAGGTTATACAGGGCCATATAGTAATGTGGTATGTAGTGTCAGAATGTCAGGTGTATACAGGGCCATATAGTGATGTGGTATGTAGTGTCAGAATGTCAGGTGTATACAGGGCCATATAGTGATGTGGTATGTAGTGTCAGAATGTCAGGTGTATACAGGGCCATATAGTGATGTGGTATGTAGTGTCAGAATGTGAGGTGTATACAGGGCCATATAGTAATGTGGTATGTAGTGTCAGTATGTCAGGTGTATACAGGGCCATATAGTGATGTGGTATGTACTGTCAGTATGTCAGATGTATACAGAGCCATATAGTGATGTGATATGTAGTGTCAGTATGTGAGGTGTATACAGGGCCATATAGTGATGTGGTATGTAGTGACAGAATGTCAGGTGTATCAAGGGCCATATAGTGATGTGGTATGTAGTGTCAGTATGTCAGGTGTATACAGGGCCATATAGTAATGTGGGATATAGTGTCAGTATGTCAGGTATACAGGGCCATATAGTGACGTGGTATGTAGTGTCAGTATGTCAGGTGTATACAGGGCCATATAGTAATGTGGTATGTAGTGTCAGTATGTCAGGTGTATACAGGGCCATATAGTGATGTGGTATGTAGTGTCAGTATGTCAGGTGTATACAGGCCATGTAGTGACGTGGTATGTAGTGTCAGTATGTCAGGTGTATACAGGGCCATATAGTGATGTGGTGTGTAGTGTCAATATGTCAGGTGTAAACAGGGCCATATAGTGATGTGGCATGTAGTGTCAGTATGTCGGGTGTATACAGGGCCATATAGTGATGTATGTAGTGTCAGTATGTCAGGTGTATACCGGGCCATATAGTGATGTGGGATATAGTGTCGGGATGTCAGGTGTATACTGGGTCATATAGTGATGAGATATGTAGTGTCAGTATGTGAGGTGTATACAGGGCCATATAGTGATGTGGTATGTAGTGTCGAGATATGAGGTGTATACAGGGCCATATATTGATGTTGTATGTAGTGTCAGAATGTCAGGTGTATACAGGGCCATATAGTGATGTGGTATGTAGTGTCAGTATGTCAGGTGTATACAGGGCCATATAGTGATGTGGTATGAAGTGTCAGTATGTCAGGTGTATACAGGGCCATATAGTGATGTGGTATGTAGTGTCAGTATGTCAGGTGTATACAGGGACATATAATTATGTGGTATGTAGTGTCGGGATGTCAGGTGTATACAGGGCCATATAGTGATGTGGGATATAGTGTCAGTATGTCAGGTGTATACAGGGTCATATAATGATGTGGCATGTAGTGTCGGGATGTCAGGAGTTTACAGGGCCATATAGTGACGTGGTATGTAGTGTCAGAATGTCAGGTGTATACAGGGCCATATAGTGATGTGGTATGTAGTGTCAGTATGTCAGGTGTATACAGGGCCATATAGTGATGTGGTATGTAGTAAAAAATTTCCAAAACCCCGTGGATACACCTATTACATTACAGGAAGTAGCAGAGAGAATCTCTGCCATAAGATGTAGAAAAGCCGGTGGCCTGGATGGAATCCTACCAGAAATGCTGAAGTACAGCCCACCAGAAATACAGGCTGCAATGGTTAAACTCTTCAATATTGTGCTAAGTGCTGGCTACTTCCCTCGTACCTGGAACCAAGGCCTCATCACACCCATCCACAAGAATGGGGACAGGTATGACCCAGCCAACTACAAAGGCATATGTGTCAGCAGCAACCTGGGGAAACTGTTCAACAGCATCCTGAAAAGAGGATCCTCAGTTTCCTCACCGAACATAACGTCCTCAGCAAGAGCCAAGCAGGGTTCATGCCAAACCACCGCACCACTGACCACATCTATACCCTGCACAGCCTCATTCAGAGACACGTCCACAATACAAAGAACGGGAAGATATACGCCTGTTTCGTGGACTTTAAAAAGGCCTTTGATTCGGTGTGGCACCCGGGCTTATTCCTGAAACTGCTGGAGAGCGGAATAGGAGGAAAGACCTACGATGTTATCAAAAGCTCCTACACCGAGAACCTCTGCAGTGTGAGTGTGAACGGTAAAAGAACGGCTTATTTCCAGCAGAGCCGTGGAGTCAGACAAGGCTGCAGCCTAAGTCCAACGCTCTTCAACATTTACATCAATGAGCTGGCTACCACTCTGGAATCTTCCACAGCACCAGGTCCCACCCTCCACGACACCCAGGTGAAATTCCTGCTGTATGCAGATGACCTGCTGCTTCTGTCACCAACCGAGAAAGGCCTCCAAGACAACCTGAAAATCTTAGAGAAATTCAGCTCCACCTGGGCACTACCGGTCAACCTAAAGAAAACCAACATCATGGTGTTCCAGAGGAGAAAGAGAAAATTAGACCAGCACCCTTCATTTGTCCTCAACAACTGCGCCATTACAGGAACAGACAAATATACCTACCTGGGCCTAGAGATTCACCGGTCAGGAAGCTTCAAACAAGCCATAGAGACCCTGAAAGACAAGGCATGTAAAACCTTCTATGGCATCCGAAGGAAACTCTACCATCTGAAACCACCAGTGAGGGTCTGGTTAAAAATCTTTGACTCTGTCATCGCCCCAATCCTCCTGTATGGCAGTGAAGTCTGGGGTCCTCACACCTACCCAGACTGGTCAAGGTGGGATTCCAGCCCAACAGAAATATTCCACCTGGAATTCTGCAAGCACCTTCTCCAAGTCCATCGGAGCACCTCCAACAGTGCCTGCTGGGCCGAGCTGGGCAGATTCCCTCTACACCTAACGGTTCTAAAGAGGGCACTGTCATTCCGGGCTCACCTACATAGGAGCAATCCAAGCTCCCATCACCATAAAGCCCTGATACACGTAGGTGAAACAGAAAAACTAGGACCCTCGGAACAGCCCACCCAAACCCAACCTGACCAGAACACCAATCACAACAACCTGACAAAAGCCGAAATCAGGAAGATGGTAGACGAAGGCCAGGAGAGGTATGTCAGTGACTGGAAGAACGACATCATCAGCTCCCAGAAACTGACCATGTACCGGAGTCTACAGAGAGACTACAGTCTGGCCCCATACCTGGAGAAACTCCCGGACCCCAGAGACCGCAAGATCCTGAGCCGGTATAGACTCAGTGCCCACAGTCTGGCCATCGAATCCGGCCGACACAGGCAGAGCTACAAGCCCAGGGAGGAAAGACTATGCCAACACTGTGACCAGGAGGCCATAGAGGACGAAACCCACTTCCTGTTACACTGCTCCAAATACTCAGCAGTGAGGGACACTCACTTCAGGAGACTCTCACATCTCTTCCCGGATTTCATCACCATGAAGGAGGAAGAGAAAACATATATCTTGCTGGGGGAAGAAGAGAGAGCAGCGGAGATAGCAGCGCGGTATGTGAGCGAATGTCATAGACTGCGAGAAAGAGAACTATGATATGCCATGGACTTCTATAGCCCCCACCCCAGATCTGCCCCCATCCCCCCCCCTACGCCATGGACTTCTATAGCCCCCACCCCGGACCTGCGCCCCCATCACCCCTCCCTATGCCATGGACTTCCATAGCCCCTACCCAACATCCCTATCCCTATTCCCTTTTGTACACTTGCTTTGGCAAAACTAATGTGTATTTAGTCCTGCCAATAAAGCTTATTTGAATTTGAATTTGAAGTATAGTGATGTGATATGTAGTGTCAGTATGTCAGGTGTATACAGGGCCATATAGTGCTGTGGTATATAGTATCGGTATGTGAGGTGTATACAGGGCCATATAGTGACGTGGTATGTAGTGTCGGGATGTGAGGTGTATACAGGGCCATATACTGATGTGATATGTAGTGTCAGTATCTCAGATGTATACAGGGCCATATAGTGATGTGTTATGTAGTGTCAGTTTGTCAGGTGTATACAGGGCCATATAGTGATGTGGGATATAGTGTCTGGATGTGAGGTGTATATAGGGCTATATAGTATTGTGGGGTGTATATAGAGCCCTATAGTGATGTGGGATATAGTGCAGTACTACCTTGTATCCTTATGTTGCTGCTCTATACCATCACTCTGTATGCGGCTTCATTGCTCTTATCTCATTGTTACAGGTGAAGTTGCACGTCCGATCGGCAGACGACTTTGAGTGGCAGAAGCAGAGTCGCTTCTACTTCAAGGTTATCTGGACAAAGTGCTCGTGTCCATCACAGACGTGAACTTTGTGTATCAGAATGAATTCTGGGCTGCACTGACCGGCTTGTCATCACACAACTCACTAATCGGTAAGTTTTCCATGTGGCTGTCATTGGCACGAATACAATGTGCTTTAGATTAGGGTCACCATGTTAGATGATGATTTTTTAATACTAAATTCTCTAGCATAACTGGTGTTTGTAAGACTGGTAAAGTTATGAACAACTTTGACAAGGATTTGGGCCAGAACTCTGGGGGTATTTAGTGACAGAATGTCAGGTGTATACAGGGCCATAAAGTAATGTGGGATATAGTTCAGAATGTCAGGTGTATACAGGGCCATATAGTAATGTGGATATAGTGTCAGAATGTCAGGTGTATACAGGGCTATATAGTGATGTGGATTAGTGTCAGAATGTCAGGTGTATACAGGGCCATATAGTAATGTGGGATATAGTGTCAGAATGTCAGGTGTATACAGGGCCATAAAGTAATGTGGGATATAGTGTCAGAATGTCAGGTGTATACAGGGCCATAAAGTAATGTGGGATATAGTGTCAGAATGTCAGGTGTATACAGGGCCATATAGTAATGTGGGATATAGTGTCAGAATGTCAGGTGTATACAGGGCTATATAGTGATGTGGGATATAGTGTCGAATGTCAGCTGTATACAGGGTGATACTAATGTGGGATATAGTGTCAGAATGTCAGGTGTATACAGGGCCATATAGTGATGTGGGATATAGTGTCAGAATGTCAAGTGTATACAGGGCCATAAAGTAATGTGGGATATAGTGTCAGAATGTCAGGTGTATACAGGGCCATATAGTAATGTGGGATATAGTGTCAGAATGTCAGGTGTATACAGGGCCATATAGTAATGTGGGATATAGTGTCAGTATGTCAGGTGTATACAGGGCTATATAGTGATGTGGGATATAGTGTCAGAATGTCAGGTGTATACAGGGCCATATAGTAATGTGGGATATAGTGTCAGAATGTCAGGTGTATACAGGGCCATATAGTAATGTGGGATATAGTGTCAGTATGTCAGGTGTATACAGGGCTATATAGTGATGTGGTATGTAGTGTCAGTGTGTCAGGTGTATACAGGGCCATATAGTGATGTGGTATGTAGTGTCAGTATGTCAGGTGTATACAGGGCCATATAGTAATGTGGTATGTAGTGTCAGTATGTCAGGTGTATATAGGGCCATATAGTGATGTGGTATGTAGTGTCAGTATGTCAGGTGTATACAGGGCCATATAGTGATGTGGTATGTAGTGTCAGTATGTCAGGTGTATACAGGGCCATATAGTGATGTGGTATGTAGTGTCAGTATGTCAGGTGTATACAGGGCTATATAGTGATGTGGTATGTAGTGTCAGTATGTCAGGTGTATACAGGGCCATATAGTGATGTGGTATGTAGTGTCAGAATGTCAGGTGTATACAGGGCCATATAGTGATATGGTATGTAGTGTCAGTATGTCAGGTGTATACAGGGCCATATAGTGATGTGGTATGTAGTGTCAGTATGTGAGGTGTATACAGGGCCATATAGTGATGTGGGATATGGTGTCTGAATGTCAAGTGTATACAGGGCCATATAGTGATATGATATATAGTGTCAGTATGTGAGGTGTAAACAGGGCCATATAGTGATGTGGGATATGGTGTCAGTATGTCAGGTGTATACAGGGCCATAAAGTGATGTGGTATGTAGTGTCAGAATGTCAGGTGTATACAGGGCCATATAGTGATGTGGTATGTAGTGTCAGTATGTGAGGTGTAAACAGGGCCATATAGTGATGTGGGATATGGTGTCAGTATGTCAGGTGTATACAGGGCCATATAGTGATGTGGTATGTAGTGTCAGAATGTCAGGTGTATACAGGGCCATATATTGATGTGGTATGTAGTGTCAGTATGTGAGGTGTATACAGGGCCATATAGTGATGTGGGATATGGTGTCAGAATGTCAGGTGTATACAGGGCCATATAGTGATATGGTATGTAGTGTCAGTATGTCAGGTGTATACAGGGCCATATAGTGATGTGGTATGTAGTGTCAGTATGTGAGGTGTATACAGGGCCATATAGTGATGTGGGATATGGTGTCTGAATGTCAAGTGTATACAGGGCCATATAGTGATATGATATGTAGTGTCAGTATGTGAGGTGTAAACAGGGCCATATAGTGATGTGGGATATGGTGTCAGTATGTCAGGTGTATACAGGGCCATAAAGTGATGTGGTATGTAGTGTCAGAATGTCAGGTGTATACAGGGCCATATAGTGATGTGGTATGTAGTGTCAGTATGTGAGGTGTAAACAGGGCCATATAGTGATGTGGGATATGGTGTCAGTATGTCAGGTGTATACAGGGCCATATAGTGATGTGGTATGTAGTGTCAGAATGTCAGGTGTATACAGGGCCATATAGTGATGTGGTATGTAGTGTCAGTATGTGAGGTGTATACAGGGCCATATAGTGATGTGGGATATGGTGTCTGAATGTCAGGTGTATACTGGGCATATCATCGTGTGGTATATAGTGTCAGTATGTCAGGTGTATACAGGGCCATATAGTGATGTGGTATGTAGTGTCAGTATTATAACAGAGCTGAGTTTGTCTTGAGACACACTTAGGATTGAACACCAGTGGTATGACAGACCTGGGTTTGTCGAGAGATACATAGATATAGCAGAGGCCAGTGGAAAGTTAGAGCTTGGTTAGTTTGGAGACAAACTTGTACCCAAGCACAACAGTTAGTTGAGTTAGTGTACCCACCTAGGACAGTCTAGGCCTAGACGTGTCACATTGGAGGTGTGCATCGGATTCCCATGATAAACTGACATGCAGGATCAGAGGTAGCAGCTGCCAGGGATGGAGGGCTCACCGCCGGCGCTGGAGCTGGGGCAGGTGAGGAGCTCCTTCTTTGAGGCGATTTCCTTTTTTCTGTCATTGGATCTACATTTAGTGGCAGCTTATAGGTGCACATGTGACGTTTTATCTCATCTTCTTCCAATAATTTAAAGCAGTAAGCTGACCAGCAATTAACAATCTTCTCGCATTTGTTTATAATGTTTTTACTGCATTCACTGATCCAGATAAATAATTTTATATGTTCATAGAATCTACTTTTTTACGACATGGCTATACCAAGTATTATTTTTTTAAGTTACTGAATGTAAAAAAAGAATGATTCCAAATCCCAAGTGCTCTTATACATTTTTTTCTACATTTTTATGCTATCTTATATGCTTAGGAAACTTGAAACGCCGATCACTTGTACACTGCTCAAAAAAATAAAGGGAACACTTGAACAACAGAATATAACTCCAAGTAAATCAAACTTTTGTGAAATCAAACTGTCCACTTAGGAAGCAACACTGATTGACTATCAATCTCACATGTTGTGCAAATGGAATAGACAACAGATGGAAATTATTGGCAATTATCAAGACACCCTCAATAAAGGAGTGGTTTTGCAGGTGGGGACCACATCTCAGTACCAATGCTTTCTGGCTGATGTTTTGGTCACTTTTGAATGTTGTTTGAGCTCTACAACCCACACAAGTGGCTCAGGTAGTGCAGCTCATCCAGGATGGCACGTCAATGCAAGCTGTGGCAAGAAGGTTTGCTGTGTCTGTCAGCGTAGTGTCCAGAGGCTGGAGGCGCTACCAGGAGACAGGCCAGTACACCAGGAGACGTGGAGGGGGCCGTAGGAGGGCAACAACCCAGCAGCAGGACCGCTACCTTCGCCTTTGTGCAAGGAGGAACAGGAGGAGCACTGCCAGAGCCCTGCAAAATGACCTCCAGCAGGCCACAAATGTGCATGGGTCTGCACAAACGGTTAGAAACCGACTCCATGAGGATGGTCTGAGGGTCCGACGTCCACTGATGCGGGTTGTGCTCACAGCCCAACACCGTGCAGGGCGCTTGGCAAATTTGCCACTGGAACCCTGTGTTCTTCACAGATGAAAGCAGGTTCACACTGAGCACATGTGACAGACGTGACAGAGTCTGGAGACGCCGTGGAGAGCGATCTGCTGCCTGCAACATCCTTCAGCATGACCGGTTTGGCAGTGGGTCAGCAATGGTGTGGGGTGGCATTTCTTTGGAGGGCCGAAGAGCCCTCCATGTGCTCGCTAGAGGTAGCCTGACTGCCATTAGGTACTGAGATGAGATCCTCAGACCCCTTGTGAGACCATATGCTGGTACGGTTGGCCTTGAGTTCCTCCTAATGCAGGACAGTGCCAGACCTCATGTGGCTGGAGTATGTCAGCAGTTCCTGCAAGATGAAGGCACTGAAGCTATGGACTGGCCCGCCCGTTCCCAAGACCTGAATCCGATTGAGCACATCTGGGACATCATGTCTCTCCCCATCCACCAACGTCACGTTGCATCACAGACTGTCCAGGAGTTGGCGGATGATTTAGTCCAGGTCTGGGAGGAGATCCCTCAGGAGACCATCCGCCGCCTCATCAGGAGCATGCCCAGGCGTTGTAGGGAAGTCATACAGGCACGTGGAGGCCACACACACTACTGAGCATAATTTTGACTTGTTTTAAGGACATTACATTCCACTTTAATTTTGTGGGTGACTCCAAATCCAGGCCTCAATTGGTTAATACATTTGATTTCCATTGATGATTTTTGTGTGATTATGTTGACAGCACATTCAACTATGTACAGAACAAAGTATTCAATGAGAATATTTCATTCATTCAGATCTAGGATGTGTTATTTGAGTGTTCCCTTTATTTTTTTGAGCAGTGTACAAGGCCATGGATGCCATGGCAAATCATCGGCCCTTGTGATTATGTGTGTCCGGGGATTGAGACCCCTCTTCTGCCTAACAATTAGTATTCACCCCTTCTTCCCCTAAACGTAAATAGCAAAATGTAAAAAAAATGTAACATACTCTACTTGGTCTCGATGCGAAGCTAATTATCCAAACTAATAAAATATACAAGTATTTATCTCATATGGTGATTGCCAAAATGAAAACAATGAAATTATGTTTTTCCATCTCTGCACTTCCCCTAAGACATGCTCTAAAAAGTGACCAAGATATTGTTTGTACCCAAAAATGACATTAATAAAATCAGCTGACACACAAAAAGCAAACCCTCATTCCGGTCTATTACAGAAATAAAGTATTCGTTATGGGGCTCAGCAAACCAACATTTTATTTTGGAAATTTCTTTATCCCAAAAATCTTTTAAGATGAGTTTTTGATATTGGCAGGATTGTACAAAACAGTGAATTGCATACTTGTACTTTTTTCCATTTCACCACAGCTGGATTTTTTTTCTTGTTTTTGACTACATTATCTGGTAGAGCGTCGACATTCAAAACTACATCTCTGCCAACGAAAAACAAACCCTCGTACGACTATGTCAGCGGAAAAAATGAAAAAAACTATGACTCATGGGTGTGTGCACAGGTTGCGGATTCCAGTGCGGATCCACAGCGGATTTGGCCCTGCGGATCCGCAGCAGTTTTCCAATTGATGTACAGTATCATGTTATCCCTATGGAAAACAAAAGACGCTGTGCACACGCTGCGGAAAATTCCGCGCGGAAACGCAGCAGTTTATTTTCTGCAGTATGTCAATTCTTTGTGCGGATTCCGCAGCGTTTTTACACCTATTCCATTGTAGGAATCCGCAGGTGTAAAAACGCAGGGCAAATCCTCACAAAAACTGCAGAAAATCCGCAATGAATCCCCAGGTAAAATGCAGGTCATTATACCTGCGGATTCTGCAGATTTCGCACTGAAAAATCCGCACATAAATCCCCAGCGTGTGCACATACCCTAAGCGCTCATACTCATATGTGAGTATTTTCTGGACCGAAAAAACGGACCAGTGCCAGGTGAGTGTCATGCAAGTACAATGCGATTTTTCTCACATAGCATCTATATGACATGCGTATGCAATGCGTTTTTTTTCTCTGCAACTATTTTCCTACAGTCATTTACAGGACCATTTACAGTGTTCTATGCCACAGAATGTTAAGGTATCTGTAAATAATGGTCTGCGCACGGATGGTCCGTATGCCGTGCGATTTTTTTTTTTAATTTTTTTTGTCTTGCACCCATTGACTTGTATTGGCGAGTCTCGTCCGAGATACGCAGCATGCTGCGATTTTTTTCTCAGTCCGATTTCAGCTGAGAAAAAATTTGCAGATGAAATGTCACCTATTGAATAACATTGGTCCGAGTGAAATCCGATTTTTTTTTTATCGCATTGCACTCGTCCATATTTCTCGCAAGTGAGTATGAACCCTTAGGCCTCTTTCACACATCAGTTTTTTGCAATCAGACACAATCCATCCAATTGCTAAAAAGACAGCTCCGGCTTTGATTGTAAAAAACTGAAGTGGCGGATCCGGTGTTTAGCCAGATCAGTTGTGAAATTTTGAACCCCGAAAATGTATTGTACGCATGTCTGGCAAGGAGGAGAGAGAGGTCTCGGCTTCCAGGCAGGCGTAGATGAAGAAAACGGAGTCTGGTGGTGCGCTAATGCATGTCAATGAGAAAAAACGGATCTGGCGGTAAAAAATAATGGATCCGTTTTTTTTCAAAAACTGCCGGATCGCGCCTGACGGCAAAAAACTGATGTGTGAAAGTAGCCTTACAAGGATGGGAGGAAAATGAAAACTCGCCTGGTCCTAAAGGGGTTAAGAATTCCTCTTCAGATTCTTGCTCGTGTGTGAATTGTCTGTATTTCGGGCCTGTGCCTATTATAAAGAGCGCGTTTGTGGAGATTTCTGGAGTCTGCGCGTGTTTATGTGAGTGGTCACTACACACGGTCTGTAAAGCCGAGAGATGATTAGTTCCCCTGACTTTCTCCTTCCGCCCTTTGCAGGTGTTACATCGCGCTGGCCCATGCTATAGCAATGAACATGGGAGGATCTGTGGTCGGTCCGGCTGGGACTGGGAAGACTGAAACTGTGAAGGACATGGGAAAAGCTTTGGGGAAATATGTGTTGGTGTTCAACTGTTCTGATCAGATGGACTTCAGGGGGCTAGGAAGAATATTTAAAGGTAAGAGAAGTTGGTCACACTTCTTACTTACAGATTTGGATTCCTAACTTGAAAAAATACATATAAAGCTTCCCTAGTCTACTCTCTCTTCTTTTTTTTTTTTTTCTTTTTTTTTGTTACTATGGCGGGGGTTTTGTACGCCAGCCATAACAAAATAAGTGCTGGAGTAAGATGCTTCCCTCAATTATTCATCTACCATGCACCACCGCAAGAAACGTAACACTACTCGGGGGCTGGGGCTCATCCCTGTCATAATTTACACCACATTTGTCAAGCATGCTTGATGCATGTCCTCCCACCCAGGCGCACAAAAGTTTACAAAAGTTACTAAATCTCTGCACAAGTTTGAGTTGCGCAAAAATTCTACAGCATTTCAAGTAGTTGATGCTTCACATCAGGGGGCCTTTGTCATTGTTTTGTTACAATTTATGTGTTCTGGGATCTTCAATGCAAAACTTCTAAGTTGTATTTTGGCCTTTTAAGTGCTGTAAAATCAAGAGTCATAAAAGTCGTCCAAAATTGATGCAGAGTGGAAAGAAAACAAAACTTTAAGACATTCTCTGAATCCAGTTTCTGCACCAATTTCATTTGAGTAATTGCCATTTTATTAAAATATTTGCGTTATTGCTTTTTCACATGTGATTCACATTCACCAGTAACAGATATTTTCCGCTTTTCTCCTTTTCAGGCCTCGCTCAATCAGGGTCCTGGGGCTGTTTTGATGAATTCACCCGTATTGATTTCCAGGTGCTGTCAGTGGCTGCGCATCAAATGAGTATTGTCCTCACCGCACGAAAAGAATTAAGAAAGCAGTTTATTTTCAGTGATGGGGACATTGTCAACCTAAATCCAGAATGTGGATTATTTTTGACCATGGTAATTTTTTTTTTCACTTTTCTCATTTTGTGAACTATCCAATGATTGGGAACTCCACCAAACTGCATGTTTGTGTCCCTAGAATCCAGGATATGGCGACCGACAGGAGCTCCCTGAGAACCTGAAGATACAGTTTAGAACAGTTTCTATGATGGTACCTGACAGACAGGTGATGTTTGTGCAGAATAATGTAATGACTTTTCATTCATGTCATTAGGGACACGGCAAACACGAATATCAGCTTCTGCTTCTGTGAGCAGACATGACAGACCTGATGTCGTTTACCTACACCGCTAAAGCAACAGAAATCCTACAGGAAAAGGGGGAACTATTGGGGTGAAACACAAGCTGATGGGTTCCTAGATCACTTGATTCTCCAGAAAACCTTCCACCTTCTGATCTATTGAATGGAATATTATTAGCTAATGACCCCTTGCCTTCATATATCTGAACAGTCCCCATTATAGTTAACCAGTCATCCTTTACCATTTCTGAAGATTTTGTTCTATATTATAGATGTACTAAGTCTTAGTTCTGCTCTTATAGATGATATTGAGAGTAAAGCTCGCCAGCTATGGGTTTCTGCACAACGTGTCCTTATCTCAGAAATGTCATGCCCTATATAATCTCTTTGAAGAACAGTTGTCGAAACAGGTAACCGTGTGTGTGTGTGTGTGTGCATGTGTATATATTACCCTGTGCTCAAAAAAATAAAAGGAACACTACAATCCCACCTCCTAGATATCATAGAATGAAATATTCCAGTTGCAAATCTTTATTCATGTGTTGGAATGTGGAATGCAGAAACAATAAAACATAAAAATGATCAATGTAAATCAGCATTAATATCCATGGAGGTCTGGATTTGGAATGATACTAAAATTCAAAGTGGAAAATCAAATTCCAGGCTAATACAACTTCAGTGGAAGTGCCTCAAGACAAGGAAATGATGCTCAGTCGTGTGTGTGGCCTCCACGTGACTGTATGATTTCTCTACAACACCTGGGCATGCTCCTGATGAGGCAGCGAATGTTCTCGTGAGAGATCTCCTTCCAGACCTGCATTAAAGCATCTGCCAACTCCTGGGCAGTCTGTGGTGCAACATGATGGATGGAACGAGACATGATGTCCCAGATGTGCTCGATTGGATTCACGTCTGGGGAACGGGCGGCCCAGTCCATAGCATCAATGCCTTCATCATGCAGGAACTGCTGACACTTCAGGCACATGAGGCTTAGCCTGGTCAGGTATCAGAAGAAACCCAACGCATCTGCATATGGTTTCACAATGGGTCTGAGGATCTCATCCCGGTACATAATAGCAGTCATGGTACCTCTGACTAGGACATAGTCGGCTGTGCGGCCCTCCACAGAAATGCCTCCCCACACCATTACTGACCCACTGCCAAACCGATCATGCTGGAGGATGTTGCAGGCAGCAGATCGCTCTCCATGACGTTTCCAGACTCTGTCACGTCTGTCACATGTGCTCAGTGTGAACCTGCTCTCATTCATGAAGAGCACAGGGCGCCAGCGGCGAATCTGCCAATCTTGGTGTTCTACAGTTTTGAGCTGTAAGACCAACACCCACTTGTGGACGTCGGGTCCTTATACCACCCTCATGGGGTCTGTTTCTGACTTTTTGAGCAGATATATGCATCTTAGTAGCCTGCTGGAGGTCATTTTGCAGGGCTCTGGCACTGCTTCTCCTGTTCCTCCATGCACAAAGGAGGAGGTAGCAGTCCTGCTGCTGAGTTGTTGCCCTTCTACGCCCCCCTCCATGTCTCCTGGTGTTCTGGCCTGTCTCCTGGTATCTGCTCAATGCTCTGGACTCTGTGCTGACACACAGGTACCCTTCTTGCCACAGCCGCATTGATATGCCATCCTGGATGAGCTGCACTACTTGAGCAACTTCTGTGGGTTGTAGACTTCACCTCATGTTACTGTACACTACCCCTATGGGTGAAAGCAATAGCAAAATGCAAAAGTGACCAAAACAGATAAAAAGGATGAGAACAGATAAATGGTCTGTGGTCACCCCCTGCAGAACCACTCCTTTGTAGGGGTTATCTTGCTAATTGATGATCATTTCTTCCTGTTGTCTGTTCCATTTGTACAACAGCAGGAGAAATAGATTCACAATCTGTGTTGCTTCATAACTGGACAGTTTGATTTCACAGAAGTGATGTCTGCAGACTGTGAGCCCTCGCGTGCAAGGTCCTCTCTCCTTCTGTACCTGTGTGTGCCTTGTACTGCTCATGTTTGTTGTACTTGTCTTTGTATGCCCCTTTTACACATGTAAAGCGCCATGGAATAAATGGCACTATAAAAATGAATAATAATAATGTGGAGTTACATTGTGTTGTTAAGTATTCCCTTTATTTTTTGATCAGTGTATGTATAATGTGTGTGTGTGGCCATTAAATGCCTGGACTTAGGGTCATAACAAGAGTTTTCTGGGCCTGAATGTGTCCGTGGGGTGTACAAGACGCAAGATTTGTTATTCTGTAAACCTTTCATTAATAGGTTATATAATGAGGTAACTCTGTACATTTGGAGATTTATTTTACATTTTCTGCACACATAACATGTGTGACCACTGCAGTGTGATAGAACGAAGCCTTACCCCAAGCTTTGCTTTGTTTCTGGATTCAAAGTTTTTTTCAATGAATTCTTTAATGAGTATGTGATGAAATATTTGGCTTCTCTGCGCTGAGCCCAGGATTTCCTGTCTTATGTGGATTTTCAGGAGTTTTCAGCTGCAGATGGAAGCAAGGGGGACACTTCATTACTTCTGGGTAGGGCGGAGCCAGATAGTAGGACTAACCTCAGGTTCTAAAAATGGGTGTTGTCCGGCCCCTCCGGCTCTGGCTCCTCCTGCCGTACACTCCAGTTTCGACTTGAGGTCCAAGTAGGAAGGACGGCTGCTAATGCAGCTCCTCAGAAATCACCTCAGAAGAGTTTATTATTTTACTCGGACAGGGTCCTGGACTTTATGTCTAGAGGATCAGGGGTACCGGCGCTGCTGGTCCCCATCCTCTCCCCTGGCAATATGTATTCCCTAAATGGTGGTCATTACATTTTCTTGCCGGCCCGGGGGGAAGAGGTAGCTATCCCTGACAGGACGCACACCACGTTCTGGGTCACTGCGTTCCTTGTTCTCATGGGGAAGCAATGGGCACAGCGTCACATATCCGTGGAGGGTCCCTGTGGCGTTTTTGGCTGGTGAGTAATCTGCATTATATTTTGATATGTGCGAGTGATTACAGCGTCTGCGGTGACAGCGCTGACTGTTATTGGTGTTTCCCACTATTTCAGCTGCAGATGAAGGAAGAGAGCCACAGTATTCATTACTGATGGGTAGGCGGAGCCCCAGATCAGGATGTTACCTCAGATCAAAAGAGTGATGACTGGCTGGCCCCTCCAGCTCGGGCTCCTCCTACTCAGCTCCAGTCTAAGATTTGAGGTCCAGAGGATGGTCGCTGCTAATGCAGCTCCTCAGAAAATTTTATTATTTTAATATTCGGACAGGAGACTTGGATCACTAGTTGGTCTAGAGGTCTCAGGGGTATCAGCGCTGCTGTACCCCAACCTCTCCCTTGGCGGATCTGTATTTACTCAAAGTCCCTGCAGAATCCTTGCCGGCCCTGGGGGATGAGGAGAGCTTCTCTGGCGGGAACGCAAACCACACGTGCGGTCACTGCGTTCTTCGCCCTGGGGGGAAGCATGGGCACTGCGCCAGAAACCCCTGAGGGTCCCTGTGGCGCCTTGGCTGGTGAGTACTCCACACAAATTTTAATAATAATTATGTGTGAGTGCTTTAGCGTCTGAATGAGCAGCGCTATTACTAATGTCAGCGTTACTGTGTCAGTATGCGTCAGCGCTGCTGTGACAGCGCTAATACATGTAAGGTCAGTATGCTTCAGCGCTGCTGTGACAGCGCTACTACATGTAAATGTCAGTAAGCTTCAGCGCTGCTGTGACAGCGCTAATACATGTAAGGTCAGTATGCTTCAGCGCTGCTGTGACAGCGCTACTACATGTAATGTCAGTATGCTTCAGCGCTACTGTGACAGCGCTACTACATGTAATGTCAGTATGCTTCAACGCTGCTGTGACAGCGCTACTACATGTAATGTCAGTATGCTTCAGCGCTGCTGTGACAGCGCTACTACATGTAATGTCAATATGCTTCAGCGCTGCTGTGACAGCGCTACTACATGTAATGTCAGTATGCTTCAGCGCTGCTGTGACAGCGCTACTACATGAAGATGTGGTGATTTTTTGTCCGCAGGCAGATAGCTGCAGGACAGAGAGGGAGCAGGAGCGGGGAGAGTTCGCGCTCATATTTGAGCTAGCAGGGGGCGTGGCCTATCTATCCCGGTCTTTTGAGCAGGAAGACGCGCGCTCTGGCTTTTCTCCTGCGACCCCCTCACTGTGGCGGCCATTACTCAGGCTCCTGGGCTCCTCGGACCGCTCCCCTCCTCATATAGACACCACGACCAGCTGGGTGAGTGCGGATTCCTCACCCCGCAGCGCAGCGATTGCTATCCTGCAGCTGCAGTCTCATCAGAGACATAAAAATTGGCTGGGGCTCACAAATATATTTATATTTTGGTGAGTTTGCAATATTAACCCCTTTGAGGGTTATTTCTACCTGCTAAATTTGCTGACTGAATACCGCTGGGGTAACTCTGCTTGGTGGAGCGTTAACCCTTCAGCGTTTGAAAAAAAAAAAAAAAAAAAAAAAAAAACCGCATAGTTTTTTTGCTGGTATTACCGCTTTGACCTGCTCATACAGGCGAGACATGTCTGAACAGAGTTCAGATGCCGCGGATCACGTCCCAGTGCCATTGCGGCAATCAGATACGCAGACCTCCACAGCGTCTAGCGCTGCGGTCGACAGCGGTGGAAAATTGGATGATATCGCTCGATCGATTAATAACTTATCTGACCTTTTAGGTCAATATGTGTCTGCTAATTCCTCTCAGAGGAAGCGACGCAGGCCGTTACCGGCCTCTACACGGAGCGAGTCAGATGTATCTGATATTGGGCAGAGTTCCCCTTTAAATTCGGATGGAGAAATATCCGATTCAGATGCGGACGAGCCGCAGGGGCGTTTCCTCTATGACGAAGCGTACGGAGGCATTAATTGAAGCCATGAGAGATATACTACAGTTACCGGGGGAGGTAACTAGTCGTCCTGGTAAATCAGCACGCATTTTCCAGGAGTCCCGTGCTTCGCGCACAACATTGCCAGCTCTGGATGAGCTTAATGGTGTAATAGAGGAGGAACGTCTATGTCCAGATAAGCGTTTTCATGGAACGCATTTCTTTGATACACTTTATCCTTGCTCTACGGAGTTAAAGGCTAATTGGACTTCTGCTCCTGAAGTGGATGTGTCTTTGTCTCAGCTTAGTAAATCCTCTCTACTCCCTATTAAGGGAAAAGCGAGCTTACAGGAGCCTTTGGATAAAAAGGCAGAATTGGCGGCAAAAGCAAGCTATGAGGCTGCGGGTCATGGATTTCGAGCAGTGCTAGGATCCATGTGTGCTGCTAGAGCTTCTCTAAGCTGGTTGGCACGTCTGAAGACGGAGTTGCAAAATGAATCTCCGTTATCTGAGATACGGGAAACCTGTTATACCTTTGATGCCGGTCTGGATACGGCATCTCTGCTGGCCGAAGTGCAAGCTTCAGCGGTCACAGTCAGAAGAGCTTTATGGCTCAGACAGTGGGCCGGGGACGCAGTTTCCAAACAAGGGTTGTTGGCCTTACCTTACAAGGGTGGCCATCTTTTTGGATCCGACCTCACAGAGCTGATTTCCAAGGCTAAGGCGAAGGAATCAGCATTACCACAGCGAAGGGCCATGGCCTCGGTGTCCAGTAAGCCTGGTGTTTATAGTGGTCGGCGGTCCTTTCGGGGCCGAGGACGATCTAGTCACTCCTCGTGGGGATCGGGTCGTCCTTCTTTCTCAGGAAAGAAATCCTCTCAGAAAACTCGTACTCCCTGGAAGCAGAGTTTCCGCCAGAACAAGCGGGAACTTGACAAGAAAACCGCAAAGTCGGATTGACGCCAGGGGTCCACTCGAGGATTCTCGAGTGGGGGGTCGCCTGCTTCTTTTCAAGGAGACTTGGACGGCTCGCGTTTCAGATTCCTGGGTAACGCGGATAGTGTCGGCAGGCTATTTCATAGAGTTTGCTTCTCAACCCCCAAATGTTTTTTGTCAATCTCGCGTTCCGTCGGAACCCGAGCTTGTTGTCGCTCTACAGCGAGAGGTCGAATCGCTACTACAAAAGGGTGTAGTGATACCGGTTCCGTCAGAGGACCGAAGGAAAGGTTTTATTCCAACCTTTTTATAGTTCCCAAAAAGGAGAACAAATTTCGCCCGATTCTGGATCTCAAGCGATTGAACCGGCATGTCCATGCCCGGAAATTTCGCATGGAGTCGCTTCGTTCCGTTGTGGCAGCTCTGTCACAGAACGATTTTCTGGTGTCAATCGACATTCGCGACGCCTATTTGCATATTCCCATCGGAAAGGCTCATCAGCGCTTTCTTCGATTTGCCATAGGTCAGAATCATTACCAGTTCGTGGCTCTGCCGTTCGGCTTAGCCTCAGCGCCAAGGGTCTTTACAAAAATTCTGGCGCCCCTCATGGCACTCCTTCGAAGACAGGGGATTACGATTCTCCCTTATCTGGACGATCTTTTGATCGTGGCTTCCTCGGAGGAGGAGGCGTTGACGGCTCGGGATTTGTCTCTTCAGTTTCTGAAAGACTTCGGTTGGCTGGTCAATTGGGAGAAGTCGTCCCTGGAACCATCGAGGACAATTCTCTTTTTGGGAATGCATCTCGACACGTTTCGGTCGGTAGTTTCCCTACCACCAGACAAACAGTCATGTCTTCTTCGACATGTACAGATTATGACATCCTCAACGGCAATGTCCCTACGGAAGTGTATGCGTCTTCTGGGACTGATGTGGCGTCCATGGAGGCAATTCCTTTTGCCCAGTTCCACTCCAGGACTCTTCAAAGGTTCATCTTGAGTCGATGGAATCAGTCGCAATCGCTGGATTGCAGTGTCACCATTTCTCGCGCGGTGCGGGATTCTCTAGAATGGTGGTTACGGCCAGGGGCATTCTCCCTGGGGAAGTCTTTCCTCCCTCTGAAGTGGTCAGTCATAACCACCGATGCCAGCCTGACGGGCTGGGGGGGTGTTTGGAACAATCTCTGGATTCAGGGGTATGGTTACCGGAAGAGTCTGTGCTTCCGATCAACATCCTGGAATTGAGGGCGATTTTCCTTTGCCTCCAACATTGGACGGTCCCTTTGAGCGGTCTGCCAGTCCGTGTGCAGACAGACAATGCGACGGCTGTCGCGTATATCAATCACCAAGGTGGGACAAGGAGTTCCAGTCTCATGGTAGAGGTGTCCCGAATTCTGATTTGGGCAGAGGCCAATGTACCAGCCATTTCGGCGATTCACATTCCAGGGGTTCAGAATATTACAGCGGACTTTCTCAGTCGCAGAAGGATGGATCCCGGGGAATGGAGCCTCCACCCGGAAGTCTTTGCACTACTGTGCTCTCGCTGGGGAACCCCCCAAGTGGATTTGATGGCATCCAGGTCCAATGCCAAGTTACCGACATTCATGTCCAGGTACAAGGACCCGAAGGCGGTGGCGGTGGATGCTCTAGTGGCTCAGTGGGATCAGTTCAAGCTGATCTATGTATTCCCGCCGATATCCTTACTTCCTCTAGTGCTGCGTCGGATCAGACTAGAGAGAATTCCAGCTATTCTGATAGCTCCAGACTGGCCAAGAAGGGTGTGGTTCTCGACAATAATGTCGCTGTTGGCGGCACCTCCGTTTCCACTCCCTCTTCAACCGGACTTGTTGACTCAGGGGCCCATTTGTCATCCGGACTTGATGTCCCTGCGTTTGACGGCGTGGCTCTTGAGACCGAAATCTTGACCCGTAGAGGTTTTTTCAGCCGAGGTCATTGCTACCCTTCGTGCTGCAAGATGTCCGGCTACTTCTAGGATTTACCACAAAATTTGGGAAACCTTCTTTTCGTGGTGTTTGGGGTCTTCTCGGAACCCGAGAAAATTTTCCATTCCCAACCTGTTGGCCTTTCTGCAGCATGGGCTAGACAAGGGTTTGGCAGTTAGCAATCTGAAAGGTCAGATTTCTGCTCTGTCCTTATTGTTTCGGAGAACCATTGCTTCGAATAGAGACGTGCTCTCCTTTTTCCGAGGTATCTCTCGTAAGTTTCCGCCGTGGAAGGCACCCGTGTCTCCTTGGCGGCTCAACCTTGTTTTGGAGGCTCTTCAGCATAAACCTTTTGAACCTATGGTTTCTGCTAGCCTTTCTTTACTTTCTTGGAAGGTGGCTTTCCTTGTTGCAGTCACTTCCTTGAGGAGAGTTTCTGAATTGGCAGCTCTTTCTTGCTCGCCTCCTTTTCTGGAGTTTTTTCCGGATCGTGTAGTGCTTCGCACTCGGGGTGATTTTTTGCCTAAAGTGGTGTCACAATTTCATGTTAACCAGGATATTGTGTTGCCTTCACTCTGTCCGGATCCGAAGAATACGAAAGAGCGAGATTTACATCAAGGTGCTTCGGCAGTGCAGCTTTGCCGAGCGGCGACTTGGCGCTCTGTCCACACGTTTACAAGGTTTTATAAAGTGGACGTCAGTGCTTCCGCTGATGCAGCCCTCGGACGTAGGGTCCTGCGGGCAGCTGTAGTTTAAAGTTCTGGATGAACTTGTGTTTAGCGCTGGTTGCGCTTTGTTATTAAGGTTGTTGGGTTTCTGCCTTTTGTTGGTTTTTTCCCACCCTTATTTTTGAACTGCTTTGGGACGTCCCATCAGTAATGAATACTGTGGCTCTCTTCCTTCATCTGCAGCTGAAACACGGATTTTGGTAAAGACTTACCTGTAAAATCCTTTTCAGCGAAGGAAGGAAGAGAGACACAGCACCCTCCCACGGCAGAAGTGTGTTGATGTTTTCAGATGCAGCGCGACCCTTATCTGATAGCGATTATCTGGGCTGAGGTCAGCGCGCTAAGGCTCTGTTCCAGCATCGCCAGCTCATCGCAGTAGTCAGGTTCCGTGAGTAGTACCTGGAACTCTGTGGTTTTTTTTTTGGCTTTCTTTGCATGCATAACCTGTATCCTTGTGTTTTTTCTCTGAAGTTCCTTCAGAAGGGGTTATGTTGCTCCGCTGGTGATTTTGGCTCTTTTCCTAAAAGCTTTGATACGACTGGAGCTGAGTAGGAGGAGCCCGAGCTGGAGGGGCCAGCCAGTCATCACTCTTTTGATCTGAGGTAACATCCTGATCTGGGGCTCCGCCTACCCATCAGTAATGAATACTGTGTCTCTCTTCCTTCCTTCGCTGAAAAGGATTTTACAGGTAAGTCTTTACCAAAATCCGTGTTTTCTCATGATTGGGCATTTTTTAAAAAAAAAAAAAAAAAAGAGAAGAGAGCGATTTTTTATTTAATATGTGCTGTGTGTTTTCGGCGCTGCAGCGCCGTTACAGTGTACAGGGAGAGGAGTGCATAAGATCTCCCGCACTTTTTTGACTGAGCAGAGAGGGGGCGTGGCTTCGGGCTTTCCCGGCTTTCTGATTACAGGAAGTGACTGGCTCCTTCTCTTCCTGCTCTCTGCGGCAGCCATTACAGCTCTCCTGGTCTCCTCTCCTCCGTTTCTGTACACAGGCATTTGAGACAACACCAAGCCAGCCGGGTGAGTCGCTGCTATCGCTTAGGTAGCAGCTTAACCCTTTAGCCTCCCGCAGCATTTGTTTTTGCTGTTTGCGCTCTCTAGCACAGCGCTGCAGTTTTCTGATCATTGGGACATTGTATCCCTCAGTAACGGTCTGTGAGCTGTCTGCAGCGGGGGTGGGGGCGCCGTTTTTCACTGCTGGGGTATTCTTTTGCTTTTAAAGAAGTTAACCCTTCAGCGTTTTGCTACTGTGTGAGACCACACTGCTCTGGTTATTTCTCATCACTATTACCATCTGAATAACCGGCATGTCAGATTTGAGTCAGGAGGCTGATCGTCTTCCTCGTCCTCTCCAGTACCAGCCCCGCGTTTCTGACACGATAGAATCCTCTGCACCTTCTAGCGCCACTATTGGAGGTCGCTATGATGCCAAGTTTGATATGCTCACTACTGCTATTAGTGGGCTTTCTGACCTTTTGGGTCAGTGGGTATCCTCTAGACCTTCTCATAGCAAAAAGCGTCCCAGGATTGCTATGCCCTCCCCACTAAGTGACTCAGATTTGTCTGCGAGCGGGGGAGTTCTCCTTCAGTTTCTGAGGGAGAATGTTCTGATTCGGGCAGAGAGGATTTTCAGGAGCACTCTGCTTCCTTGTCGGGCCGTATAGATGCTTTTGTCAGAGCCATACGAGAGGTACTGCAAGTACCTGAGGACATGAATGATGATGAAGGTATTCCCAGATAGTACCATGGGTCGCAAAGATCCCGTTTAGCGATGCCAGCTATGAGTGAGTTTTCTAAGAAAGTAGAAAAGGAACGCGTTTGTCCAGACAAGCGTTTTCAGGGGACAAGGTTGTTTGAAACCTTGTATCCTTGTCCAGCAGACCTATTTGCTAGCTGGATTCCGTCCCCTGAGGTGGATATTTCTTTATCCAAGCTTAACAAAGCTTCTATGCTTCCCGTCAAAGGAAAAGCTACCTTGCAGGATGCGCTGGACAAAAAGTCAGAGATGGCGGCCAAGGCCGGCTATGAAGCTGCTGGTCAGGCCTTTAGAGTGGCTTTATCTTCCTATTGTGCTTCTAGAGCTTCCATGGGTTGGACAGCTCGCCTGCGGATATCCCTGCAGGATGGGTCCTCTTTACAGGCAATAGATGAGATCATTAAGTTAATAGAAGAATCAGACCAATATGTCTGTGACGCTCTTTTGGATATGGCTTCCCTAATATCCAGAGCTCAGGCTTCTACAATCACTGTTAGAAGAGCGTTGTGGCTTAAACAGTGGACTGGAGATGCGGTCTCCAAACAAGGTTTGCTATCTTTGCCTTACAAAGGTGGTCAGCTTTTCGGCTCTGACCTCACGGAATTGATTGCTAAGGCTAAGGCTAAGGAGTCAGCGTTGCCTCAGCGTAGGGCAGCTACGGCTGCTTTTGGCAGGACCGGTTCCTACGGTAACCGGCGGTTTTTTCGTGGCAGGGGGTGAGCCGGTCACTCCTCTTGGGGATCGGGTCGTCCCACCTTTTCAGGGAAAAAGTCTTCCCAAAAGTCTAACGCTTCTTGGAAACAATACCCGTTCAATGACAAGCGGGAATCTGACAAAAAGCCCGCCAAAACGGACTGACACCAGAAGTTCACTCGAGGATTCTCGAGTGGGGGGGCGCCTGCTCCTGTTTCAAGCGGTTTGGGTCTCCCGCGTCTCAGACTCCTGGGTGACACGAATAATGTCGGCAGGCTATTTCATAGAGTTTCTCTCTCGCCCTCCAGAAAGATTCTGTCAGTCTCGCGTTCCGTCAGATCCCGACTTATTGACCGCTCTGCGGCAGGAAGTCGATTCCTTACTACAGAAGGGTGTAGTAGTGTCAGTTCCTCCGGAAGACCGGGGAAGGGGATTTTATTCCAACCTCTTTGTGGTCCCCAAAAAGGAGGGAAAGTTTCGTCCCATTCTGGATCTCAAGAGGTTAAATCGGCATGTTTACACCCAAAAGTTCCGCATGGAGTCGCTTCGCTCAGTGGTGACTGCCCTGTCACAGAACAATTTTCTGGTGTCCATAGATATTCGCGACGCCTATTTACACGTTCCCATCGGAAGATCTCATCAGCGCTTTCTGCGCTTTGCCATAGGTCAGGACCATTACCAGTTTGTGGCCCTCCCTTTCGGGTTGGCTTCAGCACCCCGAGTTTTTACAAAGGTGCTGGCACCTCTTATGGCAATGCTTCGGAGACAAGGGATCATGATACTTCCTTATCGGGACGATCTTCTGATTGTGGCATCCTCAAAGGAGGAGGCAGTGACGGCTCGCGATTTATCCCTTCAGCTCCTGGAGGATTTCGGGTGGCTGATCAACTGGGAGAAGTCATCCCTGGAGCCTTCTCAGTCAATCCTGTTTTTGGGCATGATTTTCGACACAGCAAAAGTGGTAGTTTTTCTGCCAAAGGACAAGCAAACCAGTATCCATTGTCTGGCACAGACTGTGCAGTCCTCAACGACAGTATCCCTTCGAAGATGTATGCGCCTTCTGGGGTTAATGGTCGCTTCAATGGAAGCTCTTCCGTTTGCTCAGTTCCATTGCAGAACGCTTCAAAGCTTCATTTTGAAGAGATGGAATCGTGCACAGGAAACACTGGATTGCAGGGTTTTAATCTCCCGCAAAGTGCGAGAGTCTCTGGACTGGTGGTTACGTCCGGAACGGTTTTTCCTGGGAAAATCTTTTCTTCCCCTGTCATGGTCGGTTTTGACCACCGATGCCAGCCTGACGGGCTGGGGGGGAGTTTGGAACAATCTCTGGATTCAGGGAGTTTGGTCACCGGAAGAATCGGTGTTACCGATCAACATCCTGGAATTGAGGGCAATTTTTCTTTGCCTCCAACATTGGACGGTCCCTTTGAGCGGATTACCAGTTCGTGTTCAGACGGACAACGCTACGGCGGTTGCGTATATCAACCATCAAGGCGGGACGAGGAGCTCCAGACTCATGTCGGAGGTATCTCGGATTCTGATATGGGCTGAGGCTCATGTGCCGGCCATTTCTGCGATTCACATACCAGGGATTCAGAATATCCAGGCAGACTTTCTCAGCCGAGAGAGGATGGATTCGGGAGAATGGAGTCTTCATCCGGTAATCTTTGCACTTCTGTGTCTCCGATGGGGGACTCCTCAAGTAGACTTGATGGCCTCCAGGATCAATGCCAAGTTACCAACTTTCATGTCCAGATACAGGGATCCGACCGCGGTGGAAATGGATGCGCTGGTGGTTCCGTGGAGCCAATACCAGCTGGTTTATGTGTTCCCACCGATATCCTTGCTGCCGCTTGTGTTACGTCGGGTCAGGCTGGAGAGGGTTCCGGCTATTCTGATAGCCCCAGATTGGCCGAGAAGGACGTGGTTTTCCACGCTGATGTCGCTTCTGGCGGCGCCTCCTTTTCCTCTGCCTCTTCGACCGGACTTGCTCACTCAGGGTCCCGTGTGTCATCCGGGCCTGAGGTCTCTGCGTTTGATGGCTTGGCTCTTGAGACCGAGATTTTAACCCGTCAAGGGTTTTCAGAAAAGGTCATTGCCACTATGAGAGCGTCAAGAAGTCCGGCTACGACTAGGATTTACTACAGGATTTGGGAATCCTTCTTTTCATGGTGTTTGGGTTCTTCCAGGAATCCAAAGAAATTTTCATTACCCAACTTGTTGGTTTTTTTGCAGCACGGGCTGGATAAGGGTTTGGCAATCAGTACCCTGAAGGGTCAGGTATCTGCCCTGTCGGTGCTTTTTCGTAAAGCTATTGCCTCGTGTAGGGACGTATGTGCCTTTTTTCGCGGAGCAGCCCGTCAGTTTCCTCCAAGGAAAACTCCTGTGTCGCCTTGGCGGCTTAATCTGGTTTTGAAAGCTCTTCAAAGTGCTCCTTTCGAGCCTATGGATGCTATTAATCTTTCTTTGCTTTCTTGGAAGGTTGCCTTCCTAGTGGCGGTCACTTCCTTGAGTTTCCGAGTTGGCGGCTCTTTCATGTTCGCCACCTTTCTTGGAATTTTTTCCGGATCGTGTTGTTCTTCGCACGCGACATGATTTTCTCCCTAAAGTGGTATCTCAATTCCATGTCAATCAAGATATTGTGTTACCTTCGCTTTGTTCAGAACCAAAGAATGCGAAGGAGCGGGCCTTGCACTCATTGGACTTAGTGCGGGCCTTGAAGTTCTACTTGTCAGTTACGCAGAGTTTCCGGAAGTCGGATTCTCTTTTTGTGATTCCAGCAGGTCGTCGTCGTGGTCAACGAGCTTCTAAAGATACTATAGCTCGTTGGATCCGGTCAGCTATTTTGGAAGCTTACCGTGTTATGGACGAACCTTGCCCGATTAATATTCGGGCTCATTCCACGAGAGCTGTGGGCTCTTCGTGGGCCCTTCATCAAGGGGCTTCGGCAGCCCAGCTCTGTCGAGCAGCGACTTGGCGTTCTGTTCACACCTTTACAAAGTTTTATAAGGTGGACGTCAGTGCCTCCGCTGATGCGGCCTTAGGACGCAGAGTCCTTCAGGCGGCTGTATTTTGAAAACTTCTAGTTAAGTTTATGTTGCGCCTGTTGCGCATGTATCAAGGTGTTGGCTTCTGCCTGTTTAAGGTTTTTTCCCACCCTTGTTTTTGTACTGCTTTGGGACATCCCAGAAGTAATGAAGTGTCCCCCTTGCTTCCATCTGCAGCTGAAATACGAATTTTGGTAAGATCTTACCTGTAAAATTCTTTTCAGCAAAGGAAGCAAGGGGGACACTTCTCCCTCCCATAAGGCAGAAGGTGTTGTTTCAGATGCAGCGCGGCTCTCTCTGATAAGCGAGTTTCTGAGCTGAGGTCAGCGCTCTACGGCTCTTTCCGGCATCGCCAGCTCATCGCAGTGGTCAGGTTTTGTGAGTGGTACCTGAGCTGTGTGGTATTCATGTTATGTGCATAACCTTGTTCTTTTGAATCCTGTCAGTTTGGTTATGGCGCTCCGCTGGTGATTTATTTCTCCTTAGCTTGTGTACAAAACTGGAGTGTACGGCAGGAGGAGCCAGAGTCGGAGGGGCCGGACAACACCCATTTTTAGAACCTGAGGTTAGTCCTACTATCTGGCTCCGCCCTACCCAGAAGTAATGAAGTGTCCCCCTTGCTTCCTTTGCTGAAAAGAATTTTACAGGTAAGATCTTACCAAAATTCGTATTTCCCAACTCAATCTATATAATGAGATATGATTTTATGGTGTGTGATTTGTACTTGCATGTTCCTGTAAGGGGCTAAAAAAAATTGTTGTAAAAGTGCTTTTGCCAGTTGTTTTCTGTAGGCGTAGAACGCTATCAGCGCACTTTGATGTATGTGGATGCACTCTTATGGCTTATTATCAATCAGTGAAATATATCATTATTAAGGTTCATTATGACTTTGGACTGAGAAACATCCTGTCGGTTTTGAGAACACTGGGGTCACAGAAAAGAGCAAGACGGGAGGAGAGTGAATCCAGTATCGTGGTGAGAGCATTGCGAGACATGAACCTTTCCAAGTTGGTAAGTGTCCCGCCGTCACCTGGTGTAAATGAGAAAAAGAAGCTAAAGTGATGTAATGAATGTGTGAATGGTGAGTGTTGTCCTGATAGTGGACACGCTTATTGTTTAGAAGTTTAAGAAGCCGCATAAGTGAATGATTTACAAAATGAGACAAGTAGGCAGTAATATCTGTATTTACATCATTTATAGTGAGAGACGGAGGCAGTAATGCACTACTGTACAATAGTTTTAGGCAGTTGTGCAATAAATGCTACAAAGCGAGAAGCTTTCAAAAATAGAAGCGTAAAAGTAGTTTTAGCAATTTGCCAAATGCAAAGTGAATGAAGAAAAGAGAAATGTAAATCACATGGATAGTTGGTGGCCGCCCGTTGCCTCCATCACTTTTTCTAGGTACACTTGTCACTTTCAAAAAGACAGAGAGTTTATGTGATTAGTCAGGAGGCAAAAACTGAGGGGCAAAAACACATCAGCAAGTCTCTGGACTGATGGGTAAAATATTCAGCTGTAACAGAAGCAGATTATTCCCGAGGCTGGAGAGCGGCAAGATAATGACGGTCTGCAGTAGCAGTGACACATGATGGAGTTTACCGCTGGTCTGTGGATGTATTTCAGCAAATGGAGTTTGAGATTTGGTCAGGATTAATGGTGTCGTCAATGCTGAGAAATCCCGACAGATACCTACCCATCATGTAATATCATCAGGGATGCGTCTGATCAGCTCCAAATATATTCTTCAGCCGGACAGTGACCCCCAACAGCCAGTCACTGTAATTAAGAACGAGGAGTCCTGGAAATGATAATCCGGCCCCACAGAGCGGTCACCAGATACTGACGATGGAGGCGAAGGGCAGTCACCAGACACTGATGATGGAGGTGACTGGCGGTCACCAGATACTGAATATGGAGGTGACGGGCGGTCACCAGATTCTGAAGATGGAGGTGACGGGCGGTCACCAGACACTGATGATGGAGGGGACGGGTGGTCATCAGATACTGATGATTGAGGCAACGGACGGTCTCCAGATACTGATGATGGAGGCAACAGACAGTCTCCAGATACTGATGATGGAGGCAACGGACGGCCACCAGATACTGATGATGGAGGAAACGGACGGTCACCAGATACTGATGATGGAGGCGACAGTCGTTCTCCAGATACTGATAATGAGGCAACGGACGGTCTCCAGATACTGAAGATGGAGTCTACGGACGGTCACCAGATACTGAAGATGGAGGCAACGGACGGTCACCAGATACTGATGATGGAGGCTACGAACAGTCACCAGATACTGAAGATGGAGGTGACGGGCGGCCACCAGATACTGATGATGGAGGCGACGGGTGGTCACCAGATACTGATGATGAAAGCGACAGACGGTCACCAGATACTGATGTTGAAAGTGACAGTGTTGAGGTAGGATCTAAGTGACCCTTTACGGTTGACCAAGTGATTTCCAAATTAATTCACAGGATGTTGCTAGCAACAGAAATAACCAGATGGAGACGTGTTTCTGTCTGGGAGAATCGATCATCTTTTATAGTATTTAGTAAGTTTGTACTTCAACCAATGGTATAAAACCACACCTACAACAATTAACCTATGAAAATACAAGAAAATTAACCTGTGAAAATACAAGGAAATCGGAAACTACATATATGTCCGTACCTACGTTACATAGAGAGAGACAATGGCATATTCATTCTTCAGAGTATTCTACAATGATACACCCCAAGGTTTTATATCTTGTCCGAACTAGAACAATGAGGTTTTATTACAGCCCATGACCTTTACTCCAGTAGAAAAACTATTTGTGTTATGTTTCGGTAGCTGAGGAGTGCAGGTAAAAAAGGCAATACACCAGAGCAGTTGGAATCTATGAGATTGCAGTACCCTGACTAACCACCACAACTAGAGGCAGCCGTGGAGCGTTCCTACGTTGGTCCTAGACGCCTCGTCACAGCCTGAGAAACTAACTACACCTAAAGATAGAAATAGGAAAGCTATCTGCCCCGGAGCAGAACCCCAAAGACAATAGAAAGCCCCCAAACATGTAATGGCGGTTAGACAAGATGAAACACTGACACAGAAAGAAAATAGTATGAGCAAACGCTGGGGCCCAAACTAACTAAATAGAAAAGGATAGGAAGGGTACTTACTGCAATCCAGAAAACCCTGAAAGGCACCAACTCTACTAATTTCAAAAACACCTGAGATCACACGACCTCTTCCACCTAAATTAGTTCTCTGGTGTAACAAAATCAAAACAGCAGCCACTGAAAAAACTGGAAAAAGCAAAAGTACAAACATCAGTGGCTGAACAAAACTGAGAGGGCAGAAGCCCCCGGAGGGGACCCTGAAGGCCCCCACAGAAGTGCAGGACAAAATGCAAAAATATAGCACAAACACAAAAGAAGAAAAAGTCTTATCTGTTAGCAGGAGATGCAGACACGACACAGCAGGCTACAAGGGAAACTGGAATAAAGGATTCAGACCAGAACAATTGATCACCGGCAACCCTGATGGGAAGGTGACTCCCTTATATAAGACCAGTCAGTAACACCTGATTCCCAGTCCTCACTGGACAGACTAGCACTGCTTGTAACCACCAGAGGGAGCCTCTGCTCAGAACTCATCTCAAACCCATTCACAACATATTTGGCTTTATAACAGCCATGAGCCACAGCCCAGTAACAGAATTTATCTCATAAACAACAAAAATGGAATTACAAGCACAAAATGGTTCTGATCTTAGTTTAACCCTTCACAACAGACGGTCACCAGATACTGATGATGTAGGCGACGGGCGGTCACCAGATATAAAGACCTACATTAGACCATATTGTATGAAGCTCTCCTGAAAACACTACAGAAATACCAGGAGTAAAACAGCCAAAATAAAATTGAAAAAATCTTTATTATAAAAACATAAAAAGAATATGAAGAATATATTAAAAGCAAGTGTTAACACAGAGGCTGACCCCACAACCAGGGCTGTGGAGTCTGAGTCAGCGTCCATCTTGGTGGAGTTGGTATAAAATGGACTGACTGCGACTCCTAACATATATAACACATTGGGTGCAGTAGTACAATGCAGGATGTGCTGTAAATGTTTTAATAATTTGGGAAAGTTATGAAATGTCCCATAAATGTCTGTCCTTTTCCTGATCTCAGGGTCTCGGCTTTTAGTTGAGATGAATCTGTGCTGCACTTTACGTCCATGCTCAGTACTGACTGGTGCTGTGGCGTCATAGTGGAGATGAATCTGTGCTGCACTTTACCTCCATGCTCAGTACTGACCGGGGCTGTGGAGTCATAGTGGAGATGAATCTGTGCTGCACTTTACCTCTATGCTCAGTACTGACGGGGCTGTGGAGTCATAGTGGAGATGAATCTGTGCTGCACTTTACCTCCATGCTCAGTACTGACCGGGCTGTGGAGTCATAGTGGAGATGAATCTGTGCTGCACTTTACCTCCATGCTCAGTACTGACCGGGCTGTGGAGTCATAGTGGAGATGAATCTGTGCTGCACTTTACCTCCATGCTCAGTACTGACCGGGGCTGTGGAGTCATAGTGGAGATGAATCTGTGCTGCACTTTACCTCCATGCTCAGTACTGACTGGGGCTGTGGAGTCATAGTGGAGATGAATCTGTGCTGCACTTTACCTCCATGCTCAGTACTGACGGGGCTGTGAAGTCATAGTGGAGATGAATCTGTGCTGCACTTTACCTCCATGCTCAGTACTGACCGGGCTGTGGAGTCATAGTGGAGATGAATCTGTGCTGCACTTTACCTCCATGCTCAGTACTGACCGGGCTGTGGAGTCATAGTGGAGATGAATCTGTGCTGCACTTTACCTCCATGCTCAGTACTGACCGGGCTGTGGCGTCATAGTGGAGATGAATCTGTGCTGCACTTTACCTCCATGCTCAGTACTGACCGGGCTGTGGAGTCATAGTGGAGATGAATCTGCTGCACTTTACCTCCATGCTCAGTACTGACCGGGGCTGTGGAGTCATAGTGGAGATGAATCTGTGCTGCACTTTACCTCCATGCTCAGTACTGACCGGGCTGTGGAGTCATAGTGGAGATGAATCTGTGCTGCACTTTACGTCCATGCTCAGTACTGACCGGGCTGTGGAGTCATAGTGGAGATGAATCTGTGCTGCACTTTACCTCCATGCTCAGTACTGACCGGGGCTGTGGAGTCATAGTGGAGATGAATCTGTGCTGCACTTTACGTCCATGCTCAGTACGACCAGGCTGTGAGTCATAGTGAGATGAATCTGGCTGCACTTTACGTCCATGCTTAGTACTGACCGGGGCTGTGGAGTCATAGTGGAGATGAATCTGTGCTGCACTTTACGTCCATGCTCAGTACTGACCGGGGCTGTGGAGTCATAGTGGAGATGAATCTGTGCTGCACTTTACGTCCATGCTCAGTACTGACCGGGGCTGTGGAGTCATAGTGGAGATGAATCTGTGCTGCACTTTACGTCCATGCTCAGTACTGACCGGGGCTGTGGAGTCATAGTGGAGATGAATCTGTGCTGCACTTTACGTCCATGCTCAGTACTGACCGGGGCTGTGAAGTCATAGTGGAGATGAATCTGTGCTGCACTTTACGTCCATGCTCAGTACTGACCGGAGCTGTGAAGTCATAGTGGAGATGAATCTGTGCTGCACTTTACGTCCATGCTCAGTACTGACCGGAGCTGTGAAGTCATAGTGGAGATAAATCTGTGCTGCACTTTACGTCCATGCTCAGTACTGACCGGGGCTGTGAAGTCATAGTGGAGATGAATCTGTGCTGTACTTTACGTCCATGCTCAGTACTGACCGGAGCTGTGAAGTCGGAGTTGGACTTGGAGTCAGGGAAATGTCAGAGTCAGAGGTTTGTCTTACCGACTCGACAGCTCTGTCCATAACAGGGGCCTAAATTAGAAAAACATAATTTGCCAACAGACAAATTTACATATGCAAATTCTTATCCCATAGTCCGTATATAGATCCCATGTACAGGTGATAAAGCAATGTCATAGAAATGATGGACATGTGTCAAAACAGTTCTCAGAAAAAAGGGGGAAACTGGAGAGTATCCTAGATAATCAGATGGAAAATCCCCCAGTGGTGTCTCATATACCACTATTGTAGTGTACTAGAACACAGGGGACCAAATGTCATAATAGATCTTATGGGAAGAAACATGAAAAACTAGAATAGATCATATAGCGAGTCCCACAGCAGATCACCGTCAGAACCTGTTACTGGGATCCAGGACAAATTGTCATAATACATGTGGATAAATCTGCAGTATTGATGGTGGAAACATATGAGGCACCCAGAGACCTGGATCTTGTCATTAGGACTGATGGGATTTACATTTCTCATTAATCTTTCATATTTTGTTAATTGATAACAATAAATTATTTGCACTGTTATTTTGGAAAGCTTGTTACTGTGCAGCATTGTTTCCACATCTGCCTAAAACTTTTGCACATTGCTGTACATCATTTATATTGAGAGATGTGGAGACAGGTTTTGTTTTTATTGTTTTTTTCATTTATCTATGGGGTTCCCCACATATCTGTTTTTTAACCCTATCGGCTTGATCACCGGGCTTAGCACTAATGCCGATGTAGTTGGCATGAAATCTCCAAACCTAGTGATTGGCTGCAGCGATGGCGTGCGCTGTAGTGTTCACTGCAGACAAGGAGCGGGAGCAGAGTCAGAGGGGCATCGCTGCTGTAGCGGGGGCAACTATAAGCTTATTGTACTATTTTATCTGGGACAAGACATTGGGATTAAAATGTGAATTCTGTAAAATCCCTTTCACTTTCCTCCCAGGTTGAAGACGATGAACCTCTCTTCCACGGTCTGATCAATGACCTTTTTCCCGGCCTCCAGTCAGACAGCCATTCATACATCGATCTTCAGAATGCTGTTTCAAATCAAGTGACAATATCTGGACTCATAAATCACCCGCCCTGGAACCATAAACTAATCCAGGTACTGAACCCAAGGCTTTCATTTCAAGTTGTGATATTTAAAGGAGTTGTCTACTACCGGACAGCCCCAGCTCAATCGATCCAGGATGGAAATTAAAATAACAGTGTATACTTGGCTCCTGCAGTGTCAGCGCCGCTGTTCCCTGCAGTGACATGACATTGTTGTCACTTGTCAGCTGCACCCAATGATCGGCCGCACCTCAGCTGGCAAGTGGCCACTCATTGGCTGCAGCCGACAAGTCACAAACCAATGTCATGTCAATGTCCGGAACAGTGGTGCCGACATTGCTGGAATGGCGCCACTGCAGGAGAGGAGTAGAAGCTATTTTATTTTAATTTGGGTCCTACATTGATTAAGCTGTGTTATCAGGGAGTGGACAGCCCCTTTTATTTCCTTCCCTCCGCTGGCAATATTTGCTTGTGCACTTCCAATTTTTCTTTTTCCAAGAATCATAACTTTTTTATTTTCTGTCTCCATAGCTGAATATGGGCTTGTTTTTTGCACAACAAATAGTAGTTTTGACTGGCACCGTTCATTTTACCATAAAATGTACTGAAAAACAGGGAAAATGTTTCAAAGTCTGGTGAAATGTTAAAGAAAACTTAATTCCACCATTGTTTTTTGGATTGTGTTTTACTTTGTTCATTGCTGAGTAAAGATGACCTGGAGACCTGGTTCTCAAGGTCAATATGATTTGAGTGATCAAAGCGTATGTTTATATTTTCCCCGTTGATTGATTTGCAGGGGCAAAGGGCATCTTGAATAGCTCGCCGCAAGTTTGCGCCACTTTATTGCCACCAAAGGGTTAAACAGCAATGATCAGCGCCAGCTCCCGTCGCTGCTCTAGCATCGTCCTGGCTGTATAATGCTAATACACCATGGACACATGCCATGCATGTACGCTGGCTATCGGGAAGGGAGTTAATCGGTTATTCCATTAGAAATGATTATCCACAGGATAGGTGGTAACTTGCAGAACGGTGTGTATCCAAGAATGGGGCTCTGAACTGCCTGGTTACAATAGACCGATGTGCGTCTATGTGTGTCAGCGCTACATCCAGTGTTCATGGAACTGCTGACGAGACCCTTTCCCAGCTTTTTACTGACGTCCCATAGAGAAAGAATGGAGCCGTGACACGTTTGTGGCCACTAATCCATTCTAACGGGGCATTTGGATGTTTCACCTTTTGGTAATCAGACACCTTACCAAAGTGCTCCATCTTAATGATGAGAATGAACCTTTATTCCATGCACTTAAGTTTGATTGTGTCCCCAGGATGTGCAGTCAGTGTACGACTGTCGCATGTACATCGTCTTGGGGTGATTGAGATCTGTTGTCAGCACATTGTGCCAGCAGGAACGTCTACGATGCCATACCCTCGGAAAAAAATGGGCAAGAAATACGTGGGATTATCTGACCCACATGAATGGTGTCAGGCGTTTGAGTCAACCATCTGGTAATTGTGTTACAGCTGTACGAAGCCTCTGAAGTGCGTCACGGTCTGATGACGCTTGGCCCAAGTGGTTCTGGAAAGTCCTCACTTATTACTGTGCTCATGAAAGCCCTGACAGAGGGTGGGCTTCCACATCGTGAGCTACGCATCAACCCGAAGGCCATTACGGCCCCTCAGATGTTTGGACGCCTGGACGCTGCAACCAATGACTGGAAGGATGGAATATTCTTTGCCTTGTGGAGGAAGACGCTGAAAATAAAAAAAGGTATCAGCAGCCGGTTGACTCCACATTTTCCTTCTTTAATACACTAGAATGATTAAGGAGATTGACTTTTTATTCTTAAATGCGTTTATGTTCGGTTACAACCTTATATTTTTTTTAATGGGATTTCATAATAAACTTTGAAGCGTTTGTCTTCTACATCCTCTGTGTATCGCTGCACGTGACAGACTTCAAAATGAGCACCAGTGATTTGTCAGTGAGCTCGTCTCTGGCCTGTAACTCTCTAGTCTCCTCAATCATCTCCTAAGCTGAATTATGTCCCCAAAGCTGAATTTATTTCCTAAAAAACTTGGATGTTGTGAATCTTGTATGTTTTCTTTTTTTATCTTTTTGTTTGGAAACGTATTGCTTACTCTTAGGTGAAAACGTCTGGATTGTCCTGGATGGTCCTGTAGATCCCATATGGATTGAGAACCTGAATTCCGTGTTGGATGATGAGAAAACTCTAACATTGGCAAACAGCGACCGTATCCCAATGTCTCCATGCTGCAGGCTGCTATTTGAGGTGGATAGCATAGTGAATGCGTCACCAGGAACAGTGTCTCGGGTGGGCATCGTCCTCCTCAGCTCCTCAGTCCTCCCCTGGAGGCCAGTATTACAGGTACAGTTACCCAGCCTTCATCAGCTCCCCTGCAGTATATGCTTGGCACAATGCAGAGCAGACAGCAATTTTTACTAATGATTTCTTACTGATTTATGTCTCGTTCCACAGGCTTGGCTGAAGAAGCTTCCTGCCAAAGAGAGAGATATTTTCCAAGTCTTGTATGATGAAGTCTTTCAGGATGCATATACATTCATGAATCTGAAACTTCATCCAAAAATGCAGCTTCTGGAGAGCAATTATATCACGCAGGTGAATGTCTGCCCGCTCTTATACTGAGCACCTCCCTCCACTCTTGTACATGTCTATGCCGTCTATGTCAGGTGATGTCTATGCCGTCTATGTCAGATGGTGTCTATGCCGTCTATGTCAGGTGGTGTCTATGTCATCTGTCAGGTGGTGTCTATGTCATCTGTCAGGTGGTGTCTATGTCATGTGGTGTCTATGCCATCTACGTATGTCAGGTGGTGTCTATGTCATCTGTCAGGTGGTGTCTATGTCAGGTGTTGTCTATGCCGTCTATGTCAGGTGGTGTCTATGTCATCTGTCAGGTGGTGTCTATGTCAGGTGGGTATCTATGTCAGCAGGTGGTGTCTATGCCATTCTATATCAGATGGTGTCTATGCCGTCTATGTCAGATGGTGTCTATGCCGTCTATGTCAGGTGGTGTCTATGACATCTATGTCAGGTGGTGTCTATGACATCTATGTCAGATGGTGTCTATGCCGTCTATGTCAGGTGGTGTCTATGCCGTCTATGTCAGGTGGTGTCTATGCCGTCTATGTCATATGGTGTCTATGTCATCTGTCAGGTGGTGTCTATGCCGTCTATGTCAGATGGTGTCTATGACATCTATGTCAGGTGGTGTCTATGCCAGCTACAGTATGTCAGGTGGTGTCTATGCCGTCTATGTCAGGTGGTGTCTATGCCGTCTATGTCAGGTGGTGTCTATGCCGTCTATGTCATATGGTGTCTATGTCATCTGTCAGGTGGTGTCTATGCCATCTATGTCAGGTGGTGTCTATGTCATCTGTCAGGTGGTGTCTATGCCATCTATGTCAGGTGGTGTCTATGACCTCTATGTCAGGTGGTGTCTATGACATCTATGTCAGGTGGTGTCTATGCCATCTATGTCAGGTGGTGTCTATGACAGCTATGTCAGGTGGTGTCAATGCCATCTATATCAGATGGTGTCTATGCCGTCTATGTCAGATGGTGTCTATGCCGTCTATGTCAGGTGGTGTCTATGTCATCTGTCAGGTGGTGTCTATGCCGTCTATGTCAGATGGTGTCTATGACATCTATGTCAGGTGGTGTCTATGCCAGCTACAGTATGTCAGGTGGTGTCTATGTCATCTGTCAGGTGGTGTCTATGCCATCTATGTCAGGTGGTGTCTATGCCATCTATGTCAGGTGGTGTCTATGACATCTATGTCAGGTGGTGTCTATGCCATCTATGTCAGGTGGTGTCTATGCCATCTATGTCAGGTGGTGTCTATGACATCTATGTCAGGTGGTGTCTATGCCGTCTATGTCAGATGGTGTCTATGTCATCTGTCAGGTGGTGTCTATGCCGTCTATGTCAGGTGGTGTCTATGACATCTATGTCAGGTGGTGTCTATGCCGTCTATGTCAGGTGGTGTCTATGCCAGCTACAGTATGTCAGGTGGTGTCTATGTCATCTGTCAGGTGGTGTCTATGCCATCTATGTCAGGTGGTGTCTATGCCATCTATGTCAGGTGGTGTCTATGACATCTATGTCAGGTGGTGTCTATGTCATCTGTCAGGTGGTGTCTATGACATCTATGTCAGGTGGTGTCTATGCCGTCTATGTCAGGGGGTGTCTATGCCGTCTATGTCAGGTGGTGTCTATGTCGTCTATGTCAGGTGGTATCTATGTCAGGTGGTATGTCTGCCATCTATGTCAGGTGGTGTCTATGCCGTCTATGTCAGGGGGTGTCTATGCCGTCTATGTCAGGTGGTGTCTATGTCGTCTATGTCAGGTGGTATCTATGTCAGGTGGTATGTCTGCCATCTATGTCAGGTGGTGTCTATGACATCTATGTCAGGTGGTATATATGTCATCTATGTCAGGTGGTATCTATGTCAGGTGGTATATATGTCATCTATTTCAGGTGGTGTCTATGCCATCTGTCAGGTGGTGTCTATGCCATCTAAGGCAGTGATGCAATTTATTTTTCATATTTTTTCATATTTTTCATATTTTTGTGTCCGCAAGTTATAGCGCTACAGTGTGCTACCTTTTATTCTTGAATGTGTATGAGTTGGTGACTCTAGGTTTAAGCACCTGTTCACATTGGATCTATGTTTGGATGTGCCGGTCAGTTTTTTGATATGTATTCATTTACCTTCTACCTGAGCACTCCACCTGGTGATCACAGGCGTTTTAATTACACCAGGTTCATTACCCCTCCACAGAGATGTAGATTTTAGTCTGGAGAGAGGATTCATATGTTCCCATGCAGACAACTTTTCTAAGTGAGGATTGGCATTAGTTAGGACCTGGTATACGAGAAGAGCCTTAACGTGGCTATCAGGTACACATAAATTGGCCTTTTTATGTCCTAAGACTTCTCAATTTTTCATATTTCTAAGGCAGTGATGCAATTTATTTTTCATATTTTTCAGCAGCAGAATGGAAGGAAAGGAGACACACTAGTAATGACTGGTAGGAAAGGAGACACACTAGTAATGACTAGTGGGTAGGCGGAGCCCAGATAGGATTGACACCTCAGATTATAAAGAGTGTTGACCGGCCCCTCCAGCTCGGGCTCCTCCTACTCCTGCTTCTTCTCCAGTATAAAATTTGAGGTCCAGAGGATGGTCGCTGCTGGAAGCAGCTCCTCAGAAAACTTTATTATTTTTTATCGGACAAGAGACTTGGATCACCAGAAGTGGTCTAGAGGTCTCAGGGGTCTCAGCGCTGCTGGACCCCCACCTCTCCCTTGGCGATCTGTAATACCCTGTATGGTGGTCCCTTGCAGTTTCACGCCGGCCCTGGGGGATGAGGATTGCTTCCCTGGCGGGGACGCAAACCGCACATCGGGGGTCACTGCGTTCCCCGCCCGGGGGGGGAAGCGATGGGCACAGCGCCACAAACCCCTGGGGGTCCCTGTGGCGCTCGGCTGGTGAGTACGCATTTTTATGTGAATGTGTGTGTGCTCTCAGTGGCTGCTGCGGCAGCGCTGGTACATGTATTAGATGACATGTTTGGTGACTGTATTTTATGTCCGCAGGCAGATACCTGCAGGACAGAGGAGAGCAGAGAGCGAGGAGTTCGCGCTCTTTTCTGAAGCCGGAGGGGGGCGTGGCTTCACGCTTCCCGCTCTTTTTGTGACAGGAATCGCTCTGAGGAGACTGCAGCTTCACTGTCCTTCTCTTCCGGCTTCTCTCAGCGCGGCGGCCATTACAGAGGCTCCGGGCTCCTCCTCTGTTTAAGGTATACTTTCACCGAGGCCAGCTGGGTGAGTGAATATCATCACCCCACAGCGCAGAACCTATCTGTGTTCCAAGTGACAGATAGCGTTTATCTGCAGCCGCGTTCTCTTCTAGAGACCTGGGACTCGCACACTCCTTTTATGTTATATAGGGAGTTGTGGGGAGTTGGCGGCATTAACCCCTATGAAGGGTTAACCCTTCCAGCAATAACCGCCGCAGGTTCTACCCGGTAGGGATCAGAACGCAGGAGGTTATTTATATACTGAGAGATAGCTGGGGTAACTCTCTTCTTTAAGAGCTTTAACCCTTCAGCGTACTTGCTCAGTCTGCTTAGTAACCACACTGTTTCCAGTTACTAACAGGGTTTTGACCTGCCATTTACTGCTGACATGTCGGTTCAGGGTCCGGAAGGTGCGGACCATCTGCCAGATCCACTACAGGATCAGTCGCAAGTATCTGATACGCAGACTTCGACGGCATCAAGCGCTGCGATTTACAGCGATACCAAATTAGATGCCATCGCTCAGTCAACTAATGGCTTGTCTGACCTTTTAGGTCAGTGGGTGTCAGCTAGATCCTCTCATGACAGGAAGCGGCGCAGGCCGGTGCCATCTTTTCCGCGTAGTGAATCAGAGGTATCTGATATGGAATGCGGACAGGGTTCTCCTTCAAACTCAGAAGGGGAGTTATCCGATTCGGATAAGGAGGATCGGCAGGGACATTCTTTCTCTCTTGTGAGCCGAACAGAGGCTTTAATTGAAGCTATGAGAGAGGCGTTACAGTTACCGGAGGAGGTAACGACACGGCCTGGTAAGTCGGGCCGCATGTACCAGGAGTACCGTAAGTCGCGGTCAACATTACCGGCTCTGGAAGAGCTTAATACGGTAGTGGAGAAGGAACGTCTGTGTCCAGATAAACGTTTTCAAGGGACACGGTTCTTTGAAGCATTATATCCGTGTTCAACGGAATTGACGGATAATTGGATTCCTTCTCCTGAAGTGGATGTTCCTTTATCCCAGCTTAGTAAATCCTCATTGCTTCCGGTTAAAGGGAAAGCGAGTCTGCAAGAGCCGCTGGACAGAAAAACGGAGATGGCGGCGAAATCCATCTATGAAGCTGCAGGTCATGGATTCAGAGCAGTACTAGGATCCATGTGTGCTTCTAAGGCTTCCCTGTGCTGGTTGGTCCGTTTACGGAAGGCGTTGCAAAATAGATCTCCATTATCCGAGATAGATGGACTTCTCGATTTATTGGAGACTGCAGCCCGATATAGCTGTGATGCAGGTCTGGATACTGCGTCATTATTATCCAGGACGCAATCCTCAGCGGTCAGTCAGAAGAGCACTGTGGCTTAGACAGTGGACCGGGGACGCGGTTTCCAAGCAGGGTTTACTGTCTTTAGCCTACAAGGGTGGTCAGCTATTTGGATCTGATCTCACAGAGCTGATTGCCAAGGCAAAGGCTAAAGAAGCGGCTTTACCACAGCGAAGGGCTATGGCTTCTACGTCTGGTAGACCTAGTACCGGTAATGGTCGGCGGTATTTTCGGTCTAGGGGACGATCCGGTCAGTCTTCTTGGGGATCGGGTCGTCCCTCTTTTTCGGGAAAGAAGTCTTCTCAGAAATCCCGCACCCCTTGGAAACAAAGTTTCCGTCAAGACAAGCGGGAAACTGACAAGAAGCCCGCCAAGGCAGACTGACGCCAGGTCCTCACTCGAGGGCTCTCGAGTGGGGGGTCGCCTGCTCCAATTCAAGGCGAATTGGATTTCCTGCGTTCCGGATTCCTGGGTAACGCGAGTTGTGTCGGCAGGCTATTTCATAGAGTTTTCATCTCGACCCCCGGACAGTTTTTGCCAATCTCGCATTCCGTCAGAGCCCGAGCTATTTGCCGCTCTGCTGCGAGAGGTGGAATTCCTTCTGCAGAAGGGTGTAGTAATACCGGTTCCGACAGAGGACCGGGAAAAAGGTTTTTATTCAAATCTCTTTGTGGTCCCCAAAAAAGAGGACAAATTTCGTCCTATTCTGGATCTCAAAAGATTGAATCAGCATGTCCACAGCCAAAAATTCCGCATGGAGTCACTTCGCTCCGTTGTGGCAACCCTGTCGCAGAACGACTTTCTGGTGTCAATCGACATTCGCGACGCTTATTTGCATGTTCCTGTCGGAAGGGCTCACCAGCGCTTCCTTCGTTTTGCCATAGGTCAGGAACATTACCAATTTGTGGCCCTGCCATTCGGCTTGGCTTCAGCGCCCAGAGTTTTTACAAAAATTCTAGCGCCTCTCATGGCAATTCTTCGAAGACAGGGAGTCACGATTATTCCCTATCTGGACGACCTTTTGATTGTGGCGTCCTCAAAGGAGGAGGCGGTGACGGCTCGCAATCTATCCCTTCAGCTCCTGGAGGACTTCGGGTGGCTGGTCAATTGGGAGAAGTCGTCTCTGGAACCGTCGCAGTCAATCCTGTTTTTGGGGATGCATTTCGACACGGTACGGGCAGTGGTGTCCCTACCTCCAGACAAGCGGGCATGTCTCCTTCGACATGTACAGACTATGAAGTCTTCGACAGCAATGTCCCTTCGGAAGTGTATGCGCCTTTTAGGTCTGATGGTGGCTTCCATGGAAGCGCTTCCGTTTGCCCAGTTTCATTCCAGAGCCCTCCAAAGGCTCATTCTGAGTCATTGGGATCGATCGCAGATTGCACTGGATCGCAATATCCTCATCTCTCGCAGGGTGCGAGAGTCCCTAAGTTGGTGGTCACGTCCAGGAACGTTATCACTGGGGAAGTCTTTCCTTCCTCCGAGGTGGTCGGTCATAACCACCGATGCCAGCCTGACAGGCTGGGGGGGTGTCTGGAACGATCTCTGGGTACAGGGAGTATGGTCATCGGAAGAGTCTGTTCTACCGATCAACATCTTGGAATTGAGGGCAATTTTCCTTTGCCTCCAACACTGGACGGTCCTTTTGAGCGGTCTACCAGTCCGAGTGCAGACAGACAACGCAACGGCGGTCGCGTATATCAACCACCAAGGCGGGACGAGGAGTTCCAGGCTCATGGTGGAAGTGTCTCGGATCCTGAATTGGGCCGAGGACAGAGTACCAGCCATCTCTGCGATTCACATTCCAGGAGTTCAGAATACCACGGCGGACTTCCTCAGTCGAGAGAAGATGGATCCCGGGAGATGGAGTCTTCATCCGGAGATCTTTGCACTGCTGTGCTCCCTTTGGGGAGTTCCCCAAGTGGATTTGATGGCATCCAGGTCCAATGCCAAGTTGCCGACCTTCATGTCCAGGTACAAGGACCCGAAGGCTGTGGATGCTCTGGTGACCCCGTGGGACCGATTCGAGCTAATCTATGTGTTTCCGCCGATATCCTTACTTCCTCTGGTGCTGCGTCGGTTCAGACTGGAGAGAATCCCGGCTATATTGATAGCCCCAGATTGGCCAAGGAGGACGTGGTTCTCGACACTGGTGTCGCTTTTGGCAGCACCGCCATTTCCACTTCCTCTTCGCCCGGACCTGTTAACCCAGGGTCCTGTCCGTCATCCGGACTTGAAGTCTCTGCGTTTGACGGCGTGGCTCTTGAGACCGAAATACTGACCCGTAGAGGTTTTTCAGCCGAAGTCATTGCCACTCTGCGAGCTGCCAGAGGTCCGGCTACTACTAGAATTTACCACAAGACCTGGGAAGCCTTCTTCTCCTGGTGTTTGGGTTCTTCAAGGAACCCGAGGATTTTTTCCATTCCCAATCTGTTGGCTTTTCTACAGTACGGGCTGGATAAGGGTTTGGCAGTTAGCACCCTGAGGGGTCAGGTTTCTGCCCTGTCCCTGTTGTTCCGGAAAGTTATCGCCTCGCGTAGGGACGTGCGCTCCTTTTTTCGCGGGGTAACCCGTCAGTTTCCGCCGCGGAAGGCACCTGTGTCTCCTTGGCGGCTCAACCTTGTCCTGGAGGCTCTTCAGCATGGGCCTTTTGAGCCAATGGATTCTGCTAACCTTTCTTTGCTTTCTTGGAAGGTTGCCTTCCTAGTCGCAGTCACTTCTTTAAGAAGGGTTTCTGAGTTGGCGGCTCTTTTTGCTCGCCTCCTTTCCTGGAATTTTACCCGGATCGAGTAGTGCTTCGCACACGGGGCGACTTTCTACCTAAGGTAGTGTCGCAATTCCATGTTAACCAGGATATTGTTTTGCCTTCACTTTGCCCGGGCCCGAGGAATGCAAAGGAACGGGTTTTGCACACATTGGATTTAGTGCGGGCCTTGAAGTTCTATTTGTCTGTTACTCAAGGTTTTAGGAAGTCAGACTCCTTGTTTGTGATTTCAGCAGGTCGTCGACGTGGTCAACGAGCTTCCAAGGACTCTATAGCTCGTCGGATTCGGTCAGCCATTTTGGAGGCTTACCGACTTAAAGGCGAACCTTGCCCGATTAAGATTCGTGCTCATTCCACGAGGGCTGTGGCCTCATCGTGGGCCTTTCATCAAGGGGCTTCGGCAGCTCAGCTCTGCCGAGCGGCGACTTGGCGCTCCGTCCACACGTTTACAAAGTTTTATAAGGTGGACGTCAGTGCTTCCGCTGATGCGGCCTTAGGACGCAGGGTCCTACAGGCTGCTGTAGTGTAAAGTTCTAGTTAACTTGTATTTGGCGCCTGTTGCGCATTTACCAAGGTTGTTGGGATTCTGCCTGTTTTTTCTTGGTTATATTCCCACCCTTAATTTTTGGACTGCTTTGGGACGTCCCACTAGTCATTACTAGTGTGTCTCCTTTCCTTCCATTCTGCTGCTGAAAGACGGATTTTGGTAAGAACTTACCTGTAAAATCCTTTTCAGCGAAGGAAGGAAAGGAGACACAGCACCCGCCCATGGCAGAAGTGTGTTGATGTGTTTTCAGATGCGGCGTGACCCTCTTCTGATAGCGATTATCTGGACTGAGGTTGACGCGCTACGGCTCCTTTCCAGCATTGCCAGCTCATCGCGGTGGTCAGGTCCAGTGAGTAGTACCTGGTACTGTGTGGTTTTTTGCCTACATGCATGCATAACCTGTATTCTTGCTTTTTCTCTGAAGTCCTTCAGAAGGGGTTATGTTGCTCCGCTGGTGATATTTGCTCTTCCCTAAGCTTTTGTACGACTGAAGAAGCAGGAGTAGGAGGAGCCCGAGCTGGAGGGGCCGGTCAACACTCTTTTTAATCTTAGGTGTCAATCCTATCTGGGCTCCGCCTACCCACTAGTCATTACTAGTGTGTCTCCTTTCCTTCCTTCGCTGAAAAGGATTTTACAGGTAAGTTGTCATGGGTGCATCGCCACAAAGATCGTCGCGATTGCACGTTCTGACTTCTCACAGTTGAGTTGCTGGTTCTTTGTTTTTTGGTAATGAGAGAGTTAATTTTACCTAGCTCTTTGCTAAGACTAGGTGCAGCCTCGCCCGGCTGCTTTTGATTATGTTCTAATTAGATTCCTTCATATACCTGCCAGTCTGCTTGTTAGATGCCGGTGAAAGCATTCATATAGTTTAGCAGACTGGATCGGTTCTGAGAATACTTAAGCTAAGAGCTCCTTAGTTGTTTTTACTCTTATAGCTTATAGTTTATCTCTGAGAGCTTAGGTGTTCCTACTGTGTGTGAGTGTTGTATGTAAGACTTTATTTACTTTATTTCTTGTCTTTCTTGTATGTCTTTCTGTTCATTAACCGTTACCTGTTCATTCCCTTTGGTGGTATTCAGGGTCCTTCTTAGGACTAGAATACAGTTGGCAGGGATTGATAGGAGACAGGGTTTACGCTGGTGGCCTGGACCTCTGTACCTTTAACAGTACCTCCAGGTTGAGGGATTAGTTAGGACCCCAGTTTAGGGTCAGCTTAGACCCGGTCACCCTCTAGCCGGAGACAGCGTATAACGGATTCCGTTTTGACCCACTGGACATTCTGTCAGGTAAATCTATGTTATCATATATCTATGCGCATGTTATATAGTATGTTGCCCTTTTGATATAGATTACTGTCATCACATATATATATCTGCTATACAGCGTGACATTTTCACCGGCCCAACTAAAGATTCTCCCAGCTGTCATGGATCCAGTAGCCCAGCTGGCCCGGCAGTTGCAGGGGTTGTCCATGGAATTTGCAGACATTAAGTCCAAGGTTTTGTCCCCCCCGGAGCAAACCAGATCTGAACCTAAGGTTGCTCTCCCGGACAGGTTCACTGGTGGGCGGGACAAATTTTTTACTTTCCGGGAGGCATGTAAATTGTACTTTCGGCTGCGGCCTCGGTCATCTGGGAGTGAAGAGCAGAGGGTGGGAATTGTTATCTCGCTCTTACAAGGGGACCCTCAATCTTGGGCGTTCTCTATTCCTCCAGGCTCCCCAGATCTCCAGTCAGTGGATCGATTTTTTACTGCCCTGGGTCTGGTATATGATGATCCGGATCGAGTCTCTCTTACTGAAACAAGGTTACGTAAAATACGGCAAGGAAATCGTCCAGCGGAGGAATATTCTTCTGAGTTCCGTAGATGGGCAACAGATACTCAGTGGAATGACCCAGCTCTTAGGAGCCAGTTTTGTCAAGGGTTGTCTGACAAATTAAAAGATGTGTTGGCTCAGTATGATTCTCCTCCATCACTGGAGGCTGCTATGGCCCTCGCTATTCGCATTGATAGACGACTTCGGGGAAGACGCGAGGTAACTCCGCCCCCCGTGATGACTCCACCTACTACTAAAGTCCCTTATACTGAGGTTCCCCTGGTCTGTTCTGAGGAACCCATGCAGTTGGGAGGGACATCATTTTGTAGGAGGGAATCGGCGGTGCGCCGCAAGACTAGAAGGTGTTTCTTTTGCGGGAGAGAGGGACATTTTGTTGGGGGGTGTCCATCCCGGACCTCTTTGAGCCAAGGAGTTAACCTGGGAGTGTGTATTTCGTCCCCAAATCCCTCTCAGTTTCTCGTGCCTGCGGAGGTGGTGATTGGTACTAGAACTGAGAGGATTTCTGTTTTTCTTGATAGTGGGTCCGGGGCTAATTTGGTGGACGCTCGGTTTGCCCAGGTGCATGGTATGCAACTGAGTGTATTGGCCAAACCGGTCCCTATACTCTCTATTGATTCTAGACCTCTTGGTCAAGGTAGCTTGGTACAAGCTGTTCATAACATAGATCTTCGAGTAGGGGCAATACATAAAGAGCAATTGTCTTGTTATGTGTTGGAGGGTCTACCTACTCCTATTGTGTTGGGACTTCCTTGGTTGGCTAAACATAACCCAGTGATTGATTGGCAATCCAGAAAGATAAGCCAGTGGGGTGAATTTTGCAAGAATAACTGCATGAGCACGGTCATCGGTGCGGTTGTGCCTAGGACTTTGCCTCCTTTTCTGGAGGACTTTGGGGAGATGTTCTCAGAGGAGGGGTGTAAAGAGTTACCTCCTCATCGCGCATATGACTGCTCAATAAAGTTGCTTCCTGATGCCTTATCTCGTACTTTCCCAGGGACCGGGAGGATGGATGATCCGGTTCCTATTCCTCAGGAGGGAGTTGTAGTGTCAGCTGTATGCTCTGAGCTTGAGGGGGAGGTATTGGGGGCTCAGGGGGACGCCCCTGTGGGACTTCCAGGGAGACTGATAGTTCCAGATCGGTTAAGACTGAAGGTTACGGAGAACCGTTACAAACGGATGGCTGATAGGGGGAGAGTTTCTGGTCGAGATCTGAAGGTGAACGATCTGGTGTGGTTGTCTACCAGGAATATAAAACTTAAAGTTCCCTCCTGGAGGTTGGGTCCCAGATTCATCGGGCCGTACAGGATCAGTTCCATAATTAATCCTGTGGCATTTCGTCTGGACCTCCCTCCTACGTTTAAAAATCATAATGTGTTTCACAAGTCATTACTTAAAAAGTATGTGGCACCAGTTATACCGTCACCTCTACCTCCTTCAGTGGTGGTCAATGATAACGTGGAATTTCATGGGTCGAAAATCATTGACTCACGTCTCAGTCGCCGATCCCTTCAGTACTTAGTTTATTGGAGGGGGTATGGTCCTGAGGAGGGGACGTGGGTCCCTGCGTCTGATGTTAACGCAGATCGATTGGTTCGGACCTTTCACACAACTCACCCGGGCAGACCTGGCCTTGAGGGTCCGGAGGCCCCTCGTAGAAGGGGGGGTACTGTCATGGGTGCATCGCCACAAAGATCGTCGCGATTGCACGTTCTGACTTCTCACAGTTGAGTTGCTGGTTCTTTGTTTTTTGGTAATGAGAGAGTTAATTTTACCTAGCTCTTTGCTAAGACTAGGTGCAGCCTCGCCCGGCTGCTTTTGATTATGTTCTAATTAGATTCCTTCATATACCTGCCAGTCTGCTTGTTAGATGCCGGTGAAAGCATTCATATAGTTTAGCAGACTGGATCGGTTCTGAGAATACTTAAGCTAAGAGCTCCTTAGTTGTTTTTACTCTTATAGCTTATAGTTTATCTCTGAGAGCTTAGGTGTTCCTACTGTGTGTGAGTGTTGTATGTAAGACTTTATTTACTTTATTTCTTGTCTTTCTTGTATGTCTTTCTGTTCATTAACCGTTACCTGTTCATTCCCTTTGGTGGTATTCAGGGTCCTTCTTAGGACTAGAATACAGTTGGCAGGGATTGATAGGAGACAGGGTTTACGCTGGTGGCCTGGACCTCTGTACCTTTAACAGTACCTCCAGGTTGAGGGATTAGTTAGGACCCAGTTTAGGGTCAGCTTAGACCCCGGTCACCCTCTAGCCGGAGACAGCGTATAACGGATTCCGTTTTGACCCACTGGACATTCTGTCAGGTAAATCTATGTTATCATATATCTATGCGCATGTTATATAGTATGTTGCCCTTTTGATATAGATTACTGTCATCACATATATATATCTGCTATACAGCGTGACATAAGTTCTTACCAAAATCCGTCTTTTCATATTTTTGTGTCCGCAAGTTATAGCGCTACAGTGTGCTACCTTTTATTCTTGAATGTATATGAGTTGATGACTCTAGGTTTAAGCACCTGTTCACATTGGATCTATGTTTGGATGTGCCGGTCAGTTTTTGATATCTATGCCATCTATGTCAAGTTGTATATATGTCATCTATGTCAGGTGTCTATGCCATCTGTCAGGTGGTGTCTATGCCATCTATGTCAGGTGGTATATATGTCATCTATGTCAGGTGGTATATATATGTCATCTATGTCAGGTGGTATATATGTCATCTATGTCAGGTGGTATCTATGTCATCTATGTCAGGTGGTATATATGTCATCTATGTCAGGTGGTATATATATGTCATCTATGTCAGGTGGTATATATGTCATCTATGTCAGGTGGTATCTATGTCATCTATGTCAGGTGGTATATATGTCAGGTGGTGTCTATGCCATCTATGTCAGGTGGTATATATGTCATCTATGTCAGGTGGTATCTATGTCAGGTGGTGTCTATGCCATCTATATCAGGTGGTATGTATGCCATCTATGTCAGGTGGTATATATGTGTAATGTATGTAGTACAGTTCATATAGCGTCTTGTGCTTGGGTGCGATGAAAATACATGAGACACAGGTTTGATATAGAAAGTCTTGTATTACTTCATACAAGTTGGCAAAAATAGTCACACAGTTTGCAGACACAGAAGCAGGAGACACAGCAGGCCAGAGTAATCTAAGCTCAGCAATCACTCTCCACAACAGGTTCAGGATCTTCTTCTCTGTTACCGTAAGTCCATGCAAACGTGGGTCTTTCAAAGAGCAGGGTTCAGAGTCCACAAGTGCTTCAGAGTTCCTCAGTAGGAATAGCTGGAGTACAAGGTCCAAGGCTTTAGGAGTCAGGTCACAGGTTCACTGCAGGCTAGATTCTGAAGCACTGATTGCTCAGCTGTGGCTGCTTAAGAAGCAAAAGGAGAGAATCAGGGCGGGAACATGCAAGCTGGAAACTCCATTTTGACTGAGGGCAAGATAGCTGCAGCAAGACAGAAAGTAAAATGGCTGACGAACAAACTGAGTTTCAGGAACATGTACACAGAACCTTACATTACTCCCCCTTAGGGACAACCTCCGGATGACCTCAGGCCAGGCTTGTGTGGGTACCTCTGATGAAACTGACGGAGCAAGCGAGGAGCATTAACGTTATTGACTGGTTCCCATGAGTTGTCCTCCACTGGGTAGCCCTGCCATTTAATCAGATATTGTAACTGATTTCTATACAACCTGGAATCTAAAATCCTTTCCACCACAAATTCTTCCTGACCATCGACTAGCACTGGGTCAGGGCAAGGAGAAGAACGTCCAGGAAACGTATTGGGTGTCGCAGCCTTTAGTAGGGATACATGAAAGACAGGGTGAATTCTCATAGTTCTGGGCAGTTGAAGACGACAAGCAACGGCACTTATAATTTTACTGATTTTATAGGGTCCAATGTACTTATGTCCCAACTTAGACGATGGAATCCTTAACTTAAGATTTCTGGTTGACAGCCAGACCAAGTCTCCTACCTTGAAAGCTGGTGCAGGTTTACGAAATTTATCTGCTGCTTTCTTGTACCTTTCCTGAGCCGATTCCAGATTCTCCTTTAGAAGATCCATATTCTTCTGTAAAGACGTGATTCTTTCAGCCACTGCTGGTAAAGGCGTTTCTATGGGAAATCGTGGTAGAATGTTAGGATGATAACCTAGATTAGAGTAAAAAGGAGACTGCTTAGTGGAGGCACTCTGAGAGTTGTTATACGAGAACTCAGCTAATGGAAGTAGATCCACCCAATCATCCTGTAGGTGGCAGATAAAGCAGCGGAGATACTGCTCCAGGGTTTGATTGGTTCGTTCGGTCTGTCCATTAGTCTGGGGATGAAAAGCAGAAGAAAGGTTTACTTTAATGTCCAATGCTGCACAGAAATTTTGCCAAAACCTAGAAGTGAATTGCACCCCTCGATCCGAAATAACCTCATCCGGTACTCCATGTAAGCGAAACACATCTTTAATCATCAAATCTGATGTCTGTTTTGCAGTGGGTAAGCCGACACAAGGGATAAAATGAGCTGCCTTTGTTAGACGGTCAACCACCACTAGAATGGTGTTCTTCCCTTGAGAGGTTGGTAACTCCACAATGAAGTCCATAGAAATGGATCCCCACGGGCGGGACGGGGTGGGAAGAGGCTGTAACAGACCAGTTGGTGAGGAGCGAGGTGTTTTGCATCTTGCACAGACTTCACATGAAGTGACATAGTTTAAAACATCCTTCCTGCAAGTGGGCCACCAAAAGAAACGAGAGAGAAATTCCTGTGTCTTTAGAATTCCTCTATGCCCAGCTATCTTGGAATCGTGAATGAGTTGCAATACTCTCAATCTGACTGTTTCAGGAATATACAGGCGTTGTCCCTGAATCCACACACCATTCTTAAAGACAAGACTTACGTCCCTTGGGGGTTGTGCCAAAAAGGAATCCGCATGGTATGCTTCCTTGATGTCCTTAAGTAGGTCTTGATTATGAATTACTCCTAGGAATCTAGAGTCAGGAAGAATAGTCTTAGGAGGAGTAATTGGACGTGTCTCTGCTGAGTAAATCCTAGAGAGTGCATCAGCCTTTCCATTGCGCGATCCTGGTCTATAAGAAATGATAAAATTAAATTGGTTTAAGAAAAGATTCCAGCGAGCCTGGCGAGGAGTCAGGCACTTAGCCGACCTGATAAACTCAAGGTTACGATGATCTGTCAGGACGACTATTTGCTGTGCAGCTCCCTGAAGAAGGTGTCTCCATTCTTTGAAGGCGGCAATAATGGCCAACAACTCTCTATTGCCCACATCGTAGTTCCTCTCAGCCGAAGACAACTGCTGGGAAAAGAAGGCACAGGGATGCAAGACATTCTTCTCACCTGTTCTCTGAGAGAGTATAGCTCCAACGGCACAGTCTGAAGCATCCACCTCTATTATGAAGGCAAGCTCGGGGTTGGGATGTACTAGGATAGGTGCAGTGGTAAATTTATCTTTTAGACGGGAAAATGCTTCCTGGGCTTGGGAAGTCCAGGAGAACCTAGACTCTTTCCGGGTAAGTTGGGTGATAGGTGACACTACCTCAGAGAAATTTCTAATGAAACGTCTATAGAAGTTGGCAAACCCGATGAAGCGCTGTACCTCCTTCACATTTCTAGGACTTGGCCAATCCTTGATGGCTTGGGTTTTGCTTCCATCCATACTAATTCCTTGTGTAGACAGTACATACCCCAGAAATTGAATTTCGGTCCTATGGAATTCACACTTTTCAAGTTTGATGTAAAGATGATTTTGTCTTAGACGTTCCAAGACCATTCTCACATGTCCATGATGTTCCTCTGTGGAGTTAGAAAAAATTAGAATATCATCCAAATAAATTACCACGAATGTATCTAGGAGATCCCTGAAGATGTCATTCACCAAGTGTTGGAAAGTGGCTGGGGCGGTACTCAGACCAAAAGGCATATCTAGATATTCAAAGTGTCCATAGCGTGACCTGAATGCAGTCTTCCATTCATCCCCAGGTCTAATACGGACTAAGTTATAGGCCCCACGAAGATCTAGTTTAGAGAAAATTTTGGCATGTCGCACTCTCTCCAATAACTCAGGGATTAAAGGCAATGGATAACGGTTTCTAATAGTAACCTTATTGAGTTCCCTATAGTCTACGCATGGTCTCAGAGATCCATCTTTCTTCTTTACAAAGAAGATGGGTGCACCTGCAGGAGATGAAGAGGGGCGTATGAAGCCCTTGGCTAGATTTTCGTCTATGTAATCCTTTAAAGCCTTTAGCTCGGGCCCCGCCAGGGGGTAGATCTTACCAAAAGGTATCTCTGCTCCAGGCAATAATTCAATTGGACAATCATATGGACGGTGAGGAGGAAGCTGGTCAGCGTTCTTCTTGTCACATAAATCCACATAGTCCTGGTATACAGCTGGTAGTTCAGGGACTGACATGGTTCCTTTAGGAACAGAGCAAGCTGAAACTTTTGGACTCATCTGTTTCTCTGGAAAGTGTAATTCCTTGGTCTCCCAGTTAATGGTAGGATTCTGAGCCTGCAGCCATGGTAGCCCTAGAATAATGGGAAAGTGGGGAGAAGAGATAAGCATAAAGGACAGTTTCTCTTGATGATCTTTACCCATAAGAACCCTCAAAGGCTCTGTTTCCTGATCCACTGGTCCAGAGGTCAGCAGGGAGCCATCCACAGTTTCCATCTGTACTGGAGTAGCCTTCTTCACTGAACGTATCCCCTGTTTCAGAGCAAAGGAGACATCCATAAAATTTCCACTTGCCCCTGAGTCGATCATAGCAGAGCTAGACACCCAAGCTGAGTCAACCCAGAGTTTGATGGAAAGAAAGCAATGAGAATTGTTTTTCTTACAACTCAGCTGGGACACCGCTGAGGAAACTTGAAAAATGGCAGCGTTTACACAGTCAACGTCCTCAGAGGTAACGGAGTTTAAGTCCGAGAAATCAAGATCTGTTGCTGCAGATCTCTCTGGAGCCTGAGGCTCGGACCTGACAGATCCCCTCTCGCAACACTCACAATGAATGAGTGCTGCAGTAGTCTTACGAGAACGGCTGGGGCAGTTTATAATGAAGTGCCCTGACTTACCACAATAGAAACATAGATTTTCCTTAAAACGATGTTCCTTGCGTGCATCACTAACCCGTCGTTGTAAAGAGTCTACCTGCATGGGTTCAGGTTCAGGTTCCCGTGTAATCCTACTCAAAGGTTCCTTAGCTGGAGAGGAAGGTAGGAAAAGGTTAGTGCGATTGCTTTCGAACCATCTCTCTTGCCTGCGTTCAGTCAGACGAGTATCAATACGGATGCAGTAGTTAATAAAGTCACCTAACGCAGTGGGAGGGTCGGCACGAGCAAGTTCATCCTTAATCAGTGGAGATAACCCTTTCGAAAAATAGATTTTTTGGCGGAACTGTCCCAGGTGGTATCAAGGGCCCATCTCCTGAAATCCAAGGCATATTCAGCTACCGAGTGCTTACCTTGGCGCAAAGCTAACATGGCTGCTTCAGCTGTTGCACCTCGATTGGGGTCATCAAACACCTGCCCCATGGCTGAAATAAAAGCATCAAGGTGATTCAAACAATCATCCTCAGTCTCAATCAGAGGGTTTGCCCACATCAAAGCCTTGTTGGTAAGCAACATAATTATAGTAAGCACCTTAGATCATTCAGTGGGAAATTGTGAAGCATGTGCAGAAAAAAAAAGATTGCATTGATTAATAAATCCCCTGAATTTCTCACGTTCACCGCCAAAACGAAAAGGGGGCAACTTGGGAATCCCAGAACTCGGGGCTACGGCAGGAGCCTGGACTCGCTCTTCTAGAACCTCAATCCTGGCTCGCAAATCCTGGGCAGTCTGTCCAAACACTTGCAAATTGTGATTAGTGAGGTCCTGTAGGCTTGAAAAACGGGTCTTTATATTCTGCAAATCTGCAAGGATATTATCAGTCACTCCGCAAAGTTCCTTTATGCGGGCCTCCATTTTCCAGATCTTTTAAGACAGGAGTACTGGAAGAAGAGGAGAGGAGAAAAAAAAACAATAGTGTTTACCTGTGGTAACACTGCAGAGAGAAAAAAAATTAAGGGAACTGCTCACCTGGAATGGTTGTGAGAAGTCACAACCACTATCATCACAGAAAGTTCACCCGGACATCTGATATCCACAGTTACAGCAGACAAAAAAGAGAAAAGAGAAAAAAAAAAACAATAGTGTTTACCTGTGGTAACACTGCAGAAAAAAAAACACTTAAGGGAATTGCTCACCTGGAATGGTTGTGAGAAGTCACAACCACTGTCATCACAGAAAGTACAACCGGACATCCGATATCCACAGTTACAGCAGACACAGCCTTTCCAGACCCAGCAGACACTAACGTTTTGGCTTCAGAATCTTGTAATGTATGTAGTACAGTTCATATAGCGTCTTGTGCTTGGGTGCGATGAAAATACATGAGACACAGGTTTGATATAGAAAGTCTTGTATTACTTCATACAAGTTGGCAAAAATAGTCACACAGTTTGCAGACACAGAAGCAGGAGACACAGCAGGCCAGAGTAATCTAAGCTCAGCAATCACTCTCCACAACAGGTTCAGGATCTTCTTCTCTGTTACCGTAAGTCCATGCAAACGTGGGTCTTTCAAAGAGCAGGGTTCAGAGTCCACAAGTGCTTCAGAGTTCCTCAGTAGGAATAGCTGGAGTACAAGGTCCAAGGCTTTAGGAGTCAGGTCACAGGTTCACTGCAGGCTAGATTCTGAAGCACTGATTGCTCAGCTGTGGCTGCTTAAGAAGCAAAAGGAGAGAATCAGGGCGGGAACATGCAAGCTGGAAACTCCATTTTGACTGAGGGCAAGATAGCTGCAGCAAGACAGAAAGTAAAATGGCTGACGAACAAACTGAGTTTCAGGAACATGTACACAGAACCTTACAATATGTCATCTATGTCAGGTGGCAGCAGGGATTTCTTATTTCATGAGATTAGCTTATTTTGTGCCCACCTGAATAATGAGTTCTCCATTTCAGCAGCAGATGAAGGAAGGGAGACACACTAGTCATTACTAGTGGGTAGGCGGAGCCCAGATGGGATAGACACCTCAGATTAAAAAGAGTGTTGACCGGCCCTCCAGCTCGGGCTCCTCCTACTCCAGCTCTCCAGTCTAAAATTTGAGGTCTCAGAGGATAGTCGCTGCTGAAGCAGCTCCTCAGAAGATTTTATTATTTTTATCGGACAGAGACTTGGACTCAGGGTCTAGAGGTCTCAGGGGTCTCAGCGCTGCTGGACCCCACCTCTCCCTTGGCGGATCTGTATACCCTGTATGGAGGTCCCTGCAGAACCCTGCCGGCCCTGGGGGATGAGGATTGCTTCCCTGGCGGGGACGCAAACCGCGCATCTGGGGTCACTGCGTTCCCCGCCCTTGGGGGGAAGCGATGGGCACAGCGCCACAAATCTCTGGGGGTCCCTGTGGCGCTCAGCTGGGTGAGTACTCCACATTTTAATGTATTTTGAGTGCTTCAGCGACTGCTGCGGCAGCCGCTGTTACATGTATACAGGTTGGTGACTAGTGTTTTTTGTCCGCAGGTGGATGCCTGCAGGACATAGGAGTGGGGGAGAGAGGAGTTGCGCGCCTTTTTTTTTAATTTTCGCGGCGCTCTGAGCGCGCACTTTACTGCTGTCTCATCTTCCGGCTTTTCTACATGGAGCACATCGGAGGCACAGCGCGGCAGCCATTACTGAAGCAGGGAGCGGAAAGCTTCCTCCGGCTCCCCACTCTCCCCCCCTCCCGACAAGACGCTACACCGCGACCAGCTGGGTGAGTCGCTTCTGCAGAGCAGAAGCTTAACCCCCTCACCCCCACAGCGCAGGCGCCTTTCTGAGGCACAAATGGGTGACAGACTACGATGTCCTGCAGCTGTTACCTCATAAGAGGGGCTCGCACACCCTTTCCATTAAAAAGGTTGTGGGGAGTCTGCGACATTAAAGTTGCCGCCGCTATGCGTTCCCGCTGGCGATCCCGGTGGCGACGCGTGCTGATGCGATCGTTTGTGTGATCGTTTGGATGTCGCTGGTGCCTGCCAATCTGGGCAATCTCATTGGCGGCGCATGGGCGGTTAGCGATCTCCTTGACGACTTTGGCGGTCGTTGCGATTTACTGTGGCATAGCTGTCCTGCAGCTGCTGCCTTATAAGAGGCACTTGGGGCTCGCACACCATTTTCATAAAGAGGTTGTGGGGAGTCTGCGATTTTAACCCCTTCTTAGGCGGTTAACTCTTAATGGGGGACAGCTGGGGTAGCTCTCTCTTTAAGAGCTTTAACCTTCAGCGTTTGTTTCTTCTTTAAGAAACCACACTGTCCTAGTTACTGACAGGTTTAACCTGCCATATACTGTGTGAGGACATGTCAGATCAGGGTCCAGGAGGTGCGGACCGTCTCCCAGATCCGCTACAGGATCAGTCTCGCGTTTCTGACACGCAGACCTCGACGACGTCACAGCGGTCGGAGGTTCCAGTGATGTCAAAATGGAGGCCCTCGCTAGTTCTATTGATGGCCTGTCTGACCTTCTAGGTTATTGGGTGTCAGCTAGATCTTATCATGGCAGGAAGCGACACAAGCCGGTGCCTTCCTTCCCGCGTAAAGATGTCCGATTCGGACAAGGAGGATCGGCAGGGACACTCTGCCTCTCTTTTGGGCCGTACGAAGGCTTTTATTGGTGCCATGAGGGCGTTACAGTTACCGGAGGAGGTAACTAGACGTCCTGGTAAGTCGGCCCGGATGTTTCAGACTGTATCCGTGTTCTACGGAGTTGATTGATAATTGGATTCCTTCTCCTGAAGTGGATGCCCCTTTATTCCAGCTTAGCGAGGGAAGACGAGTCTGCAGGACCCGCTGGACAAGAAAACGGAGATGGCAGAAAAATCCATCTACGAGGCCGCAGGTCATGGATTCAGGGCACCATGTGTGCTTGTAAAGTTTCCCTGAGCTGGTTGGACCGTCTACGGACGGCGTGGCAAGATGGATCCCCTCTATCGAGGTAGATGGGCTTTTCAAGTTGTTGGAGGATACTGCGTCACTGCTGTCCAGGGCGCAATCCTCGGCGCTCACAGTCAAAAGAGCACTGTGGCTTAGACAGTGGACCGGGAACGCGGTTTTCAAGCAGGTGGTCAGCTATTTGGATCTGACCTCACGGAGCTGAGTGCCAAGGCAAAGGCAATAGAAACGGCTTTACTGCAGCGAAGAGCTGTGACTTCTGCGTCTGGCAGGACTAGTGCCGGTAGTAGTTGGTGGTCTTTTCGGTCCAGGGGACGGTTCGGTCAGCCCTCTTGGGGATCGGGTCGTCCCTCTTTTTCAAAGAGACCTCTCAGAAATCCCGCACTCCCTGGAAACAAAGTTTCCGTCAAGACAAGCGAGAAGCTGACAAAAAGCCCGCTAAGGCGGACTGACGCCAGAGTCTCACTCGAGGGCTCTCGAGTGGGGGGTCGCCTGCTCCAATTCAAATTGACTTGGGTTTCCCGCGTCCCGGACGCCTGGATGACGCGGGTTGTATCGGCAGGCTATTTTATAAAGTTTTCTTCTCGACCCCCAGACAGTTTTTGCCAATCTCGCATTCCGTCAGAGCCCGAGCTATTTGCCGCTCTACTGCGAGAGGTCGATTCCCTTCTGCAGAAGGGTGTGGTGGTATCGGTTCCACAAGAGGACCGGGGAAGAGGGTTTTATTCCAACCTCTTTGTGGTCCCCAAAAAGGAGGGCAAATTTCGCCCCATTCTGGATCTCAAAAGATCGAATCGGCATGTCCACACCCGGAAATTCCGCATGGAGTCGCTTCGCTCCGTTGTGGCAGCCTTGTCGCAGAACAACTTTTTGGTGTCAATCGACATTCGCGACGCTTATTTGCATGTTACAGTCGGAAGGGCTCACCAACTCTTCCTTCGTTTTGCCATAGGTCAGGACCATTACCAGTTTGTGGCTCTGCCATTCGGGTTGGCCTCAGCGCCAAGAGTTTTTACAAAAATTCTGGCGCCTCTCATGGCAATTCTTCAAAGACAGGGGGTTTCGATTCTCCCTACCTGGACGACCTTTTGATGGTGGCGTCCCCAAAGGAGGAGGCGGTGACGGCTCGCAATCTATCCCTTCAGCTCCTGGAGGACTTCGGGTGGCTGGTCAATTGGGAAAAGTCGTCTTTGGAACCGTCGCAGTCAATCCTGTTTTTGGGGATGCATTTCAACAGAAGTCTCTGCGTTTCGGTACGAGCAGTGGTGTCCCTGCCTCCAGACAAGCAAGCATGTCTCCTTCGACATGTACAGATTATGAAGTCTTCGACAGCAATGTCCCTGCGAAGGTGTATGCGCCTTCTGGGTTTGATGGCGTCCATGGAGGCACTTCTGTTTGCCCAGTTTCATTCCAGGGTCCTCCAAAGGCTCATTCTGAGCCGTTGGGATCGATCGCAGGCTTCCCTGGATTGCAGTGTCATCTCCCACAGGGTGCGGGAGTCTCTAGGAAGTCCGGAAGCGTTATCCCTGGGGAAGTCATTTCTCCCTCCGAGGTGGTCGGTCATAACCACCGATGCCAGCCTGACGGACTGGGGGGGTGTCTGGAATGATCTCTGGATTCAGGGAATATGGTTGTCGGAAGAGTCTGTCCTACCGATCAACATCCTGGAATTGAGGGCAATTTTCCTTTGCCTCCAACACTGGACGGTCACTTTAAGCGGTCTACCAGTCCGAGTGCAGACAGACAACGCGACGGCGGTCGCGTATATCAACCATCAAGGCGGGACGAGGAGTTCCAGGCTCATGGTGGAGGTGTCTCGGATCCTGGTATGGGCCGAGGCCAGGGTACCGGCCATCTCTGCGATTCATATTCCAGGAGTCCAGAATACCACGGCTTACTTCCTCAGTCGCGAGAAGATGGATCCGGAGAATGGAGTCTTCATCCGAAAATTTTTGCACTGCTGTGCTCCCGTTGGGGAACTCCCCAAGTGGATTTGATGGCATCCAGGTTTAATGCCAAGTTACCGACGTTCATGTCCAGGTACAAGGACCCGAAGGCTGCGGCGGTGGATGCTCTGGTGGCTCCGTGGAGCCAATTCCAGCTAATCTGTGTTCCCGCCGATATCCTTACTTCCTCTGGTGTTGCGTCGGATCAAACTGGAGAGAATCCCGGCTATGTTGATAGCCCCAGATTGGCCAAGGAGGACGTGGTTCTCGACACTGGTGTCGCTTCTGGCAGCACCTCAATTTCCACTTCCTCTTCGCCCAGACCTGTTGACCCAAGGGCCCGTTCGTCATCCGGACTTGAAGTCTCTGCGTTTGACGGCGTGGCTCTTGAGACCGAAATATTGACCCGTCAGGGTTTTTTTCAGCCGAAGTCATTGCCACTTTGCGAGCTGCCAGAGGTCCGGCTACTACTACGATTTATCACAAGACTTGGGAAGCCTTCTTTTCGTGGTGTTCGGGTTCTTCAAGGAACCCGAGGATTTTCTTCCATTCCCAATTTGTTGGCCTTTCTGCAGTACGGGCTGGACAAGGGTTTGGCAGTTAGCACTCTGAAGGGTCAGGTTTCTGCTCTGTCCTTGCGGTTTCGGAAGGCTATCGCCTCGCGTAGGGACGTACGTTCCCTTTTTTCGCGGAGTAACCCGTCAGTTTCCGCCGCGGAAGGCGCCTGTGTCTCCTTGGCGGCTCAATCTTGTTTTGGAGGCTCTTCAACATGGGCCTTTTGAGCCTATGGATTCTGTTAACCTTTCTTTGCTTCTTGGAAGGTTGCCTTTCTAGTGGCGGTCACCTCTTTGAGAAAGGTTTTCTGACTTGGCGGCTCTTTTTTGCTCGCCTCCTTTTCTGGAGTTTCACCCTGATCGCGTAGTACTTAGCACACGAGGCGACTTCCTACACTAAGGTGGTGTCACAATTTCATGTTATCCAGAATATTTTGTTGCCCTCACTCTGTTCGGAGCCGAGGGATGCGAAGGAACTGGCCTTGCACACATTGGATTTAGTGCGGGCTTTGAAGTTCTATTTGCCTATTACTCAAGGTTTTCGGAAGTCGGACTCTCTGTTTGTGATTCCAGCAGGTCGTTGGCGTGGTCAACGAGCTTCCAAGGATTCTATAGCTCGTTGGATTCGGTCGGCCATTTTAGAGGCCTACCGATTTAAGGGCAAACCTTGCCCGATTAAGATCCGAGCTCACTCCACGAGGGCTGTGGGTTCATCGTGGGCCTTTCATCAAGGGGCCTCGGCAGCCCAGCTCTGCCGGGCGGCGACCTGGCGCTCTTTCCACATGTTTACAAAATTTTATAAGGTGGACGTTAGTGCTTCCGCTGATGCGGCCTTAGGACGTAGGGTCCTGCAGGCGGCTGTAGTTTAAAGTTCTCGTTAACTTGTATTTAGTGCTAGTTGCGTGTTTACCTAGGTTGTTGGGATCTGCCTTTTTTGGTTTTTTTCCCACCCTTAATTTTTGGACTGCTTTGGGACGTCCCACTAGTAATGACTAGTGTGTCTCCCTTCCTTCTCATCTGCTGCTGAAAGACGGATTTTGGTAAGAACTTACCTGTAAAATCCTTTTCAGCGAAGGAAGGAAGGGAGACACAGCTCCCTCCCATGGCAGAAGTGTGTTGTTGTGTTTTCAGATGCGGCGTGACCCTTCTCTGATAGCGATTATCTGGGCTGAGGCCGGCGCACTAAGGCTCTGTTCCAGCATCGCCAGCTCATCGCAGTAGTCAGGTTCAGTGAGTAGTACCTGGAACTGTGTGTTTTTTTCCTGTTACATGCATAACCTGTATTCTTGTCTTTTCTCTGAAGTCCTTCAGAAGGGGTTATGTTGATCCGCTGGTGATATTTGCTCTTCCTTAGCTTGTGTACGACTGGAGAGCTGGAGTAGGAGGAGCCCAAGCTGGAGGGACCGGTCAACACTCTTTTTAATCTGAGGTGTCTATCCCATCTGGGCTCTGCCTACCCACTAGTAATGACTAGTGTGTCTCCCTTCCTTCTTCGCTGAAAAGGATTCTACAGGTAAGTTCTTACCAAAATCCGTCTTTTGACACAGATAGGTACTACTCTAGGTGTTTTCTCCTCTCACGAATACTCATCTTTGTTTTTTTGGATTATTGTTTTACCTTATTGATTATACCCCAATATTCACTGTGTACAGGATGATATATTTCAGCTGCAGATGAAGGAAGGGAGACACACTAGACATTACTAGTGGGTAGGCGGAGCCCAGATGAGATAGACACCTCAGATTAAAAAGAGTGTTGACCGGCCCCTCCAGCTCGGGCTCCTCCTACTCAGCTCTCCAGTTTTTCAATTTGAGGTCAGAGAAGATAGTCGCTGCTGGAAGCAGCTCCTCAGAAGATTTTATTATTTTTTATCGGACAAGAGACTTGGATCACCAAATGTGGTCTAGAGGTCTCAGGGGTCTCAGCGCTGCTGGACCCCAACCTCTCCCTTGGCGGATCTGTATTACCCTATATGGTGGTCCCTGCAGAACCCTGCCAGCCCGGGGGGATGAGGATGGCTTCCCTGGCGGGGACGCAAACCGCGCTGCAGGGGTCACTGCGTTCCCCGCCCTGGGGGGAAGCATGGGGGTCCCTGTGGCGCTTTCGGCTGGTGAGTACTCCACATTTAATATGTGTTTGAGTGTTTTCAGCGACTGCTGCGGCAGTCGCTGTTACAGTATACATGCGGTGACTGTGTGTTTTTTGTCCGCAGGTGGATGCCTGCAGGACATAGGAACGGGGGAGAGAGGAGCTGCGCGCCCTTTTTTATTTGAATTTCGCGCCGCTCTGAGCGCGCGCTTTACGGCAGTCTCCTTTTCCGGCTTCCCTCATGAAGCACACGGAGGCACAGCGCGGCGGCCATTAGCCGAGTAATGCTGACAGGAAAGCTCCCTCGGACATCGCTCTCCTCCCCTCTCGGCAGCGCTGCACCGCGACCAGCTGGGTGAGTCGCTTCTACCCGTCTAGGGCAGAAGCTTAACCCCTTCACCCCCACAGCGCGGGCGCCTTTCTGAGGCACAAATGGGTGGCAGACTGCGCTGCCTGCAGCTGTTATCTCAAAGCTCGCACACCTTTTCAATATAAGAGGTTGTGAGGAGTCTGCGACAGTAATACTGCCACTATACGTTCCTCTAACGACGACGCATACTATGCGATCGTTTGTGTGATCATTTTTAATGTCGCTAGAAGCTGCCAATCTGGGCGATCTCATTAACAACGCATAGGCGGTTAGCGATCCCCTTAATGACTTTGGCGGTCATTGCGATTTACAAACAGCGCAATTTTTTAGCGATATTGTGAACGTTTTTTCTTGTTACGTGTGGCATAGCTGCCCTATAGCTGCTGCCTCATAAGTGGCACTTGGGGCTCGCACACCCTTTTCATTATTAAGGTTGTGGGGAGTCTGCGACTTTAACCCCTTCTTAGGCGGTTAACTCTTAATGAGGGACAGCTGGGGTAGCTCTCTCCTTAAAAGCTTTAACCCTTCAGCGTTTCGTTTTTTCTTTAAGAAACCACACTTTCTAATTACTGACAGGTTTAACCTGCCATATACTGTGCAACCGTCTCCCAGATCCGCTACAGGATCAGTCTCGCGTATCTGACGCGCAGACCTGGACGGCGTCAAGCGCAGCGGTCGGATGTTTCCAGTGGTGTCAGAATGGAGGCCCTCGCTAGTTTCTATTGATGGCCTGTCTGATTTTCTATTATTGAGTGTCAGCTAGATCCTCTCATGTCAGGAAGCGACACAAGCCGGTGCCTTCCTTCCCACGTAACGAAAATGTCCGATTCGGACAAGGAGGATCGGCAGGGACACTCTGCCTCCCTTTTGGGCCGTAAAGAGGTTTTTATTGGAGGCGTTACAGTTACCGGAGGAGGTATCTGGACGTCCTGGTAAGTCGGCCCGGATGTTTTCAATCATGATCAAGCTTTACCATCACTGGATGAGCTTAATGGGGCAGTGGAGAAGGAACGCCTGTGTCCAGAAAATTGAGACACCGTATCCGTGTTCTACGGAGTTGATGATAATTGGATCCTTCTCCTGAAGTGGATGTCCCTTTATCCCAGCTTAGCAAAATCCTCCTTGTTAAGGGGAAGGCGAGTCTGCAGGACCCGCTGGACAAAAAACGTAGATGGCAGAAAAATCCATCTGCGAGGCCGCGGATCATGGATTCGGTATTAAGAATCCATGTGTGCTTGTAAAGTTTCCCTGAGCCGGTTGGACCGTCTACGGACGGCGTGGCAGGGTGGATCTCCTCTATAGAGGTAGATGGGCTTTTCCAGTTTTTGGAGGATACTGCATCACTGCTATCTAGGGCGCAATCCTCGGCAGTCACAGTCAGAAGAGCACTGTGCCTTAGACAGTGGACGCAGTTTCCAAACAGGGTTTGCTAGCTTGCAAGGTGGTCAGCTATTTGGACCTGACCTCACGGAGCTGATTGCCAAGGTAAAGGCAAAAGAAACAGCTTTACCGCAGCGCAGAGCTGTGACCTCTGCGTCTGGCAGGACTAGTGCCGGTAGTTGTCGGCGGTCCTTTCGGTCCAGGGGATGATTTAGTCAGCCCTCTGGGGTTCGGGTCGTCTCTCTCTTTTTTAAAAAAAAAAAGGGGGAATTCTCAGAAATTCCGCATACCCTGGAAACAGAACTTCCTTTAAGACAAGCGGGAAGCTGGTAGAAAGCCCGCTAAGGCGGACTGACGCCTGGGTCTCACTCGAGCGCCCTCGAGTGGGGGGTCGTCTATTCCTATTCAAACCGACTTGGGCTTCCGCATGTCGGACGCCTGGGTGACACGGGTTGTGTTGGCAGGCTACTTCATAGAGTCTCTTTTTCGACCCCCAGACAGTTTTTTTGTCAACCTCGCATTCCGTCAGAGCCCGAGCTTTTTGCCGCTCTGCTGTGGGAGGTAGATTCCTTTCTGCAGAAAGGTGTGGTGGTACCAGTTCCGCCGGAGGGCCGGGGAAGAGGGTTTTATTCTAACCTCTTTGTGGTCCCCAAAAAAGAGGACAAATTTCGGCCCATTCTGGATCTCAAAAGATTGAATCGGCATGTCCACGCCAGGAAATTCCGCATGGAGTCGCTTCGCTCCGTTTTGGCGGCCCTGTCGCAGAACGCTTTTTTTTTGGTGTCAATCGACATTCGCGACGCTTATTTGCACTTCCTAATTGGAAGGGCCCACCAACGTTTCCTTCGTTTTGCCATAGGTCAGGGCCATTACCAGTTTGTGGCTCTGCCATTCGGGTTGGCCTCAGCGCCCAGAGTTTTTACAAAAATTCTGGCGCCTCTCATGGCGATTCTTCGAAGGCAGGGGGTTACGATACTTCCCTACCTGGACGACCTTCTGATTGTGGCGTCTTCGAAGGAGGAGGCGGTAACTGCTCGCAATCTATCCCTTCAGCTCCTGGAGGATTTCGGGTGGCTGGTCAATTGGGAGAAGTCGTCTCTGGAACGGTCGCAGTCAATCCTGTTTTTGGGGATGCATTTCTACACGGTGCGAGCAGTGGTGTCCCTGCCTCCAGACAAGCAAGCATGTCTCCTTCGACATGCACGGGTTATGAAGTCTTCGACAGCAATGTCCCTGCGAAGCTGTATGCGTCTTCTGGGGTTGATGGTGGCGTCCATGGAAGCACTTCCGTTTGCCCGGTTTCATTCCAGGGCTCTCCAAAGGTTCATTCTGAGCCGTTGGGATCGATCGCAGGTTTTCACTGGATTGCAGTGTCATCATCCCCCACAGGGTACGAGAGTCCCTAGGATGGTGGATACGTCCGAAAGAGTTATCTCTGGGAAAGTCCTTCCTCCCTCCGAAGTGGTCGGTCATAACCACCGATGCCAGCCTGACGGGCTGGGGGGGGGGGTCTGGAACGATCTTTGGACTCAGGGAGTATGGTCGTCGGAAGAGTCTTTCTTGCCGATCAACATCCTGGAATTGAGGGCGATTTTTTCTTTGCCTCCAACACTGGACGGTCCCTTTAAGCGGTCTGCCAGTCCGAGTGCAGACGGACAATGCGACGACGGTCGCATATATCAACCACCAAGGCGGGACTGGGAGTTCCAAGCTCATGGTGGAGGTATCTCGTATCCTAGTATGGGCAGAGACCAGAGTGCCAGCTATCTCTGCGATCCACATTCCGGGAGTTCAGAATACCACGGCGGACTTTCTCAGTCGCGAGAAGATGGATCCCGGAGAATGGAGTCTTCATCCGGAAATTTTTGCACTGCTGTGCTCCCGTTGGGGAACTCCCCAAGTGGATCTGATGGCATCCAGGTTCAATGCCAAGTTACCGACTTTCATGTCCAGGTACAAGGATCCGAAGGCTGTGGCGGTGGTTGCTCTAGTGGCTCCATGGGACCAATTCGAGCTAATCTATGTTTTCCACCGATTTCCTTACTCCTCCTGGTGTTACGTCGGATCAGACTAGAGAGAATCCCGGCTATGTTGATAGTCCCAGATTGGCCAAGTAGGACGTGGTTCTCGACACTGGGGTCGCTCCTGGCAGCGCCACCATTTCTACTTTCTTTCCGCTCGGACCTGTTAACCCAAGGGCCTGGTGGTCATCCGGACCTGATGTCTCTGCGTTTGACGGCGTGGTTCTTGAGACCGAAATATTGATCCGTCAAGGTTTTTCAGCCGAAGTCATTGCCACTTTGCGAGCTGCCAGAGGTCCGGCTACTACTAGGATTTACCACTTGGGAAGCCTTCTTTTCGTGGTGTTCGGGTTATTCAAGGAACCCGAGGATTTTTTTTTTTTTTTCCATTCCCAATTTGTTGGTTTTCCTGCAATTCGGGTTGGACAAGGGGTTGGCAGTGAGCACCCTGAGGGGTCAGGTTTCTGCTCTGTCCTTGCTGTTCCGAAAGGCTATCGCCTCACGTAGGGACGTACGTTCCTTTTTTCGCGGAGTAACCCGCCAGTTTCCACCGTGGAAGGCGCCTGTGTCTCCTTGGCGCCTTAATCTTGTTTTGGAGGCTCTTCAACACGGGCCTTTTGAGCCTATGGACTCTGTTAGTCTTTCTTTGCTCTCTTGGAAGGTTGCCTTCCTAGTGGCGGTCACCTTTTTGAGAAGGATTTCTGAGTTGGCGGCTCTTTCTTACTTGCCTCCTTTTCTGGAGTTTCACCCGGATCGTGTAGTGCTTCGCACACGGGGCGACTTTCTACCTAAGGTGGTGTCGCAATTTCATCTTAACCAGGATATTGTGTTGCCCTCCCTTTGTCCGGGACCGAGTAATGCGAAGGAACGGGCCTTGCACACATTAGATTTGGGCGGGCTTTGAAGTTCTATTTGTCTGTTATCCAAAGTTTTCGGAAGTCGGACTCCCTGTTTGTGATTCCAGCAGGTCGTCGACGTGGTCAACGGGCTTCCAAGGATTCTATAGCTAGTTGGATCCGGTCAGCCATTTTGGAGGCTTACCGACTTAAAGGCGAACCTCGCCCGATTAAGTTTCGAGCTCATTCCACGAGAGCTGTGGGCTCATCGTGGGCTTTCCATCAAGGGGCCTCGGCAGCTTAGCTTTGCTGGGCGGCGACCTGGCGCTCCGTCCACACCTTTACAAGATTTTATAAGGTGGACGTTAGTGCTTCCGCTGATGCAGCCTTAGGACATAGGGTCCTGCAGGCGGCTGTAGTTTAAAGTTCTAGTTAACTTGTATATTGGCGCCTGTTGCGCATTTATCAAGGTTGTTGGGATTCTGCCTCTTTTGGTTTTTTCCCACCCTTAATTTTTGGACTGCTTTGGGACGTCCCACTAGTAATGACTGTGTCTCCCTTCCTTCATCTGAAAGACGGATTTTGGTAAGAACTTACCTGTAAAATCCTTTTCAGCGAAGAAGGAAGGGAGACACACATCCCTCCCATGGCAGAAGTGTGTTGTTGTTTTTTCAGATGCGGCGTGACCCTTCTCTGATAGCGATTATCTGGGCTGAGGTCGACGCGCTAAGGCTCTGTTCCAGCATCGCCAGCTCATCGCAGTGGTCAGGTCCAGTGAGTAGTACCTGGAACTGTGTGGTTTTTGCCTACATGCATGCATAACCTGTATTTTTGTGTTTTATTCTCTGAAGTCCTTCAGAAGGGGTTATGTTGCTCCGCTGGTGATATTGCTCTTCCTTAAGCTTGGTACAACTGGAGAGCTGAGTAGGAGGAGCCCGAGCTGGAGGGGCCGGTCAACACGCTTTTTAATCTGAGGTGTCTATCTCATCTGGGCTCCGCCTACCCACTAGTAATGTCTAGTGTGTCTCCCTTCCTTCTTCGCTGAAAAGGATTTTACAGGTAAGTTCTTACCAAAATCCGTCTTTAGTAGACATTTGGTTAGTTTCGACCAACTCATTGTTGATGATCATTGTGTTGTGGAAATGGCTGGATGACTGGACGATGTGTCCAGAACACTCCTTTATTGTGCATGAAATCGTTCAGGTAAAAAAAAAAATAGTTTCTCAT
>JARQOD010000005.1:544432806-544457933 GCA_033576555.1 Oophaga sylvatica | reverse complement strand
TCGTTGATTGCAAAATGGAAATGGAAATTTGTTTAAATTAGAAAGGCACTTAGATGAGACGCAAACATTTTGTGCAACTTCAGTTTGAGCAAAATTTTTTAGACTTTTGTCATTTTCACACGCAATTCCGACAAAATGGGCGAAGCTTAGGTGGGAGCGTGATGCTACAGCTCGTCTGATTCATGGCGAACAGCAGTGTTCATTACCCCAGAAATCTTACTCCAGTCCTAAACTGGACTTTTCAGATGCTCCTGATTCATTAAGAGATGTGCACGTACATGTCCCTTCATCAAGTCTGGCGGGAACAACGCTGGTCTCGATGACTCGGGGCCGTAGTATATTGGCCGGATGACGATAGTAAGACTTCCACCCAGAAGAGAGAGTGAAGACGCTGTGTACGGTGCTGCCGCGCACAGCAAGCACATAAGAAAGAAATAAAAAGTGGATTTATTTTCATGCGCATCACGTTTGTGTGTTTCCTTTTTTTCTAATGCCCCTTCAGCTACTCCTTGTCATCTGTGTGAACGTGCATCTTGTTTTCCTCCCGCAGTCCATTAATATCTTGCAGGGCTGTACGCCTACAACAGCTGAGTACAGCGTGACAGACCACGGCCGTCTTCACAGACTCTTCATCTTCGCCCTGATGTGGAGTTTAGGGGCTCTTCTTGAACAGGACTGTCGTGATCGATTTGAGGCCTTCCTTAGAAACCATAAATTCAAGTTGGACTTACCAGAAGCAGACGTAAAGGCTCGACAGTCAATGTTTGACTTCCTAGTAGATGAAAATGGTAAAGTGCGCTGCTTATATAATCCCTGGGGAATACGTCTTGCACAGCGGAGCGCTGCTCTGGATTATGTTCTCTAAAGTGTCACGTGTAGTACATGTAATGAGTCAGGAGGTTCCTCTGAGTCCTGTATCCTACTGTTCTACTAGAAATGTCCTGGTGTCAGTGTATTCACTACATTCTTGTCTTTGTTTTGTACAGCGCCACTACTGATGGTGGCACTCTACCTATGGTTATTATATGACTGTTACGGCTGCCTGTTCGGTCAGCGACCCCTAGTGATGTGATGAAATCATCTAATTCTCTATATTGACGATACAACTTGTGCTTATGGAGCAGATTTTAGTTCCTTGAGCTAATTCCCAGTCTCATTTATTTGTAGGTGACTGGGAGCACTGGAATAAAAGAGTGCCACCTTATTCCTGTCCGAGCAATAGCATTTCAGATTTCTTCTCCATATTAGTACCTAATATTGACACTGTCCGGACTCAGTTCCTGATAGACACCATTGCAAAACAGCAAAAGGTAAGACGCCATACTTTCACATAAATTCACAGACGTGTGGTAAGTTGCATTATACGTTGGTCTTGTTCATTAATCGGATTTCATGATTTTGGTGACTGAAGCGTATGAGAAGCAGCCGGGATGTAAACGTCCACGTTCTTATGTACAGTCATGGCCAAAAGTTTTGAGAATGACACAAATATTATATTTTCACATGATCTGCTGCCCTCTGGTTTTATGTGTGTGTTTGACAGATGTTTTTATCACAGACAGAAATATAATTGCAAACATATGAGTAACAAAAGCTTATTTCAGCAGCAGATGAGAAGGAAGGGAGACACACTAGTCATTACTAGTGGGTAGGCGGAGCCCAGATGGGATAGACACCTCAGATTAAAAAGAGTGTTGACCGGCCCCTCCAGCTCGGGCTCCTCCTACTCCAGCTCTCCAGTCTAAAATTTGAGGTCTCAGAGGATAGTCGCTGCTGAAGCAGCTCCTCATAAGATTTTATTATTTTTATCGGACAGAGACTTGGACTCAGGGTCTTGAGGTCTCAGGGGTCTCAGCGCTGCTGGACCCCCACCTCTCCCTTGGCGGATCTGTATACCCTGTACGGAGGTCCCTGCAGAACCCTGCCGGCCCTGGGGGATGAGGGTGGCTTCCCTGGCGGGGACGCAAACCGCGCTTCTGGGGTCACTGCGTTCCCCGCCCAAGGGGGAAGCGATGGGCACAGCGCCACAAATCCCTGGGGGTCCCTGTGGCGCTCAGCTGGGTGAGTACTCCACATTTTAATGTGTTTTGAGTGCTTCAGCGACTGCTGCGGCAGCCGCTGTTACATGTATACAGGTTGGTGACTAGTGTTTTTTGTCCGCAGGTGGATGCCTGCAGGACATAGGAGCGGGGGAGAGAGGAGTTGCGCGCCTTTTTTTTTTTAATTTTCGCGGCGCTCTGAGCGCGCGCTTTACTGCTGTCTCATCTTCCGGCTTTTCTACATGGAGCACATCGGAGGCACAGCGCGGCGGCCATTACTGAAGCAGGGAGCGGAAAGCTTCCTCCGGCTCCCCACTCTCCCCCCCCTCCCGACAAGACGCTACACCGCGACCAGCTGGGTGAGTCGCTTCTGCCCGTCAGAGCAGAAGCTTAACCCCCTCACCCCCACAGCGCAGGCGCCAATCTGAGGCACAAATGGGTGACAGACTGCGCTGTCCTGCAGCTGTTACCTCATAAGAGGGACTCACACACCCTTTCCATTAAAGAGGTTGTGGGGAGTCTGCGACATTAAAGTTGCTGCCGCTATGCGTTCCCGCTGGCGATCCCGGTGGCGACGCGTGCTGATGCGATCGTTTGTGTGATCGTTTTGATGTCGCTGGTGCCTGCCAATCTGGGCAATCTCATTGGCGGCGCATGGGCGGTTAGCGATCTCCTTGACGACTTTGGCGGTCGTTGCGATTTACTGTGGCATAGCTGTCCTGCAGCTGCTGCCTTATAAGAGGCACTTGGGGCTCGCACACCCTTTTCATTAACAGAGGTTGTGGGGAGTCTGTGATTTTAACCCCTTCTTAGGCGGTTAACTCTTAATGGGGGACAGCTGGGGTAGCTCTCTCTTTAAGAGCTTTAACCCTTCAGCGTTCGTTTTTTCTTTAAGAAACCACACTGTTCTAGTTACTGACAGGTTTAACCTGCCATATACTGTGTAAGGACATATCAGATCAGAGTCCAGGAGGTGCGGACCGTCTCCCAGATCCGCTACAGGATCAGTCTCGCGTATCTGACACGCAGACCTCGACAACGTCACAGCGGTCGGAGGTTCCAGTGATGTCAAAATGAAGGCCCTCGCTAGTTCTATTGATGGCCTGTCTGACCTTCTAGGTTATTGGGTGTCAGCTAGATCTTCTCATGGCAGGAAGCGACACAAGCCGGTGCCTTCCTTCCCGCGTAAAGATGTCCGATTCGGACAAGGAGGATCGGCAGGGACACTCTGCCTCTCTTTTGGGCCGTACGAAGGCTTTTATTGGAGCCATGAGGGCGTTACAGTTACCGGAGGAGGTAACTAGACGTCCTGGTAAGTCGGCCCGGATGTTTCAGACTGTATCCGTGTTCTACGGAGTTGATTGATAATTGGATTCCTTCTCCTGAAGTGGATGCCCCTTTATTCCAGCTTAGCGAGGGAAGGCGAGTCTGCAGGACCCGCTGGACAGGAAAACGGAGATGGCAGAAAAATCCATCTACGAGGCCGCAGGTCATGGATTGGGCACTGTTATGTTACGGTAGCTGAGGAGTGCAGGCAAAAAAGGAAATACACCAGAGCAGTTGGAATCTATGAGATTGCAGTACCCTGACTAACCACCGCAACTAGAGGCAGCCGTGGAGCGTTCCTACGTTGGTCCTAGACGCCTCGTCACAGCCTGAGAAACTAACTACACCTAAAGATAGAAATAGGAAAGCTATCTGCCCCGTAGCAGAACCCCAAAGATAATAGAAAGCCCCCAAACATGTAATGGCGGTTAGACAAGAGGAAATACTGACACAGAAAGAAAATAGTATGAGCAAACGCTGGGGCCCAAACTATCTAAATAGAAAAGGACAGGAAGGGTACTTACTGCAATCCCAGAAAACCCTGAAAAACACCAACTCTACTAATTTCAAAATCACCTGAGATCACACGACCTCTACCACCTAAATTAGTTCTCTGGTGTAACAAAAACAGCAGCCACTGAAAAAACTGGAAAAAGCAAAAGTACAAAACTCAGTGGCTGAACTAAACTGAGAGGGCAAAAGCCCCCGGAGGGGACCCAGAAGGCCCCCACAGAAGTGCAGGACAAAATGCAAAAATATAGCAAAAACACAAAATAAGAAATTGTCTTATCTGATAGCAGGAGATGCAGACACGACACAGCAGGCTAAAAGGAAAACTGGAAAGAAGGATTCAGACCAGAACAATTGATCACCGGCAACCCTGATGGGAAAATGATTCCCTTAAATAAGACCAATCAGTAACACCTGATTCCCAGTCCTCACAATCCTCACTAGTACCGCTTGTAACCACCAGAGGGAGCCTCTGCTCAGAACTCATCTCAAACCCATTCACAACAGTACCCCCCCCCTTGAGGAGGGGTCACCGAACCCTCATTTGAGCAACCAGGTCGGTCAGGATGAGTTCTATGATACGCACGGATAAGTCTCCTAGCATGGATGTCCGAAGCAAACACCCAAGAATTATCTTCCTGACCATAACCTCTCCATTTAACCAAATACTGGAGTCTTCGTCTAGAAAAACGAGAATCCAATATTTTCTCAACCACATACTCCAGATTGCCCTCAACCAAAACAGGGTCAGGAGGCACAGCAGCAGGAACCACTGGCTCAACAAACCTCTTCAACAAGGACTTGTGGAACACGTTATGGATCTTAAATGTCCCTGGAAGAAGCAAACAAAAAGAAACAGGATTAATAATCTCCATGATCTTATAAGGTCCAATGAACCTAGGCTTAAATTTAGGAGATGCTACTCTCATAGGAATATTCTTTGAGGACAACCAGACCAAGTCCCCCACTTTAAACCGAGGACCATCAGTCCTATGCCGGTTAGCAAACCGCTGGGTCTTCTCCTGAGAGAGGGACAACCTCTCCACTACCTGGTCCCAAATCTGCTGCATACGCTCAACAACAGAGTCAACACCTGGACAGACAGAAGCCTCCGTCTGTCCTGAAGAAAATCGAGGGTGAAACCCAGAATTACAGAAAAACGGAGACATCAAAGTGGCAGAGCTAGCCCTATTATTAAGAGCAAACTCAGCCAAAGGCAAAAAAGAGACCCAGTCATCCTGATCAGCAGACACAAAGCATCTTAGATAAGTCTCCAATGTCTGGTTTGTTCTCTCAGTTTGACCATTGGTCTGAGGATGAAATGCCGAGGAGAATGACAATTGAACACCCAGTTTAGAACAAAAAGTCCTCCAAAATCTGGAAACAAACTGGACTCCTCTGTCAGACACAATGTTCTCAGGAATGCCGTGTAAACGAACCACGTGCTGAAGGAACAACGGCACCAATTCAGAGGAGGAAGGCAACTTAGGTAATGGCACAAGATGTATCATTTTGGAAAACCTATCACAAATTACCCAGATGGTGGTCATTCTCTGAGAAACAGGAAGATCGGAAATGAAATCCATAGAGATATGGGTCCATGGTCTCTTGGGCACAGGCAATGGCATCAACAAACCACTAGAGCGAGAGCAAGGCTTGGAGCGAGAGCAAGTCCCGCAGGACTGCACAAATTCCCTGACATCGCGAGACAAGGTAGGCCACCAAAAGGACCGACTAACCAAGTCTCTGGTACCAAAAATTCCGGGATGCCCAGCCAATGCGGAACAATGAATCTCAGACATCACACTCTTTTTCCATTGGTCCGGGACAAACAATTTTCCAACAGGGCAGCGCTCGGGCCTATCCTCCTGACACCCCTCCAGAGCAAGTCTCAAATTGGGCGAGATGGCGGAAAGAACTACACCCTCCTTCAAAATAACAGAGGGATCAGATAGCTCAGGAGAGTCCGCAAGGAAACTCCTCGAGAGGGCATCCGCCTTAACATTCTTAGTGCCAGGAAGAAAGGAAACCACAAAATTAAAACGTGTGAAAAACAAGGCCCACCTGGCCTGTCTAGGATTGAGTCGCTTGGCAGATTCCAGATAGACCAGATTCTTATGGTCCGTAAGGACCACCACCTGATGTTTGGCTCCCTCCAGCCAATGTCTCCACTCTTCAAAAGCCCACTTCATGGCCAATAACTCCCGATTACCCACGTCATAATTACGTTCAGTAGGAGAAAATTTTCGAGAGAAAAAGGCACAAGGGTTACTTTTAGAGGTCTCTGGATCTTTTTGGGACAAAACGGCACCTGCCCCAATTTCAGAGGCATCAACCTCCACCTGAAATGGCAGAGAAACATCAGGCTGCCGTAGAACAGGAGCAGAAGTGAATCTCTGCTTAAGTTCCTGAAACGCAGAGACTGCCTCAGGAGGCCAATTCACCACATCAGAACCCTTTCTGGTCAAATCAGTTAATGGTTTAACAATAACAGAGAAATTACCAATAAATTTACGATAAAAATTGGCAAAACCCAAAAATCTCTGAAGAGCCTTTAATGAAGTAGGTTGGACCCAATCACAGATGGCCTGAACCTTGACCGGGTCCATTTCAATAACAGATGGGGACAAAATGAATCCCAGAAATGAGATCTTCTGTACGCCAAAAAGACACTTTGATCCCTTCACATACAGAGCATTCTCTCTCAAAATCTGGAATACAGTTCGAACATGTTTCACATGAGAGTCCCAGTCATTAGAAAAAATCAAGATATCATCCAAATAAACAATCAGAAACTTGTCCACAAAATCCCTGAAAATGTCATTCATGAAGGACTGGAAGACGGAAGGAGCATTAGTGAGCCCAAAGGGCATCACAAGGTACTCAAAATGCCCTTCAGGGGTGTTAAATGCCGTCTTCCATTCATCCCCGTGCTTAATGCGAATAAGGTTATACGCCCCCCTGAGGTCAAGCTTGGTAAACCAAGTAGCGTTTTTCACCCTGGAAAACAGGTCAGAAATCAAGGGTAACGGGTATTGATATTTCACAGTAATATTGTTCAAGAGACGATAATCAGTACACGGCCTTAATGAACCATCTCTTTTGGCCATAAAGAAAAAACCGGCACCTAAGGGTGAAGAGGATGGTCTGATATGACCCTTCTCCAATGATTCCTTGATATAAGACCGCATAGCGTCATGTTCAGGTACAGACAAGTTAAAAAGGCGACCCTTAGGGAATTTACTACCTGGCACTAATTCAATAGCGCAGTCATAGCTCCTATGGGGAGGTAAGGATGCAGATTTACTTTCGCTAAACACATCAGAAAAATCAAACAAAAATTCAGGAACATCCTCAGCCTGGGGGGAGGCAGAAAAAACAGGAGTGTTGGCACTAACACATTGGCAGCCCCAACTGGTTACAGACACAGATTTCCAATCCAAAACAGGATTATGAGACTGTAACCAGGGAAACCCAGCACTATAATGTCATGCAGATTATATAGAACCAAAAATTTGCAGCACTCCTGGTGATCAGGTTCAACCCTCATTATCACCTGAGTAGAAAACTGGGGTTTATTCTCAGCCAAAGGGTTAGAATCGATCCCCAGTAAAGGAATAGACTTCTGTAGGGGTATCAAGGAAAACCCACAACGTTTAGCAAAATCATAATCCATCAGGTTAATAGCTGCTCCAGAATCAACGAAAGCCTGAGCAGAAAATGAGGACAGAGAGCATATCAGAGTGACAGTTAATAAAAACTTAGTCTGAACACTACCAAGACAACTGAGCGTGCAAAATGTCTTCCCCGCTTAGGGCAGACTGAAATAGCATGAGAGGCATCACCACAGTAGAAACATAACCCATTGCGCTTTCGAAACTCATGACGCTGTGCCCAGACACCACTCCATCACACTGCATGGGCTCAGCAGCTGGCTCACAAGGCAACACCACTCCACGCATACTTCTCCGCTCACGCAAACGTCTGTCAATTTGAATCGCCAATGACATAGAATCATTGAGACCAGAGGGGACAGGGAATCCCACCATAACATCCTTTACATTATCCGACAGACCCTTCCGAAAAAGGGCTGCCAAAGCGTCGTCATTCCATTTGGTCAGGACTGCCCACCTACGGAATCTCTGACAGTATAACTCAGCGTCATCAAGCCCCTGATTTAATGCCAACAAGGCTTTTTCAGCTTGATCAGTGACATTAGGCTCATCGTACAATAACCCCAAAGCCTGAAAAAATGCATCAACATCACTCAAAACAGGATCCCCAGGTATCAGGGAAAAAGCCCAATCCTGAGGATCGCCGCGCAGGAGAGAGATGATAATTTGAACCTGCTGCGCTGCGTTTCCTGAGGACTTAGATTTTAAGGCAAGAAACAATTTACAATTATTTTTGAAATTCTGAAACTTAGCTCGATCCCCTAAAAACAAATCTGGCATGGGGATCCTAGGTTCCACAACAGGCAACCTAGCAAGATATGCAGCAATACTCTGAACCTCAGTGGCAAGCTGATCCACACGGCCAGACAACTGTGCAAACTCCATTGGGAGAAAAGATCCTCCCCAGCACCCAGAGATACAGAGGGAAAAAAAAAAAAAAAATGCAACAAACAGAAAAATATCTCTCACAACTTTTCTTCCTTCAAAATATTTTTTCCCTTCTGTGAGTACCATACAATTTTTATGGCCGGTGATACTGTTATGTTACGGTAGCTGAGGAGTGCAGGCAAAAAAGGAAATACACCAGAGCAGTTGGAATCTATGAGATTGCAGTACCCTGACTAACCACCGCAACTAGAGGCAGCCGTGGAGCGTTCCTACGTTGGTCCTAGACGCCTCGTCACAGCCTGAGAAACTAACTACACCTAAAGATAGAAATAGGAAAGCTATCTGCCCGTAGCAGAACCCCAAAGATAATAGAAAGCCCCCAAACATGTAATGGCGGTTAGACAAGAGGAAATACTGACACAGAAAGAAAATAGTATGAGCAAACGCTGGGGCCCAAACTATCTAAATAGAAAAGGACAGGAAGGGTACTTACTGCAATCCCAGAAAACCTGAAAAACACCAACTCTACTAATTTCAAAATCACCTGAGATCACACGACCTCTACCACCTAAATTAGTTCTCTGGTGTAACAAAAACAGCAGCCACTGAAAAAACTGGAAAAAGCAAAAGTACAAAACTCAGTGGCTGAACTAAACTGAGAGGGCAAAAGCCCCCGGAGGGGACCCAGAAGGCCCCCACAGAAGTGCAGGACAAAATGCAAAAATATAGCAAAAACACAAAATAAGAAATTGTCTTATCTGATAGCAGGAGATGCAGACACGACACAGCAGGCTAAAAGGAAAACTGGAAAGAAGGATTCAGACCAGAACAATTGATCACCGGCAACCCTGATGGGAAAATGATTCCCTTAAATAAGACCAATCAGTAACACCTGATTCCCAGTCCTCACAATCCTCACTAGTACCGCTTGTAACCACCAGAGGGAGCCTCTGCTCAGAACTCATCTCAAACCTATTCACAACAGGGCACCATGTGTGCTTGTAAAGCTTCCCTGAGCTGGTTGGACCGTCTACGGACGGCGTGGCAAGATGGATCCCCTCTATCGAGGTAGATGGGCTTTTCAAGTTGTTGGAGGATACTGCGTCACTGCTGTCCAGGACGCAATCCTCGGCGCTCACAGTCAGAAGAGCACTGTGGCTTAGACAGTGGACCGGGGACGCGGTTTCCAAGCAGGTGGTCAGCTATTTGGATCTGACCTCACGGAGCTGATTGCCAAGGCAAAGGCAAAAGAAACGGCTTTACTGCAGCGAAGAGCTGTGACTTCTGCGTCCGGCAGGACTAGTGCCGGTAGTAGTCGGCGGTCTTTTCGGTCCAGGGGATCGGTCAGCCCTCTTGGGGATCGGGTCGTCCTCTTTTTCAGGAAAAGAGACCTCTCAGAAATCCCGCACTCCCTGGAAACAAAGTTTCCGTCAAGACAAGCGAGAAGCTAACAAAAAGCCCACTAAGGCGGACTGACGCCAGAGTCTCACTCGAGGGCTCTCGAGTGGGGGGTCGCCTGCTCCAATTCAAATTGACTTGGGTTTCCCGCGTCCCGGACGCCTGGATGACGCGGGTTGTATCGGCAGGCTACTTTATAGAGTTTTCTTCTCGACCCCCAGACAGTTTTTGCCAATCTCGCATTCCGTCAGAGCCCGAGCTATTTGCCGCTTTACTGCGAGAGGTCGATTCCCTTCTGCAGAAGGGTGTGGTGGTACCGGTTCCGCAGGAGGACCGGGTAAGAGGGTTTTATTCCAACCTCTTTGTGGTCCCCAAAAAGGAGGACAAATTTCGCCCCATTCTGGATCTCAAAAGATCGAATCGGCATGTCCACACCCGGAAATTCCGCATGGAGTCGCTTCGCTCCGTTGTGGCAGCCTTGTCGCAGAACGACTTTTTGGTGTCAATCGACATGCGCGACGCTTATTTGCATGTTACAGTCGGAAGGGCTCACCAACGCTTCCTTCTTTTTGCCATAGGTCAGGACCATTACCAGTTTGTGGCTCTGCCATTCGGGTTGGCCTCAGCGCCAAGAGTTTTTACAAAATTCTGGCGCCTCTCATGGCAATTCTTCAAAGGCAGGGGGTTTCGATTCTCCCTACCTGGATGACCTTTTGATGGTGGCGTCCCCAAAGGAGGAGGCGGTGACGGCTCGCAATCTATCCCTTCAGCTCCTGGACTAGTTCGGGTGGCTGGTCAATTGGGAAAAGTCGTCTCTGGAACCGTCGCAGTCAATCCTGTTTTTGGGGATGCATTTCGACACGGTACGAGCAGTGGTGTCCCTGCCTCCAGACAAGCAAGCATGTCTTCTTCGACATGTACAGGTTATGAAGTCTTCGACAGCAATGTCCCTTCGAAGGTGTATGCGCCTTCTGGGTTTGATGGCGTCCATGGAGGCACTTCTGTTTGCCCAGTTTCATTCCAAGGCCCTCCAAAGGCTCATTCTGAGCCGTTGGGATCGATCACAGGCTTCCCTGGATTGCAGTGTCATCATCTCCCACAGGGTGCGGGAGTCTGTAGGATGGTGGTTAAGTCCGGAAGCGTTATCCCTGGGGAAGTCATTTCTCCCTCCGAGGTGGTCGGTCATAACCACCGATGCCAGCCTGACGGACTGGGGGGGTGTCTAGAACGATCTCTGGATTCAGGGAATATGGTCGTCAGAAGAGTCTGTCCTACCGATCAACATCCTGGAATTGAGGGCGATTTTCCTTTGCCTCCAACACTGGACGGTCCCTTTAAGCGGTCTACCAGTCCGAGTGCAGACAGACAACGCGACGGCGGTCGCGTATATCAACCATCAAGGCGGGACGAGGAGTTCCAGGCTCATGGTGGAGGTGTCTCGGATCCTGGAATGGGCCGAGGCCAGGGTACCAGCCATCTCTGCGATTCACATTCCAGGAGTCCAGAATACCACGGCGGACTTCCTCAGTCGCGAGAAGATGGATCCCGGAGAATGGAGTCTTCATCCGAAAATTTTTGCACTGCTGTGCTCCTGTTGGGGAACTCCCCAAGTGGATTTGATGGCATCCAGGTTCAATGCCAAGTTACCGACGTTCATGTCCAGGTACAAGGACCTGAAGGCTGTGGCGGTGGATGCTCTGGTGGCTCCGTGGGGCCAATTCGAGCTAATCTATGTGTTCCCGCTGATATCCTTTTTTCCTCTGGTGTTGCGTCGGATCAGACTGGAGAGAATCCCAGCTATGTTGATAGCCCCAGATTGGCCAAGGAGGACGTGGTTCTCGACACTGGTGTCGCTTCTGGCAGCACCTCCATTTCCACTTCCTCTTCGCCCGGACCTGTTAACCCAAGGGCCCGTTCATCATCCGGACTTGAAGTCTCTGCGTTTGACGGCGTGGCTCTTGAGACCGAAATATTGACCCGTCAGGGTTTTTCAGCCGAAGTCATTGCCACTCTGCGAGCTGCCAGAGGTCCGGCTACTACTAGGATTTATCACAAGACTTGGGAAGCCTTCTTTTCGTGGTGTTCGGGTTCTTCAAGGAACCCGAAGATTTTTTCCCATTCCCAATTTGTTGGCCTTTCTGCAGTACGGGCTGGACAAGGGTTTGGCAGTTAGCACTCTGAAGGGTCAGGTTTCTGCTCTGTCCTTGCAGTTTCGGAAGGCTATCGCCTCGCGTAGGGACGTACGTTCCCTTTTTCGTGGAGTAACCCGTTAGTTTCCGCCGCGGAAGGCGCCTGTGTCTCCTTGGCGGCTCAATCTTGTTTTGGAGGCTCTTCAACATGGGCCTTTTGAGCCTATGGATTCTGTTAACCTTTCTTTGCTCTCTTGAAGGTTGCCTTCCTAGTGGCGGTCACCTCTTTGAGAAGGGTTTCTGACTTGGCGGCTCTTTTTTGCTCCCTCCTTTTCTGGAGTTTCACCCGGATCGCGTAGTACTTCGCACACGAGGCGACTTCTACACTAAGGTGGTGTCACAATTTCATGTTAACCAGGATATTGTGTTGCCCTCGATCTGTTCGGAGCCGAGGGATGCGAAGGAACGGGCCTTGCACACATTGGATTTAGTGCGGGCTTTGAAGTTCTATTTGCCTATTACTCAAGGTTTTCGGAAGTCGGACTCTCTGTTTGTGATTCCAGCAGGTCGTTGGTGTGGTCAACGAGCTTCCAAGGATTCTATAGCTCGTTGGATTCGGTCGGCCATTTTAGAGGCCTACCGACTTAAGGGCTAACCTTGCCTGATTAAGATCCGAGCTCACTCCACGAGGGCTGTGGGTTCATCATGGGCCTTTCATCAAGGGGCCTCGGCAGCTCAGCTCTGCCGGGCGGCGACCTGGCGCTCTGTCCACATTTTACAAAATTTTATAAGGTGGACGTTAGTGCTTCCGCTGATGCGGCCTTAGGACGTAGGGTCCTGCAGGCGGCTGTAGTTTAAAGTTTTCGTTAACTTGTATTTAGCGCTGGTTGCGCGTTTACCTAGGTTGTTGGGATCTGCCTTTTTTTGGTTTTTTCCCACCCTTAATTTTTGGACTGCTTTGGGACGTCCCACTAGTAATGACTAGTGTGTCTCCCTTCCTTCTCATCTGCTGCTGAAAGACGGATTTTGGTAAGAACTTACCTGTAAAATCCTTTTCAGCGAAGGAAGGAAGGGAGACACAGCTCCCTCCCATGGCAGAAGTGTGTGTTGTGTTTTCAGATGCGGCGTGACCCTTCTCTGATAGCGATTATCTTGGCTGAGGTCGGCGCGCTAAGGCTCTGTTCCAGCATCGCCAGCTCATCGCAGTAGTCAGGTTCAGTGAGTAGTACCTGGAACTGTGTGTTTTTTTTCCTGTTACATGCATAACCTGTATTCTTGTCTTTTCTCTGAAGTCCTTCAGAAGGGGTTATGTTGCTCCGCTGGTGATATTTGCTCTTCCTTAGCTTGTGTACGACTGGAGAGCTGGAGTAGGAGGAGCCCGAGCTGGAGGGGCCGGTCAACACTCTTTTTAATCTGAGGTGTCTATCCCATCTGGGCTCCCTACCCACTAGTAATGACTAGTGTGTCTCCCTTCCTTCCTTCGCTGAAAAGGATTTTACAGGTAAGTTCTTACCAAAATCCGTCTATTGACAGTTAGAATGAGTTAATGCAGCAAGTCAATATTTGCAGTGTTGACCCTTCTTCTTCAGGACCTCTGCAATTCTCCCTGGCATGCTCTCAATCAACTTCTGGACCAAATCCTGACTGATAGCAGTCCATTCTTGCACAATCAATGCTTTAATTTTGTCAGAATTTTTAGGTTTTTGTTTGTCCACCCGTCTCTTGATGATTGACCACAAGTTCTCAATGGGATTAAGATCTGGGGAGTTTCCAGGCCATGGACCCAAAATCTCTATGTTTTGTTCCCTGAGCCATTTAGTTATCACCTTTGCTTTATGGCAAGGTGCTCCATCATGCTGGAAAAGGCATTGTTGATCGCCAAACTGCTCTTGGAGGGTTGGGAGAAGTTGCTCTTGGAGGACATTCTGGTACCATTCTTTATTCATGGCTGTGTTTTTAGGCAAGACTGTGAGAGAGCCGATTCCCTTGGCTGAGAAGCAACCCCACACATGAATGGTTTCAGGATGCTTAACAGTTGGCATGAGACAAGACTGGTGGTAGCGCTCACCTTGTCTTCTCCGAATGAGGCGTTTTCCTGATGTCCCAAACAATCGAAAAGGGGATTCATCAGAGAAAATAACTTTACCCCAGTCCTCAGCAGTCCACTGCCTGTACCTTTTGCAGAATATCAGTCTGTCCATGATGTTTTTTCTGGAGAGAAGTGGCTTCTTTGCTGCCCTCCTTGAGACCAGGCCTTGCTCCAAGAGTCTCCGCCTCACAGTGCGTGCAGATGCACTCACACCTGCCTGCTGCCATTCCTGAGCAAGCTCTGCACTGCTGGTAGCCCGATCCCGCAGCTGGAACACTTTTAAGAGACGGTCCTGGCGCTTGCTGGTCTTTCTTGGGCGCCCTGAAGCCTTTTTGACAACAATGTAACCTCTCTCCTTGAAGTTCTTGATGATGCGATAGATTGTTGTCTGAGGTGCAATCTTTCTAGCTGCGATACTCTTCCCTGTTAGGCCATTTTTGTGCATTGCAATGATGACTGCACATGTTTCTTTAGAGATAACCATGGTTAACAGAAGACAAACAATGATGCCAAGCACCTTTTAAAGTGTCCAGTGGTGTCATTCTTACTTAATCATGACAGATTGATCTCCAGCCATGTCCTCATCAACACCCACACCTGTGTTAATGGAGCAATCACTGAAAAGAGGTTAGCTGGTCCTTTTATGGCAGGGCTGCAATGATGTTGAAATGTGTTTTTGGGGATAAAGTTCATTTTCTAGCCAAATATTGACTTTGCAAGTAATTGCTGTTAAGCTGATCACTCTTTATAACATTCTGGAGTATATGCAAATTGCCATTAGAAAAAGTGAAGCAGTCGACTTTGTAAAAATTAATATTTGTGTCATTCTCAAAACTTTTGGCCATGACTGTACACGGAGTGAAGCTGTCTCCCATCTGTACAGATGTGTGAAGGCTGTGCTTTGCTGACCTGCACCTCGGCCCCCGATTGCTCCTGGATGGTTAGTGTCCATGTGTGCAGCTGTTGCTGACCAGATCTGATTGTGATTTTTAGGCCGTTCTACTGACTGGAGATCAGGCCACCGGAAAAACTGTGATGATAAAAGCTTACATGAAGCAATACAGCGTGGAAGCACACGTGTCCAAATCAGTAAACTTCTCTCTAGCTACTGACCTCTCAATTTTTCAGGTATGACACATAAGAGTAAAAAAAATACCCCGCAAGTATGAACTAACCTCCAGTACTATGGCCGCTTATGCTCAGTAGTGCTGCGGTGGCTCCTGGTGCTTCTGCTGTAATACAGATGATAAACTTTGGCTAAGTTATGATCATTTATAATACTGCTGACTTCTGAATTAATAGTTAGGCCTCAATTTCACAAATTATCCACTAAAAATCTTACCATGAGTTAGTTTCTTGCAGCTGCGCTTAACAATCTGTGGATGTGAATGAAAAAAATATTTTTGCAGCTAAAATCTGAACACTATATTTGTTTAGAATAAAAAAAGTTGGAAAATAATCCACCCAAAAACAAGCTGACCTTTGTGATCACCGTCTCGTACCCCGATACATCTGCTCTAGGATCAGAGACATTTTACACTGGATCATTCTCGAGGTTGTGCAGTAAATGCCAGGCTCTTATAGTGAAAAAAAAAAGGCTGACTGCAGGGCCGATTGCGGGAAGGCGACCTCTGTGTAGCACCCACTCTGCTGTTATTTTCCTATTTATATCCGAGCTTTGTGTCTTACGTTGTTTTGTAGAGAGCAATGGAAAGCTATGTGGAGAAGCGCATCGGCAACACATACGGCCCTCCGGGAGGTAGAAAGTTGAGCGTGTTCATTGATGACATTAACCTGCCGGCTGTCAATGACTGGGGAGACCAGGTATCTGATCACACAGCGAGCAGCATAGGAATAATGTTCTGTAAATACCTGAGCATAAACGTCATTATAAAAATGACTGATCTATTGTGAGATGCTTGGTACTGATCATTATTAATATCATCTCCTTTATGAGACTTAATCAGTTCCATAACTGTATTTCTGGGAGGGAACCATCCAGCCTGTATTCCTGGGAGGGAACCATCTAGCCTGTATTCCTGGGAAGGAACCATCTAGCCTGTATTCCTGAGTGGGAACCATCCAGCCTGTATTCCTGGGAGAGAACCATCTAGCCTGTATTCCTGGGAGGGAACCATCTAGCCTGTATTACTGGAAGGGAACCATCTAGCCTGTATTACTGGGAGGGAACCATCTAGCCTGTATTCCTGGGAGGGAACCATCCAGCCTGTATTCCTGGGAGGGAACCATCTAGTCTGTATTCCTGGGAGGGAACCATCTAGCCTGTATTACTGGGAGGGAACTATCTAGCCTGTATTCCTGGGAGGGAACCATCTAGCCTGTATTCTGGGAGGGAACCATCTAGCCTGTATTCATGGGAGGGAACCATCTAGCCTGTATTCCTGTGAGGGAACCATCTAGCCTGTATTCCTGGGAGGGAACCATCTAGCCTGTATTCCTGGGAGGGAACCATCTAGCCTGTATTCCTGTGAGGGAACCATCTAGCCTGTATTCCTGGGAGGGAACTATCTAGCCTGTATTCCTGGGAGGGAACCATCTAGTCTGTATTCCTGGGAGGGAACCATCCAGCCTGTATTCCTGGAAGGGAACCATCTAGCCTGTATTCCTGAGAGGGAACCATCTAGCCTGTATTCCTGGGAGAGAACCATCTAGCCTGTATTCCTGGGAGGGAACCATCTAGTCTGTATTCTGGGAGGGAACCATCTAGCCTGTATTCTGGGAGGGAACCATCTAGCCTGTATTCCTGGGAGGGAACCATCTAGCCTGTATTCCTGGGAGGGAACCATCTAGCCTGTATTCCTGGGGAACACACTGTATGGAGTTACCATCTAGCCTGTATTCCTGGGAGGGAACCATCTAGTCTGTATTCTGGGAGGGAACCATCTAGCCTGTATTCTGGGAGGGAACCATCTAGCCTGTATTCCTGGGAGGTTACCATCTAGCCTGTATTACTGGGAGGGAACCATCTAGCCTGTATTCCTGGGAGGTTACCATCTAGCCTGTATTACTGGGAGGGAACCATCTAGCCTGTATTCCTGGGAGGGAACCTTCTAGCCTATATTACTGGGAGACACATCTAGCCTATATGGTGATTATTCCATTTCCTAAAAAAGTAGCATCACGTCCCTTTAACGTATAGAATCCCCAATAGTGGTCAGATTGGAGGCAGACCGACCCCTCTATGTCCGGCTTTACCTCAGACATCTCCGCTAATGACATGTGCCTTTTGCTGCAGACGACAAGTGAAATAATTCGCCAAATGATAGAAATGAAAGGGATGTATAACCTGGAGAAGCCCGGAGAATTCAAAACTATGGTGGATGTGCAGATCATCGGGGCCATGGTGCATCCAGGAGGGGGACGGAGCGATATCCCGCAGCGTTTAAAGAGACACTTTATGATTTTCAGCTGTACATCACCCTCTGATGCATCTATTGATAATATATTTGGTAAATCTTATTTCTATATTTCTGTGTTTTCTTAATTGTTGTCTGCAGTGTCCTGGCTGAGCGCTCGCTCACACTCACTTGGCCCAATGTTACTCTGCAGGGCAGCTCACATCTGCGAATATTTTCTCATACCGATTTGGCAGCATGCTGCGACTGCATCTTGGATTCATATCACACGCACCCATATACGTCTTTGGGTGCGTGAGAAACATCATACTGCACACGGATATCACCCGAGTGCAGTGTGATTCCCACAGACAGGCAGCAATGGAGGAGATCGAGAAAATACTTTGTCCACCTCTCTGCGATTCTCTGATAGGAGAGGATAGGAGCACAGATCACTGACACTCTGCGCTCACAGAAGAGCTGGAGCCGAGAGTCATTAGCATATCACACATCGGAGCTGACACGCTAGTGTGACTCTGGCCTGACCCTTGTGTACTAAGTGTTTTCAAGTTCTCTTGTTTACATTCAGAAGCCGAAAACTTCTAGCGACCTTGTACTTGTCACAGCTGAGAATTTGTTACAGTTTAGACAATTTTCTGTGAGCTAAAAATGTCATACCTTCGTTTTTGGCTTTCATATCTGTTGTCTCCATCATTCTTACACGTCGTCTCCATCATTCATACCTGTTGTCTCCATCATTCATATCAATCGCCTCCATCATTCATACCTGTTGTCTCCAACATTCATACCTGTTGTCTCCAACATTCATACCTGTTGTCTCCGACATTCATACCTGTTGTCTCCGACATTCATACCTGTTGTCTCCGACATTCATACGTATCATCTCCGGCATTCATACCCGATGTCTCTGGCAGTCATACCTGTCGTCTCTGGCAGTCATACCTGTCGTCTCCAGCATTCATACCCATCGCCTCCATCATTCATACCTGTTGTCTCCGACATTCATATGTATCATCTCCGGCATTCATACCCGATATCTCTGGCAGTTATACCTGTCGTCTCCATCATTCATACCTGTTATCTCCAGCATTCATACCCATCGCCTCGATCATTTATACCTGTTGTCTTCAGCATTCATACCTGTCTCCTCCATCATTCATACCTGTTGTCTCTGTCATTCATACCTGTTGTCTCTGTCATTCATACCTGTTTTTTTTGTTTCACAGGAGCCATAGGCTGCGGACACTTTAATTCCAGCAGAAACTTTAAAAGGGAAATCTGCAATTTGGTAAAGAAATTGGTGCCAGCAAGCAGAGCGTTATGGCAAATGACAAAGGTGAGTGATACCGAATATCGTCTCCTATCAGAAACATGGACTGTAAGTGATGCTGCACATAGGTATACACATATGTATGTGTATATAAATATATATAGTCACTAACTCAGAAGATTTTGTAACAAGTAAATGACAACTTCAAGTCCCAAATTCACATAACTGTTCATCGCGCAGAACGCTGTGTGAGCGGAAAACTGCAGAGCTTATTCTAATGACCGAGGAGCAAAGTGTAATAGTGCCCTGACTATGGGGAGCGGACGCATCTCATAATTACCGCATTAATGACCGTTGTGTCCTCACCTGATGTAATACATGATGTTCATTATCCCACAGGTGAAAATGCTTCCTACACCTTCCAAATGTCACTATGTCTTCAGTCTAACGAGACCTTTCCCGAATTTGGCAAGGAATGTTGGCTTTAAAGGCAGAGGAGTGCACTACTGCACCCATCCTCCTCGCTCTTTTCAGGCATGAATGTCAGAGAGTTATTGCAGACAGGTAAGAATCTGACATTTATTGCTACCCTTTTGTCAGTTTATGAAGCTTCATTTTCCATAAGTATCATTCGATATCTTCACTGAGACCGATGGGGGGGACTGTTCTAGGAAATGGTTTTCTGGTCTGAACAACACCCTCCAATAGATCCTTTTCCATTAGTGTGGAGTAGGGTCTCTGTACATGAAGGCTCACCGGGTCTGAGCATTACAGGAGCACTCGTACATTTCTGGGGGCGCTGTGCAATGTCCTACCTTTCCTGCAGATGCTCCATGATCTTCTCACTATTATAGGAAATCCTATACCAATGGGGTCTTACAATAAGTTCCCACATTCACAGCATGAAAGTTTGGTCTCAAACCTTTATAACACTTGACACTTTTCCTTTTGCTTCCATGTTGGTAAATGTCATAAACAGTGTGATTACCATTACTATACAGTCTGGATGTCTGCAGGAACGATTGTCCCTGTGTTTCAGGTTTGTGTGTCATGAAGACCACAGTTGGTTTAATAAATGTCTCGCACAAGTCCTACGAGAACTGGTGGATCCACACTTGTCAGCAGTGCAACATGATTTCTATTTGTGGATTTTCTGCGGGAAGCGCCTGAACCTGCTGAATATGAAGAAGTCAACGTACCGGAAGCCCCAAAAGTATACGAGATGGTAATGTGATCTCTGAGAGAGCGATATTTACACCGTAAGACGTGACGTATGTGACTGCTGCAGCTCTGTCACAACACGTCACACTGTCATCGCTTTTATTCCAGGTTCACAGCTTAGAAGTTTTGATTGAAAAACTGAAGCAATTTCACAATCGTTATAACGAGGCCGTGACGGGATCTCCGAGGGATTTGGTGTTTTTTAATGATGCAGTGATGCATATTATTAGGGTAAATGGCAATGACAGCACGGGTCCTATGTGTATTAGTGACCCCAATGTTAGAGCTATGGGTCCGGCTGGTGTAGGGGCATTTTATTGTCCTAGTTACAACCCCTGCAGATCTTGTGAACCAGACTTCCATCACTCTATAACCCAGAGTTTACTTCTGTCGAGCCTCAGGGATCCAGGGGCTGTAGACGTCAGGGGTACAATTGCATACCTGTGTCACACAGAAAAATTATATAAATTACACACCGTAATTTATATTTACCCCAAAACAATGTTAAAAATATAGCACTTTGTACCACATCCAACAAAGCCTTATGCAGCCAAGTCAATGACAAAATAAAAACATGGCTGCTGAAAAGAGGAGAATCGAAAACGAAAAGAATTGTCCCATTATGAAAGGGATAGATGTTTGATGCGCTATTTTGTGTATTTCTTATGCTATTTAGTTCTTACAGTAATAATCTTCTTTGTCCATTGCGTCGTCTTCATTTTGTGCTTTTGTCCTGGGATATAATTAATTCCACTGCTATCGTTATATTTCCCACAGATTTCACGCATCCTCCGCACCCCCGGGGGAATGCCCTGCTAATAGGAGTCAGTGGGTCAGGGAGGAAAAGTCTGTCCCGACTGGCCTCATTTATTGCAGGATATAAAGTATTCCAGATTGTTCTCACAAGGTAAATTATGTCGCACGTATGTGATTAGCACAGAATTGTTCAGATCGGTGGGATTTTGTCTCCATACTTACAGCGTTGTTAGAAGAGGTATTCCTGTAATCTTCCAGCATTACCTGATGAAGAAAGACTCCGTTTCCTGCATTATAAAAACTCAGTCATGTTGTTATAGGTGGTGTATAGCTTGCTGACTGTTTCCACCCATACATCGTGCAGGAACTGTGTGATTATTACTTTGTGTGAATGCGGAGTAATAAAGAAAGATCCATATGACTTCCATACACCCTGAAGCAAGCTGTTATGTGGTCCTCCGTTTTATAGGGGCTTTGACTCCCTCCCTTTTATTGACACATGTTTTATCTTGATTGCTTTATTTAAAAAGATGTTCTCCTGTGCAGAGTATCACCAGGCAGCAGGGAATGCAGGGTCCTGGTGGCTGGAGTGAATAGTTCTGTGGCTGGTGCTGGGGCGCAGTGACCAGCACCTCCGCACTCTTCACTCTGCATGCTCAGTATTGACTTCTGTTGGGGCTGCTTCTTTGATTAATCTTCCAGGTGAGGATGTAGCTTGCAAGGGTTTATCTGAGTTTCTTGCTACATGGAGTACAGTACATAGACAGCCAAAACACACTCAGACAGTGTGATAGGACTGTGACGAATGCTGCACTCTGCCCAACTCTCACTCTACAGCACTCTACTGCTGCACTCTGCCCCACTCTCACTCTACAGCACTCTAATGCTGCACTCTAACCCACCCCCACTTTACACCACTCTAATGCTGCACTCCTGCCCCACCCTCACTCTACAGCACTCTAATGCTGCACTCTGCCCCACCCTCACTCTACAGCACTCTAATGCTGCACTCTACCCCACCCTCACTTTACACCACTCTAATGCTGCACTCTGTCCCACCCTCACTCTAACACCACTCTAATGCTGCACTCTGCCCCACCCTCACTCTACAGCACTCTAATGCTGCACTCTGCCCCACCCTCACTCTACAGCACTCTAATGCTGCACTCTGCCCCACCCTCACTCTACAGCACTCTAATGCTGCACTCTGCCCCACCCTCACTCTACAGCACTCTATTGCTGGACTCTGCCCCATCCTCACTCTACTCCACTGTAATGCTGCACTCTGCCCCACCCTCATTCTACTGCACTCTAATGTTGCACTCTGCCCCACCCTCACTCACAGCACTCTAATGTTGCACTCTGCCCCACCCTCACTCTACACCTTTCTAATGCTGCACTCTGCCCCACCCTTACTCCACACCACTCTAATGCTGCACTCTGCCCCACCCTCACTCTACACCACTCTAATGTTGCACTCTACCCCACCCTCACTCTACACCACTCTAATGCTGCACTCTACCCCACCCTCACTCTACAGCACTCTAATGTTGCACTCTACCCCACCCTCACTCTACACCACTCTAATGCTGCACTCTACCCCACCCTCACTCTACACCACTCTAATGCTGCACTCTGCCCCACCCTCACTCTACAGCACTCTAATGCTGCACTCTACCCCACCCTCACTCTACACCACTCTAATGCTGCACTCTGCCCCACCCTCACTCTACACCACTCTAATGCTGCACTCTACCCCACCCTCACTCTACTGAACTCTAATGTTGCACTCTACCCCACCCTCACTCTACACCACTCTAATGCTGCACTCTACCCCATCCTCACTCTACAGCACTATAATGCTGCACTCTAACCCACCCCCACTTTACACCACTCTAATGCTGCACTCTGCCCCACCCTCACTCTACAGCACTCTAATGCTGCACTCTGCCCCACCCTCACTCTACAGCACTCTAATGCTGCACTCTACCCCACCCTCACTCTACAGCACTCTAATGCTGCACTCTAACCCCACCCTCACTCTACACCACTCTAATGCTGCACTCTGCCCCACCCTCACTCTACAGCACTCTAATGCTGCACTCTACCCCACCCTCACTCTACACCACTCTAATGCTGCACTCTACCCCACCCTCACTCTAGAGCACGCTAATGTTGCACTCTACCCCACCCTCACTCTACACCACTTTAATGCTGCACTCCTACCCCACCCTCACTCTACAGCACTCTAATGCTGCACTCTACCCCACCCTCACTCTACACCACTCTAATGCTGCACTCTACCCCACCCTCACTCTACACCACTCTAATGCTGCACTCTGCCCCACCGTCACTCTACAGCACTCTAATGCTGCACTCTACCCCATCCTCACTCTACACCACTCTAATGCTGCACTCTGCCCCACCCTCACTCTACAGCACTCTAATGCTGCACTCTACCCCACCCTCACTCTACACCACTCTAATGCTGCACTTTACCCCACCCTCACTCTACAGCACTCTAATGTTGCACTTTACCCCACCCTCACTCTACACCACTCTATTGCTGCACTCTGCCTCACCCTCACTCTACAGCACTCTAATGTTGCACTCTACCCCACCCTCACTCTACACCACTCTAATGCTGCACTCTACCCCACCCTCACTCTACACCACTCTAATGCCGCACTCTGCCCCACCCTCACTCTACAGCACTCTAATGCTGCACTCTACCCCACCCCTCACTCTACACCACTCTAATGCCGCACTCTGCCCCACCCTCACTCTACAGCACTCTAATGCCGCACTCTGCCCCACCCTCACTCTACAGCACTCTAATGCTGCACTCTTCCCCACTCTAATGCTGCGCTCTTCCCCACCCTCACCTTACACCTGTCATCTTTGTATCAGCTTTATGTCTATGCCGTGGATGTGTTTTTGCAATACTTGTTCCATGCTTTCTTGGGGTAATTGTGCATCTGAGCGACACAATGCAAACGTCCTGTAATCTTACAAGTGTTTTATTATATTATGAAATAATGATACTTGTGTGTGATTAGCTGTTGACATCTCCTGTACGTGCAGCAGAAATCTGATGTATCCAATCTCGTCCCCAGATCTTATGGAGTATCTAACTTGTTGGAGGATATAAAGGTGCTGTATAAAACGGCTGGAGCCGACGGAATAGGAATCACATTTATTTTTACAGATAATGATATTAGAGAAGAATCCTTCTTGAATATATAAATCATATTCTTTCTTCGGGAGAGGTGAATCTCTGATCTGTACACTTAGCAGCTAAATCAGAATGACACCAATATCAGATGGTTAAAGAGTAACTACACATCCATAAAACTTCCGACGTCATTGAGACATATTAGATGTTTTTCTTAGTGTAGGTCCAGGTGCTGAGACACCAACCAAGTGCTAAACATAAGGGCGGAAGCGCTCCGCTGAGCAGTGTGTTATAGTAACCAGCTCTACTCTTAACTTGTAATGTTGGGAATAGCCCTTTATCATCTATCATGAGCATGGGTGATAGCTTACAGAGTGCTGGGGGTCTGACGGCTGAGACCCCGACCGATCCAAACTACAAGGCTCAGAATTGCGCCATCTTATTATAGCGGTGATCACACACGTGCACCTCTGCTCCATTTATTCTCTCCGGTACTGATGGAGATAGCGAGCCACCACTCAAATCTAACATGGGCATTATCTGAAGACTAGCCCACATTCTTACATGGGTTATCCCAAAATAAATTTAGCACTTTCTTGATTAGTGATAACTTTTAATGATGGAAACAGCGGCAAGTGTGAGCAAGCCTTGAGATAATGAGGGCATACTGAACCACAGTGGCGAGTCTGATGACTGCAGGTTACATGTCAATCTAATTCAAGCCTTGGACGTTATTTTATACATTTATAATGGGACATGATAGAGCTGCTCAAAGTCTTCCTGACCATTACATGTCATGGGTTTTCCTATAAAGTAATGCATGGGACTTTTCCAACCTATGCGTCAAGGATGTGTTCATCTACGGCGCTAATAGATATTAAAGAGAATCTGTCAAAAATGTACCCCCCCCAAAAAAAAAAAAAAATCATTAACATGACTGTGTAACCCTGTAAAAAATAAGACAGTCAATCTTTTTATGACCCCCGAAGTGCTACATTAGCAGCGATAAATTGCATCTTGAAGTTCAGTCTGGAAATGTATTGGGGCATGACGATGCACTACAGCTCCTCAGCTGCCGCTGTAATTCGCGAAATAGCAGCACCATTTCACCCCACCCCCAGCTGATTGACAGGTTGCATTCTCTGGTACACTGACCTGACAATCAGCCATGGGAGCTAGTTATGGAATACAATGGAGGCTGAGGAGCTGTAAGTGCATCGTCTCACCCCAATGCACTTACAAACTGATCTTCAAAATGCGATTTCTCACTGCTGG